>QXEO01000546.1:9275006-9736882 GCA_007115705.1 Dactylis glomerata
AAAAAAGGAAAAATAAGGAAACGAATACATCAGACGATGAGCCCAGGCGTCACATAGTTCTTTCAGGGAAAAGAAACATCGCGGGAGTCGAGGACAAGACAGACATGTCAGCAGATTATGATAAGTTTGAAGAAATTCCGCCCTTCACCGTGAAAACTGACCCTTGCATCCCGTTAAATAATGAAGATGCTCCATGGTTACGGCCTAAGAAGCGATCATAGGCAAGGGATCGACATACGCGACGAAGGAGAATTACCCTAAACCCTATGTAAATCTATGTAATGTATGAAAACTATGACACGTCATTTTGTGAATGATTTTTTATGATGTTTGCAATTATCCAAGTTCAATATTTTTCCATGCAGCTATGACACATAATATTGGAGTGATTCAGTCATAGTCATGCCTAGCCCTATGAACATCGCCACTGTAGTCGTCGTAGTCGTCGGAGTCGCGGTAGTCGAACCTCGGCGGGTGAGCACGCGTGGGCTGAGACTGAGGGTAGCACAGGCGGGGGCCACGGTAGGCCACGACGCTCTGGAGAGTCCGGCCGCGCCACCACAGCCGACGGCCGGCCTCGTTGAAGTTCGAACAAGGTGGGCCGTCCTCCTCGTGCCTGGCAAGCGCACTCTCACGCCGATTGATGAAGAAGGCGTCCCAAGTCGGGCTGTAGTCGGGATGTCACTGGGGATTCCTCCGCTGCTCTGGCGTGAGCTCGAAGTAGTAGTGGTTCGTGATGGCCATCTGACGCGCCACACCTAGAGGGACAGGAGGGACCGGTACGCCTCCGACGCTCAGCATCCAGCCGGTGGGGACGCGGTAGCCCGGCGGGCAGGGGTAGTTTGAGGCGCAAAGCGCCTCCGCCTCCTTGGGGGTTAGAGATACGATGGAGGCCATGGGAGAGAGTGATGAGGTTTGCAGATATGAGTCTAGATGTGATATGTAAATGGAGGCCAAGCCTACATATATATAGTGAAAAAATGGCGGGAAGACGGAGGCGGGAAAAGGTGGAAAGCGCGGGAAGAAAATAGGCGGGAACGCAGTGGCGCGGGAAACTATCTAACCTTTAGTCCCGGCTGGTGGGTACAACCGGGACTAAAGGTGGTTTTTGTGTCATCTAACTTAACTGTCGGTGGGATAAGGAAAACTTTCTCCTGCAACATCGTAAGCCATTCCAAGATGCACGTGTGCACAATATGGGCACATTATCATAAACTATGCCCTGATTCTAGCCATAACATTGGTGGTTTGACCTAAATGCCATGAAACCTCGAACATGATAGGTCATTTTGTGAAGGATTTTTTATGATGTTTGCAATTTTCCAAGTTCAATATTTTTCCTTGCAACTATGACACCACGCGAAGGTTTCACATTGTTTGGATCATTTTTGAATTTCTTATGCCCGTTTCAAACTATATTCAAAGCGGCGGGCTTGAAGCTTCTTAGCCCGGGGCTGAGCCTCGCTAAACTTGAAGTAGATCTCTAGTGAAATAGCATGTTGTGAACCTATAAATGATTTTAAAAAAAATTCACAAGCATTATATCCTGTACTTGTAGTTCAAATCTGGACACCCTCCTATCAAATCGGCAGGAATTTGTCTTTTTCATGAGGGATGGACGGTAAGGTTTCTGATACACCGGTTGGGAATTGGTCCATCTAAGGTGGTCTAGTATTTTTGAAAAATGGGTTGGTGCCAATGCCAAACTTTAATTTGGTGGTTCCTTCATAGAACACCCCAATTTCGGCACCTCAAAAATGGAAATTGGCTATTTCGTGCGTCGAAAACGAAAACTTCCTCCTGCAACATCGTAAGCCATCCCAAGATGCACATGTGTGCACAATATGGGCACATTATCATAAACTATGCCCTGATTCTAGCCATAACATTGGTGGTTTGACCTAAATGCCATGAAACCTCGAACATGATAGGTCATTTTGTGAAGGATTTTTTATGACGTTTGCAATTTTCCAAGTTCAATATTTTTCCTTGCAACTATGACACATAATATGACACCACGCGAAGGTTTCATATTGTTTGGATCATTTTTGAATTTGTTATGCCCGTTTTAAACGTGTTAGTGCATTTTTTATTAAAAATAGTAAAATTGTTTAGTTAGAATTAATAATTTTGAAAACAGAAAATGGTTTTGGATTAGTTATTTAAATTGAAACACTTTTCCTGTTGAAAGTTTTTTCAAATTTTAAATAGAAGAAAGTTTTTTCCTGTTAAAATGAAAATAGCAAGTTAAAACAGAAAAACAATGGGCACGTGGCGGCTCAGCAGCGCCCCTCGCCCAGGACATTGGTCCCGGTTTGTGGCATCAACGGGGACCGTTAATTGGCACGTGGCGGCTCAGCAGCGCCCCTCGCCCAGGTCATTGGTCCCGGTTTGTGGCATCAACCGGGACCGTTGATCCATTGGTCCCGGTTGGTGCCACGAACCGGGACCAATGACCCCTCCAAATATAACTGGCCCTTCTTCCTCCCCCACTTCCCCCCAAATCGGCCGAAACTGCTAAGGACTTTTGCGCGCGGAGCGAAACCACGCCGGCAGGCTGTCCAAGTTTCGTGCCGCCGTCCTCGGAGAGCGCCGCCGCTGCCGCCGTCCTCGGTGAGCGCCGCCGCCGCCGCGACCTCTCCCTTTTCCCCCCGCGCCGCCGCTCATCACATTCTCTCTCTGCAGGTGGCCTGCGCCGCCGCCCCCCCAGCGTCGCCGCGACGCCCGGCCCCGTGCGCCCGCCCCGCACCCCCAGCGCCGCCGCCCCCCTTCGACGGTGAGCTCCTCGGGAGGGAGCTTCCCGGCCCGGCCGGTCGGCCCTTTGGCCAATTTTTTCTTTTTTTAAATTTCGCATTTAAATTGCCGTACGCAAATTTTTCATTACTTATATATATATAATACATAGAAATTAAAAAAGCATAGAAAAATAAAAATAAAAAATAAAAAGCCCTCGTCGGGGCGGGCACAGGGGCGTCGGCGTCGTCGTCCTCGCCGCGGCCTACTCGTCGTCCTCGTCGGGGAGGATGATGTAGGGCCCCTGCGGCCACGGCCAGTTGGCCGCAGGCGGTGGAGGAGGACCTGGTGGAGGAGGCGGCGGTGGAGTCGCCGCACGCGGTGGCGGCGGTGGCGGGCCTGGTGGAGGAGGCGGCGGTGGAGTCGCCGCACGCTGTGGAGGAGGCGACGGTGGCCGGCCGTGCTGCTGGTGCACGGACATGGCCAGCGCCGTGTCGATGCCGGCCCACCGCCTCTTCTCCTCCTCCTCGGAGACGAGGACGGCGACCCAGAGCTCCTCCTCCTCGGACATCGGTGGCGGGGGTGGCGGCGCCTCGCCGTGGTCCATCGCGTCGAGGATGCCGTAGGCGACGCTGCCGACGAAGTCGTCGGTGTCGTCCCTGGGCTCCTCGCCAGGGATGTCGTCGCCGCCCACCTCCGGCGGCGCCTCCTCGTCCTCCTCCATCTCCTCGATGAAGGGATCCGCCTGCGGCGGCTCTGGCCCCGGCTCCGGCATGTACACGCCGGCGTAGGGGTTGGGGGCGACCTCTCCTAGGAAGGCCGCCCGCTGCACCGGGTCGCGCTCCCGCGGCCCGAAGTTGTCCCACCATTGGCTATCGTAGCCAAAGGCGGGATCGGCGCGGAGGCGCGCCGGCATCAGTGCGCGCCGGCGGCGGATCTCGGCGACCCGCTCCGGGCCGAAGCGCGGCACCGGCGGGACCGGCACGCGCCGGCTGTTGAGGTGCCACCCGCCGGGGAGGCTGCAGTCCGGCCAGTCCACGCTCTGGCCGCACTGGTACAGCGCCTGGCAGTGACTCACCGGAATGTACCGGCGGTCACGCTGGCGCTGCGGCGAGGCCGTCCTGGCGCGGCGTGGAGGAGACTGGCGGCGTGGAGGAGACTGGCGGTGTCCAGACCGGCGCGACCCGCCGGCCTCGTGGTCGTGGCTGCCCTTGCCCTTCTTCCAGAACCCCATGGCTGCTGTGGTGGCCGGGATGTGGTGGCTCTGGCGGCTGTGCTGGCTATGGCGATGGAGGCTGGTGGCCGCGGCTCCATTGGCCTCCTTTTAAAGGGGCCAGTGGCCGGGCGTCCAGCGGCCGCAATGAATGCCACCGAGCGGCAGCCCAATCGGCACGCCGGCGTTGATGCCGCGGCAGGCATTGAAGGTGACGGCGGGGCGCCCAAAGCACTGACGCGGCGGGACTCGAGGCGACGGGAGACGCACTGACGCGGGCGTCGCGTTGGAGAAGACGTACTGACGCACTGACGCGGGCCGACGCGTCGCGGTGCTGTTTTTTTGGGCCTCTTTTGCCCGCTGGTGCTGTTTTTTCGGCCTCTTTTGTCCGTTGGGTGCTGTGGGCAATTCCTATTTGACGCGCACACCCCACAGACGTTAAAATCTTAGTGGGCTGGCCCAATAGAAATTAAAATCTATTATTTTTGTCCGGTCAAGAACATGCCTTCAGGCGTCCACCCGTAACAGGCGCTTGAAGCGCCGAATAGGAATGCCCTTAGTACTTAGTTAGAAGTTAGTGTTAGTTTGTTAGTTAGAATTAGTTAAAATTAGTTTTAGCGTGCATTTTGAATATATAGCGTGTATTCTAACTAACAAATGTCGGTATATTGCAGAAACTATGGATCCAGCACATAAAAAAAGTCAAGATGATGAATACTTCCTCCAAGGAATGATCCGAGAAAATGTAGATATTGATGTCACCAGGACATTTCTGAACGATTCTGGTGAGGGAGATGAATCTCTCAACCGAGGAGACGACTCCGGTGAGGTAGAAGCCTGGGACGGGGGAGAAGCCAGTGAGGGAGAAGCTGACAAGGGAGAAGGCGACGAGGGAGAAGCCGACAAGGGAGAAGACGACGGCTCCGGCCGAACCTTAAATCTCGGAAACTCCGGCGAGGTGTATATATGTTTTTTTGTAATGCCCGACTGTCTATATATATACATGCATATATTAACACTCTTTCTTATTTTAGCCCTCCGGATCGAGCACTTGTTCCGTCAGAACAAAACGAGGCCCAACCAAAAAGTTGGACAACAAAGTGAGTTATAGGATCGAAGTGGTCGGTGTAGACGGCCAACCGCTAGCTCCTGAAGATGTCGCAAAAAAATTTGTCAAGCAATGTGGAGTTCTTGTGAGGGACCACATCCCGATCATCGTTCAAGAATGGAATCGGCCAAGCAGCGGTGGAGTCCTGTTTGTCGGCGACGTCGCCAAAGATAAGCTTTTTGACAGGCTTATGCTTAATTTCCTCCTGCCGAGGCTAGATGTGAATCCAGATGAGGAGAAGGAAGCAAATGAGGAGCTACTTAAAAGAGTAAAGAAGTTTGCTCTGATCAAGATGGCCGAGGCATTCAAGAACTGGAAGAAGAAACTGTACCTTAAGTTTGTCAAGTTAGACAAGACTCCGGATTTTAATCAAGCCGGCTATGCTAAGTTAAGACACCAGTGGGCTGATTTTGTGAAGTACAAGACATCGGAGAAAGCTTTGGAAAGGTCGAGAATAAATAAAGAGAACGCTGCTAAGAAAGTGTACCACCATAATATGGGGTCTGCTGGCTACGCCGGTTGCATGCCTAAGTGGGATGCACTTGAGGTCAAGTATATTGCTGCCGGGATCAGACCAGAGCCCACAACATGGACACCACGGGCGAGAAACTGGTTTTACGGCCATGGGGGCACGTTGGACGAAGAAGGGAGGGCAATATATACCCAGAAACACAAAGATCATCCCCTACTGCCCATCAAAGATATTAGAAGTGCAGTACAAGATGTGGAAGCGGGACGGTTCGTTCCCGATAGAGAGAACGACGAGCTCACACGAGCCCTCAAAAATGATGAACACACCGGACGAGCACGAGGCACACCGGGCTCCAAGCCGTGGAAGGTTGCCTTCCCTGCGGAAATGAAGAGATATCCCGATAAAAGTCATCAGAGGAGAAAGGAAAGGGAGGCAGCTGAGAAAGCGGCAGCTGCAGACCGGCTGCGTAATGTAGAAGAAGCATTAAAGCGGCAGCAGGATCAACTCGACAGACTTAGCCAGCAAGGTATCAGCAGCCAATCTCAGCGGCACATGGTAGAAGCTGCATTCGATGGTATCGACGCCCTATCAAATAAGAAAAGCAGCGTCGCTTCCACCCAGCTCCACGATGGTGATGATGATGCACTGACGATGGCTCCTCCTAAACGCTACCCAGTGGATGATATCACGGAGAGCACAGCTTGTGAGCTAAAGGTGCAAGTTATGAACTTAAGGGTGACAGCGGCGGTCGGCATGGCCGTACCAACTGCGCCTAACGGAACTTGGCATTGCAGACCGATTCCAAAAGGGTACGCTGTCGTCACGGTGGATGATGTCAAGCAAGATTTTGAGGAGCTGAAGCTGGACCACCCTGCAGGGGAAGATAGGGACCTGACTGAACTAGGAGAAGCCAAAGGGGGGACTATTGTATGGCCAAAGGAGCACATCGTGCTTCCAAATTATGTCCCGCCAAGGCCACCCACTCCTCAGAGCAGCAGTCCACCTTCGCCGCCACCTCACCATTCTCCAGCGCAACCGTCGCCTTCACCGCCTCACCACTCACCGCAGCTGTCTCCACCGCCGCGTCAGCCGTCTCCGCCGCCGCGTCAGCCGTCTCCGTCCCCTGAGCCTCAGAGACTAAAGCGGAAGTATACTAAGAGGGGCAGCACCACCAGCAGCAGCAAGAGCACGTTCCGATCACCGAAACGTAAGTTATCGCCCCTCCCAAGAGTACCTCATCAGAATATGAAGAAGCTTCCTTACGAGAAGACAGATGAGGAAATTGCTACGGCCGCAGATGCCCATTATCAACAGTGGAAGACTGACATGGCTAACAAGAAAAATCCAAAGCCGACGGAGCCATTGATCTTCCCGGTCACCGCAGAAGATAAAGCCAAAGCAGCCATGCTTAAGATTCAGCTTCACCAACCCATAGCGCTCACACCTGACTATAATCGCTCTATTACCAAGTCGGCTGAGGCAAAAGAGCGGAGAGTCGGGAAAGAAGTTGCCCAGCTCGGACAACAGAAAAATCAATCGATCGAACCGCTCAAAGTGTACGATACCAATGAGTGGAGAGCCCAGGAGCGGCATGATCCGAACATTGATCCGGAGTTTATTCAACTCTACAGAGAAAAGGCCAAGTTATATGGACTGTCTATTGCTGAGTACATGAGCCGTTTGGATGAGTTCGAGGGGTACCAGCAAATAGCGTACAAATACCGGTACGGGAATCCTCTCGTCAAACCCGAGTTAGTCAAAGATCTACCAACAAAAATGCGGAGATTGCATAACTGGTACATACAAGCCTGTGCTGAATCCACAAACTGGATCTATGCTGGATATAAACACCACCATTACGGTCATGGAGATGGCTTCTTACTGATGGAATTTCTAGAATTATTTCAGTTTTACCAACAAGACGCCCTCGACAAAACTATTGTCAGTGCCTATTGCCTGTAAGTATTATTAAGTCTTTCTAGCTCAGCTCATTCGTTGCTTGTATAATCTTACTCATCATTATACTAATTATATATGCAGAATGAAGATTCTCGAATGCGACCGAGGAGGAATCTTTGACCTTGGGTTCGTTGACTGCAATTTCGTTCATGAAGATACTCTCAAAAAAAAAACCCAAAGAGACAGAGGATAACTTGGTACAATCGTTGAAGTATTTCAGCAACAGAAGGGAAATACTATTTCCTTACAACTTCGAGTGAGTGTTACTGTCTTGTACACATTTTGTTTTCGCTTTACTCGATGTTAAGCTATTTGACTCATTATGTCTGTGCAGCTTCCACTTTATTCTGTTAATCATTAGTGTTGACGAAGGAGTAGTCAAAGTCATGGACTCAAAACGCACACCTTTAGGAAATTGGGCGAACATGCAGGAATGCCTCCAGAAGGCTTGGAAACGGTTCACCGCCAACACTAGGGGTGTTTGGAAGCCAGAGCTTACATTTAAACTATTGAATGTAAGTACTACTTGCTAGATCCACGTATCTCTTTGATTCTAGTTTCAATACAATTATCATGCTTGATTCTTATTTTGATTGAACTCCGTTCTCGTAAAGTGCTTGAGGCAAGAAGCTGGGAATAACTTATGTGGATACTATGTCTGCGAGTTCATTCGCCAGACGACCAAAGAGAAGGGTGTAGACCGAAACATCAAAAAACTTGAAGTACGATAAACAATAATCTCAACATTATTTTATTACCATCAACTGTGTTTAGTTTCATTCATATATATTGATCCCCTTCTTTAAATTAGATCGAACGGATGCGGGACGGTCTTCTACCACGGGAACGCGTGCAAGCAATTCAAGAGGAAATTGCCGGTTTCTTATTAGAACAAGTCATAGATCCGAAAGGAGAATACTATTACCCGGTTCATTTAGAAGGGTGAAGTGTAAAAAAAAAGATGTAAAATCACATTTGTGTGAGTTACCGATTGTAATAGCGACCAAGCACGACGGATGAGACGGTGAATAATATATTCGTGACCATGATGTGTAATATATATATATATAGTGTGGTTCCTTCATTATTGTTGTATATATATAATACCATTAAATTGAATACAAAACACACCAAATAAAACCCTGAACCCTAAATGGGAAAAAAACCCTGGATCAACGATCCCGGCTCGTCCTACGAACCGGGACCAATGACTCAGGCCCCCTCGCGCCGCAGCGCGTCCACGTGGAGACCTATCGGTCCCGGTTCGTGCTGGAACCGGGACCGGCATTGGTCCCGAGTAATGGATCCCGGTTCGGCAACCGGGACCAATAGCCCAAATGAACCGGGACCATAGGCCCTTTTTCCACCAGTGGGAACAACTCTGTCCAAAACCCACTAGTAAAGACTGGATCACGGTCACTAACAATAGAAGATGGAATCCCATGGAGACGTACAATACTGTCAAAGAAGGCGCACGCCACCGATGTGGCTGAATAGGGGTGACCAAGGGCAATGAAATGGGCATATTTAACCGATCAACCACTGTGAGGACCACTGATTTGCCGTGAACTTTTGGAAAACCCTCCACAAAATCAAGTGAAATATCAGCCCATACTTGAGAAGGAACATGAAGTGGCTGGAGTAGACCTGCAGGATGTAGGTGTTCCGATTTGTTTCGCTGACATGTAGCACACCCACGTATATACTCCTGGACCAAGCGCCTTATCCCAAGAACATGAAAGTCTGAGCGAAGCCGATGTAGTGTCTTTTGTGCACCTTCGTGACCTATAGCATATGCTTGTTCCAAAATACTTGGCCAAAGAGGGGAATCAGAGGGAACATGAATCCGACCACGAAACAGTAGCAAGCCATCTTTGAACGTCCAGCCTGGAGGCGCTGTACCAGCAATTACATCATCCTTGCGTGCCAACAATTCTGGACGAGTATTGATCTCCTAACGTAGCTTCTCAAATATATCAAACCATGGACCAGATAAAGCATGTAAACTAGGTTCTGACATCAGGCGACGGGACAAAGCATCCGCTGCGGCATTATTCTTTCCTGATCGATATTCCACGCTTAAATCATAGCCAAACAATTTACTTACCCATTGATGCTGTGGAATTGTAGGTAGACGTTGGTCCAATAAATATTTGAGGCTATAATGATCCGTACGCACACGAAAAGATCGTCCCCATAAATATGGCCGCCAATGCCGAACTGCTTTAACCAATCCAATGAGTTCACGCTCATACGCGGCAAGCTTAGCATGTTGAGGTGCAATTGCACGACTGAAGAAGGCAAGTGGACGATCCCCTTGGTGTAACACGGCACCAAAACCTGATCCAGAGGCATCACAATCAACCACAAACGGTTGCGAGAAATCTGGCAGTTGAAGAACAGGTGCTGTAGTCAATGCTTCCTTGAGAGCCTCAAATGCAGATGTAGCTACGTCACCCCACACAAAAGCCTCCTTTTTAGTTAAATTAGTGAGTGGAGTTGCGATAGTCCCGTAATCCTTAATGAACTTTCTATAGTAGCCGGTGAGTCCTAAGAAACCACGTAAGGCGTGGACAGACAACGGACGAGGCCAATCCCGAACAGCAGCCACCTTATATGGGTCCATGGCCACACCGAGCCCAGAGATAATGTGACCCAAATAGCCTACTTGTTGTTGTCCAAACGAACACTTGGAACGCTTGAGGAAGAGTTTGTGTTGGCTAATTACCTGTAGCACTACCCGAACATGTTTGAGGTGTTCAGACCATGAGCAGCTATAAATCAATATATCATCAAAGAACACCAGCACAAAACAATGAAGAAAATGTTTAAGGATATCATTCATGAGTGCTTGAAACGTTGCAGGCGCATTCGTCAATCCAAAGGGCATGACCTTGAACTCATAGTGTCCATGGTGAGTGCAGAAAGCCGTCTTCTCGATATCTGCAGGGTGCATGAGAACTTGGTGATACCCCACTACGTAGGTCAAGCTTGGTGAAGAAACAGGAACCCTTGAGTTCATTGAGCAATTCATCGACCACAGGAATTGGAAATTTGTCTTTGACCGTCTTTTCATTCAGAGCTCGGTAATCAATGCAGAACCGCCAAGATTTATCTTGTTTCGGAACCAAAAGCACAGGAGAGGAGAATGCCGAAGTGCTTTCCTGGATAATGCCTTGCTCCAACATATCCGTGCATTGACGTTCAATTTCGTCTTTTTGGATGTGCAGATACCGGTACGGCCGAACCGCAATAGGTGTTGTTCCCGGAAGGAGGTGAGTGCGATGATCGTGACGGCGGGGTGGAGGTAAACCACACGGCTCCTCGAAAACCAAGACAAATTCCTGTAGCACAGTTGACATAAGATCGTCCACCTCATAGGCCTGGAGCATTGGAGAAGTGATTGCAGTCTCTACACCATGCCAGACCTCATGATCTTTGTACCAGAATGACATGAGCAACCGTTCAAAATCCCACAAGATGGGACCCAAGGAGCGAAGCCACTGGACACCCAATACCAACTCAAAACCCCCTAGTGGTATAGCATAGCACTCAATCGAGAAGTGCTCACTGTCGATGTCAATGTCAAGTGTTCGGCAGATGCCATCGCTAACAACCCGGTCGCCGTTGGCCACAGTAATGTGAAGGCCAGGCCGTGGTTCCAGCTGAATGTTGAGACGATTGGCGACATCCTGTGCAATGAAATTATGTGTCGAACCAGAATCGACTAATGCTGTGAGTGGCTCGCCGTTGACAAGTACAGTAAGCTGCATCGTCTTGCTGGTCCGGATCCCATTCAAGGCATGCAAGGAAATTTGGACATCCTCCCTGGTCAGTGTGTCCTCTGTCTCATCATATTCGTCAAGTTCAATCCAGTACAGGCCCTTAGCTGTGCACTTGTGGTTGCGATGGAACTTCTCCGGACAATTGAAGCAGAGTCCTTGGGCTCATCGGTCAGTCATCTCCTCTGGCGTAAGACGGCGGAACGGCGAGGCTGGGTTCGCTGCGGCAACTATGGCCGCTGGAGCAGTTGCCGTGCGGCCAGGCACTCCCATGCTTGCTATAGGACGGGGTCCTGTGTTGGATGCAGTACTAATCTTATATTTACTAATTGGAGGCACCGTACGAGCATCCACGTTAACTCTCACGCAGAAGATAAAACCATCCGTGCGATCACCTAAAATTCATCTCTAACCGTTAAATTAACAATGAGTTGTCGTACGCATGGACTCCACACCATCATTGCCATAAACAATTCTTACTGTACGTCTCATTGCCCTAATCCGTGAGTCCTAAGTATCACCGCTCCGCCGCCACCAGCACTTCAGGGGCACCTTCCTCGGTGGTGTCAACGCTATTGCTGGACGCTTTCTCTTCCGCTTTTCCGTCCTTCTGCGCCCACTTCTACGTGTTGTCGTCGGACCATTGCTCCTGCCATCTCTGTCTAGAGGACGCCTCTTCTCGATCGAGTTCCAAACGAGCAGCAGTGTAATTGATGCGGCAGCGAAGGCAACATAGAATATGGTGATGATTCACTGCGTTGGTAGCAATAATTAAGGTCTAAGGTGCGACTATGCTCATCCGTGCTACCTAGCATGCTCTCTTGCCTCCTTGCGCTTGGCACATCGCCGTGGATCTCGGCTAGCTACGCCCCAAGACAGCAGTTTCACAGAGCTAATCGATCTTGCTATGGGTAAGTTTGCACCACAGATTAATTAGCACATCTAGCTAGCTTTTATACAGAAGCATCTGATTGGTCAATCAAGCCAGTTTGTGATTTGCTGCTGCGTCCATGTTTAGCTTCAGCTAAAAGCACCGGTCCATGGCAAATCGTTCACAACCATTGAAGCGTCAAGCCAGCTCTCCACCTTGCCAGAAAATACACGGCGCGCTGCGCATGTATGTGCCATTGGAGGATGCGTGAGCAAGTATCGCACAATAGAGCTGATCAGAATTCTCTCAACAGAGCTGATCCCACAACAGAGCTGATCCAAATTGTATTATTTTGGATGCGAGTTTCAGGATATATCTACTGTATATTTGTATTTGAAGAGTTGAAGCAAATATATTGCGCTATATGACATGGTTACCAGAACGAATAAGGCAAGGTATATCACAAATTCCAAATGTCTACTCTTATACGCTTTATCATATAGATATAAATTTTCTGTACTGTATAGCACGTTAATGTTCTCTACTATATTATCACTATATAGATCGTATGGTCAGTGTTATTATAATCCCTAAATGTAATATGGTTTTAAAATTGTAATCCCTCTGATCGGAAATAACTGTCGGTGACTTAGTACAAACTTTGTACTAAGTTAGTACAAAATCACCGACAGTTATTTCCGATCGGAGGGAATATTATACAACTTCAGATGGACTAAACGAGTCTTGGACCGTTTACCTTTTAAGTTTTACAGAAGGAAAATTTATTTTCACCAAACCATTATGTGTAGTTGTTTGCTTTGACTTTGTAGTACTGATTGATATTTAGTTTAGTGGATTCATTATCATGTGATTATCATAAATTTTCTTTTTTTTCCTTTTGGTTTCAAAACATCTGGTGTACTTCATAGACGTGTTCTCTCTTAGAATGTTCTTTTTTGCATTAAGAAAGCCATATATGTATAAACTTAGAAATATATGCCTACTAAAATTTACTGCAAGTCAAACTTCGGCTGAGCTACAAAAAGATTGGTCGGGTTGGCTTGGCTTAATGGATTACAACATATGCCCACTATCTCACTCAACATTGTCTACATTCACATGTATATACATGCCAAAATACGTCTAGATAAATGTGAATCTAGACAAAGTTAAAGACATCTTTTTTGGACAGAGGGCATAAAAACATAACCTGAAACATCTATTTGGGAGCAATGGCTGGGCTTGATCAATTACGATGTAAAAACAAATTGATCTAATATTTGAGGATCCTATATTTTTGAGAAATCCAGTTCACACATGATATCAAACTTAGAAATAGGTACCCGTATATTAGAATATTGGAGCAGGCACGGAAAATAGAGAACGATATTTATTACTTTCGTGGCCATTTTGGTAATATACACAATAAAAAGTATTTAAACATTCTTTATAAATTGTCATAGTTCTATTTTGTACAAGATTTCCAAGAAATAAATATTATATTAAATTTCTATGTGTAGACAAAGTAGTAGGAAGTTTTTGTTAATAGTTGCATAAACTATATACTTAATATACTATAGAAATGATATGTTAAATATATAACCTAACAAATATCTTACTAAGGATTTCTAGTCTATGTCTAGGTTATCATATTTATTGAAACTTATAGAGTATAAGCTTAACTGTTTGTATGATTCTTTACTTGTTTTTCATGGTCAAATATGTCTTCCGTTTCACTAAGTTCAATAATAGGTTACAGCTTGTGCATATACTAGAAGCGTGTATGTTTTGTACTCCTTCTGTTCTAAAATATAAGATATTTTAACTTTTTTGATACACATAATATCTTTTAGTGTGTAGGTTTACTTATTTTGCTTCCAACCTACACATTAAAAATATATAGATACAGACGTGATAGAAAAGACTAAAATATCTTATATTTTATTTCAGAATGCGCGGGGGGGGGGGGGGGGAGTGGGGGCTATCGCATACGAAGGCCTCCGCCGTCTGCGGTATAGAAGATTGCTTACAAGCCAGAAAATTGACCGTGTGCCCAAGGCCCGGGTGGACTCCAACATAGGCAGAACGCAAATGGAGAAAACCGTCAATAAATATAGCACACATGGTTTGCGCTCTCGTAATAATCACTAGTATCCCACACGCCAGCTCAAGATGTGTCATTTTTATTCTTTTCTCGACGGTTCGTATATTTGTGATCTTTTTTTCTGGTCCATCACTGACGCGAATGCATCAGTAATAGTGTGTAGACATTTTCTAACATTGCCTCCTCATATTCCGTTCACCACGTGCGTTCTTGCCTACGCACTGGCAACGGTACCGCTTCCTTGACCAGTCGTCTGAAATTCGGCGCCACCGTGTTTACGTTAATGTAGCAGTAACACACTATAAAATCATAAGATCGATTACGAGACGAGGTCAGCACCCCCGGCCATAGTCCTCGTGTTCTCCTCTTGATCTCTCCATCATTCCACTACGCGCATTGAAATTCAGAGACCAAGAGCCTGTAATAGCGACCGTACCTAGGGGTAGGCTGTACTATTTTATCGAGCAAGGCATGCACTTCAGGGTGACGGTCACTCTCCGCGCAGCGCGTATGGAGGGGTGGATCCATCGCGTGCAGCGGAAGTTTTTTTACCGCGCATGAAATAATTTTAAGTGTGTTGGCCTGGGCTACAAGTACACCGACGCAATGAAGAATGTGAAACAGAAGAACCTTCCATGACCACCTTCAGCCGCCACCTTTAGTGGCGCCTGCCCAAGCACACTCTACTTGCTCATTGGGAGGTGACGGGATAGGAGACGAAGAGAAAAGGAGGAGGGCTGAGGCGTCGAAACACTAGTCGCTGCTGCCCGGGTCGCCCAAGCAGGACGACACATGGGGCAGCTTGGCTTTTCTCACACCTTGTGCCCTAGTCACTTGGCATATATCTTACTGTTTGCGTTCTGGGTTTTTCTCACGTGACCTAGAAATTACCATTGCAAGTGTAAGGAAGATCCCTTTCAAAAAAAGAAAATTACCAGATTGTGTAAAGGCTGGTCCTTTTCTTATGTAATAGCCGTGTGTGTATGCGTTCTCGATCGGTCGCGATGATACGGCCGGGGCAGTTGGCTCAGCGATACGTGGAGCCAGGTCAGATGGAAGGCTGTTGATGCACGCGGTGCCAACATAACTGAACATTGCAGCGTCAGTACAAACTGTTGATTCGCGAAGAGAGATAACAGTCTCGCAAAATACTGATTAAATATCGTCTTTAAGAAAATGTAACATCAAAGGCACCAGTGGTCTAGTGGTAGAATAGTACCCTGCCACGGTACAGACCTGGTTCGATTCCCGGCTGGTGCAACTGTTTTTTGTGCCATGCGTCATCTTACTTTTGCGTCTCGTCATTCTTTGTCTTCTTATCCTGGAAGTGCGCAATTTCTGTCCAAGAAACCAAGGTAACTCCCCAAAAATACCCACTCATACTATGGTGCTTTTGCATGTTTGCTAAGTGTTAAGAACGTGCTTCAGCGCTGAACTTACGCACAGGCTTCACCGTCTGTCCATTCAGAGCATGTCCATCGAACACACGGATGTCGTCTCCCCTAAATCACAAGTCTTAATTAGGTCAGCACCACACTAGAACCCTTCAGGCTGGTCACAGTGGGTAGTATTATATCTTAGTATTATGTATATAATACTTGTATATAATACTATCTTTATAATGCATAGTATTATAAAGTAGTATCATATATTTGTTAAATTTATTAATTTGTAGTATCTCAATACAAATGTATGTATAAGATTTATTTTGCATTAATTTTTCTCGTAATCTACGCTATGATATAGTATCTACCTATGATACTCTAATTTTCTCTCTCTTCATTAATTAGCTGCCATATATGTCAGCATTTTTGTGGGCCTTGTTTGCATGATACTAACATTATGGCTAGCCTGAGCCTGAGGGTGAAATTCTGTAGGTTGGATGAGATGATGCAAGCAGCAATATTTGCCATCGCTTCATGACAAGGGTATAGCTAATAGAGCCCGTTAGTTGAGTACCCCTGAGGCCCATTAAGCTAGGTCCAATTGTAATGATAGTCGAGATACGAGTTCTTACCGTATGTCGATATTGTAATCTGTATCGGATCCTACCCGATCCTCAAGACCTGGCCACCTATATATAGGGGCCAGGAGGGGACGGTGTAGGCCAGATTGAAAGCAAGCCAGGTTCAACACCCAAGTTTACTTTTGATATACACTTATTTCAACTAACCTACCTTCGAGTTTATCCGACGCCCTATCTCCCCGATCCTAAGTCCTTCATCTAGGACATTTGTCGAGTTAACCCTCGTCAATTGGCGCCGACCGTGGGGAGCTACTTCGATCGGAAGCGCTGAACGCGCACCCGACAAAGATTATCGATAAATCTTTTCGAGTTGTAGTGTGATGATGGACTACACTATATTTGAGCCTATACTCAAAAAAAGAATTATTCGACTATAGCCTCGGGGGCTACTCCCATCGGGAGCGCGCGCTGAGCGCGCACCTGATGATATTTATTGACATAACACTAAAGCATGGGAAGTGAAGGAGTATGCACTGGAACATTGTTACTCCCATCGGGAGCGAGTTTTTTATGGTTGTATAACCCGAATATTTTCAGTTAAGATTTGACTGCGACATGAGATTCTCGAGTTGCGTTATCGCAACGAAACTCGAATGCCGTGATTTATCACGAAGGTAAGACCCCGGGATCCATCTTGTGTGGCCTAGTATACGCACATAGATGCGCTCTGCTGGTATGTATCCGTGTCTACGACGCGAAGAAAATCCTGGTGGACGCACTGGGTACCCTGAGAATCACTGGGATTCATTCTTTGTAAGTCCTAAATGCAGCAAAAGAATGGGTTTGACCGGTATCCCGAATTCAAGTCCAAGGAGATTGAATTTGAAGTAGGTCATAAGTATATGTTCCGGCAGTTAACTGACCCCTTGATCCGTCAGAGTTGTCAGGCTTGTTCATCAAAACCCCTTGCGAATATTATCATGAAAATAAGTCGAAAGACCAAGTCAAAGATTTGAAGATATGAAGAAGTCGAAGAATTGATCAAAGTGAAGATTTAGAGATTAGAGATTCAACCTGAATCTGCAATTCTGGTAGAATCTCAGGGGCTACTGACAAGGGTATAGCTAATAGAGCCCGTTAGTTGAGTACCCCTGAGGCCCATTAAGCTAGGCCCAATTGTAATGATAGTCGAGATACGAGTTCTTACCGTATGTCGATATTGTAATCTGTATCGGACCCTACCCGATCCTCGAGACCTGGCCACCTATATATAGGGGCCAGGAGGGGACGGTGTAGGCCAGCCTGAAAGCAAGCCAGGTTCAACACCCAAGTTTACTTTCGATATACACTTATTTTGACTAACCTACCTTCGAGTTCATCCGACGCCCTATCTCCCGATCCTAAGTCCTTCATCTAGGACATTTGTCGAGTTAACCCTCGTCACTTCAGAAATAATTATCTGCGAAGAAAAGTGTATACTTTGTTCCCCCTGTTCAAGGGGGCCACATTGTCCTTGGGAAACATAGACCTAAACAAGGGCAGACGTACATTAGATGTACATTAAACTTAACTCTATTTTTAGTTGACAAATAACACCAAAATTTACAAGAAATCTACAAGGTTTCAGCTATGTACTATCACATTGTGAATAAACAATATATATTTGAGAACATCTACCTCCAGATTTTGCAAAAATGTAACTCAAAATACCAGGTGAACAGTGTAGATTTTTAGAATCTAAAAATCTGTCAAAAATTGTCATTTTTTGTAATCTCAAAATCTGTCAAAATTTGTCAAAATACCTTATATTTGAGGCTATGCAAAAATGACAAAATCTGACGACCATACCTTATATTCGAGGCTATGCAAAATATTTGGTAAAAATGACAAAATCACATTGAGAATAAACAATATTAATGTCTTCAGATTTTGTCATTTTTGCATAGCCTCAAATATAAGGTATTTTGAGATAAAAAAAATCATGTTGGTAGATCACAACATTATCTACCTCCAGATTTAATTTCAGATTTTTTGAAACTTTTAAATGTAGTTTTTGAATTTTTTAAAAATCACGCTACATGTAGCTCGAGCTACATTTGTGATTTCTAAGGTTTTCATCCCTACAATGTAAGAAAGAAGAATAGAAGGAAGATAAAAGTCTTTAACTGTAGGTTTTGAGGCTCTCATGTTCCCTCTCGGTCTCTCCCGAAGCCCTCTTGCCTGGTCCTCTCCTCTATAACTTCAGGCCGGACCAGAGGCACTCCCGCCAGCGTGGTCGTGTGGTGAAGGCGAAGGGATGGTAATGGTTCTAGGTTTAGGTTTTGTTTTAGTCTGGTTTTTTCCTAAGGCCCTTGGGGTCACGGGTGAATTTTGTCCCTATTTGGTGCGTGATCAGCGTGGTGTCTAATTCCGATCATCATCGCGAGGTGGTGGTGGGGCACAAGAGGTGATTTTGCTGAGGTCTCCAGCAATAAGCGGCTCATCCTTCTTCTCTGGTTCGGCTAGTTTACTCTGCTGCCCGATCCCCTTCTTCCTGGCCATGGAGGCATGGAAAAGGGCAGGGCAAAGGCAACTTTCGGCGATGTTGAAGAAGTTTGGGGGTTCCTGTGCAATTTCGAGCTCATCCACGCGGTCGGCTTCGTCGCCGTCGCGATCTACTACCGATATTGCGGCAGAATCTCAACCTCCAGTGTGGAGGCCTTTGCTCGGTCCGGTCATGGGAGCTCGAAGCCCGCCCACCATGAAGTGATTTGTTCCCCGTGGAGAGCTGGCGGACCATGGCTGCGGTTGGTGGTCGGAAGGGGGCTCCCGAGCTGCATGCCCTTGTTCCTCGGCGGTGACGCCTTGAGGACACCGATGAGAGGTGGCGGTGGTGCTCTGGGACTAGATTGCTTAGTATCTGATAGTTCCAGGGTGCTCTTTGTAAAAAGATCGGCCTTTTCTCTAGATAGGAATCTTCCTAGGACTAGAATGCTAAAAGGTTGTTCTTTATCTTGTACCTGCCTTGTTTTTAATATATGAATATCCCCTGTTTGTGTAAAAAAAATCATCTGCTCCATCCGTAGCCACAGGTAGGATGATCGGCGGCGGCCACGAACGAACTACCATCGCCGGCTCCTCCCTGATCCCCGTGTCGTCGCCACCTGCTACGTACGTGATCTTTGCACCATAGCGAGACGCCTCCTCACCACCCCCGGACTACCCTTGTTAATTTTGTGTTTTCGTTTGAGATAAATCAAACAAGTAGCCGGACATGCCATGACAAGTCTGGATCGCCCCCATTAATTTTATGTGTTCTTAGGGCATCTCCTGGGCTAATGCATCCTGCCGACGCAAACCGTCCGTCCTGGTCCGTTTGCATCGAGGGTAGGACACAATTTGCGTCGCGGTCCGGCCCGCCTGGCCGGTGCGCCCAGAGGCGCAACGCATCCTATCCGACGCTTTGTGGCTGGCGATGGCTAGCATTTGGTCGACTTTGGCCATGCGGCCAATTGGAAACCAAGATAGAACTTGAATAATTAAATTAAAATGTAGTTCATCAATATAAATAGTTTACAACAACATAGTTTAACCTAAAGATTAAAATATAATTCATATTACATCAAATAAGCGGATTAACCCTATTGGTTTCCCGCAAAGGTCCAAATATGCTCAATCAAATCAGTTTGAAGCCGATCATGGATGTGGCGATGATGTCTCATAGGACCCGTTGGGAAACCCCAAGAGGAAGGTATGATGAGCACAGCAGTAAGTTTTCCCTAAGTATGAAACCAAAGTTTAATCGACCAGTAGGAGAAAGAAATCACTTCTAAAGGTTGCTGCTAGCTTACTTTGGTAGGGCGCACTACGGCGTCAGTCAATAACATGGAACAAATTACAGTTGGGCAATTGACAAATAGAGAATGCATAACAATGCATGTACATGACATGAAGATCACTATGAGATTCATTTGGGCATTACAACATAATACATCTATGACTAATAATCCATCTTCAGGATATCATCCGAACAACCCTTGGATATTAAATTGCAAGCAACAGATTATTGATACGTCTCAAACGTATCTATAATTTTTGATGCTCCATGCTTGTTTATACACCATTTGCTTTGTGTTTTGTTACACTTCATGGCGTTTTTATGCATTTTCCAGAACTAACCTATTAACGAGATGCCACAGTTCCAGTTCCTTGTTTCTGCTATTTTTCTGTTTCAGAAAAGCTACACATGAAATATTCTCGGAATTGGACGAAACAAAAGCAAAAATTCCTATTTTTCTTGAAGCGTCACGGAGTCCAAAGCAGAGACGGAGGGGCACCAAAGGGTGGCCGCACCATGGCATGGCGCGGGCCACCCCCTGGCCGCGCTGGGCAGTGGTGTGGGCCCCTGGCCCACTCCCTGATGCCGCCCTTCTGCCTATATATTCCCCTCAACGGGAAAACCTAAAAGACCCAATCAATTTTTCACAAAACCTACTATAAGCCGCCGCCGTCGTTGACGCGAGATTGGGAGGATCCAGAAGCTCTTCCTAACACCCTGCCGGAGAGGGAAATCACCGCCGGAGGCCTTCTTCATCACCATGGCTGCCTCCGGAGTGATGTGTGAGTAGTCTACCTTGGACTACGGGTCCATAGCAGTAGCTAGATGGTTGTTATCTCTAGCATGTGCTTCATGTTTAGATCTTGTGAGCTGCCTATCATGATCAAGATCATCGTTGTGTAATTCTACATGTTGTGTTTGTTGGGATGCGATGAATATTGGTACTATGTCAAATTGAATTGTTGATTTATGATCTTTATGTTATCTCTATGTTGTTTATGATCTTGCATGCTCTCCGTTGCTAGTAGATATCTTGGCCCAGTAGATGCTAGTGACTCCAAGAGGGAGTATTTATGCTCGATAGTGGGTTCATGCCTCTAGTAATCTGGGGAGTGACAGAAACCTCTAAGGTTGTAGATGTGCTATTGCTACTAGGGAGAAAATAACAATCTTGTGTTCAAGGACATTTGTATTGTTTACATTACACACTTTGCTTAAGGCGATAATCTGTTGCTTGCAACTTAATACCCAATGGTTGCTCGGACAACATCCGGAGGGTGGATTATTATTCATAGATGCAGTTGGATTACGGTCTATGTATTATGTTGTAATGCCCAAGTGAATCTCATAGTGATCCTCATGACATTTGTGCGTTTGCTTTATTCTATCAATTGCCCAACTGTAATTTGTTTACCCAGCATGTTGTTATTTATCTTATGGAGAGACACCACTAGTGAACTGTGGACCCCTGTCCATTCTTTTACATTGCTATTACCATTTACTATTTACTTGTTTTATTTACATTCTTGCAAACTACTATCTTTTACCACTCGATATGCTTAATCCTTTGTTTATAGCAAACCGGTGAGATTGACAACCTCACTGTAAGTTGGGACAAAGTGCTTGGTTAGTGTTGTCTGCAGGTTCCACGTTGCTGCTGGTGCAAAGCTACGCCCTAGACGAGGCGCCATACAAATTGTCTGGAGCTGACGCGAAGCTAGCGTGCATCAACCTTCTGAAGTTTGGTTCTTTCTCCTACTGGTTCGATAAACCTTGGTTTCATACTGAGGAAAGACTTGCTGTTGTGCTCATCACACCTTCTCTTGGGGTTTCCAACTGGGCGGTCATCTACAAAACTCCTACATCAACACCGCACCACCAATTATCGCATTAAGCAAAGTGTGTAATGTAAACAATACAATTATCCTTGAACAAAAGATTGTTGTTTTCTCCCTATGAACCCACTATCGAGCATAAATACTCCCTCTTGGAGTCACTAGCATCTACTTGGCCAAAGCATCTACTAGCAACAGAGAGCATGCAAGATCACAAATAACATAGACATGATAGATCAATAATCAACTTCACATAGTACTCAATATTCATTGGATCCCAATAAACACAACATGTAGCATTACAATAAGATGATCTTGATCATGTTAGGCAGCTCACAAGATCAAAACATGGTGGCACAAATAGGAGAAGACAACCATCTAGCTACTGCTATAGACCCGTAGTCCAAAGATAAACTACTCACGCATCACTCCAGAGGCAGGCATGGCGATGAAGAAGGCCTCCGGTGATGATTCCCCTCTCCGGCAGGGTGCCGGGAAGAGCTTCAGAACCCTCCCAAACTAGGGTCGACGACGGCGGCGGCTATAGAACTTTTCATGGATGGAGGCTCGGGCCCTTAGGGTTTTCCCGAAGATGTGAATTTATAGTCAAGGTCGATGGACGCCTGAGGGGCCCACACCATGGGGTGGCGCGGCCAAGGGGTAGGCCGCGCCACCACCTGGTCTGGCCAGCTCGTTGCTCATTTCCGTCTCTCCTTTGGACTCCGTCTTCGTGTGAGCAAAATAGGAACTTTGGCTTTTGTTTCATCCAATTCAGACAATATTTCCTTCAGTAAAAACCTAGAATAGAAAAATAGCAGAAAATAAGAACTGGCACTATGGCATCTTGTTAATAGGTTAGTTCTAGAAAATGCATAAAAATGCCACGAAGTGTAAACAAAACATAAAGCGATTGGTGTAAAACAAGCATGGAGCATCAAAAATTATAGATACATTTGCAACGTATCAGGCGATCATGCAAATTTTCAGTGATATGCATGAAGTGCTCCTAAGATGTCACCTCTGCCGCTGGCTCAGCCAACTCACCCTAAAAATCCCAGCCTTGGTCATAGATGATGTCATCCCGCTCGTTCTCAACGATCATGTTGTACAAGATCACACAAGCAGTCATCACATTCCACATCCTCTCTGGGCTCCAAGTTTTAGCAGGGTACCGAACGATATCCCACCTTGACTGAAGCACACCAAACACCCGCTCTACATCCTTCATAGCAGCCTCTTGCTCTTTAGCAAATCTTTTGCATTTCTCATCTGCAGAGTTGCACACTGTCTTCACAAAGGTTGCCCAGGAGGGGTAGATAATAACCCTTATCATAAGGGTTACCATTGATCTCAAAGGAAATCTGAGGAGCAGTGTATTCGGTAAGCCTAGAAAATACTGGAGAGCGATGCAGCACATTGATATCATTGTTTGATCCTGCCATACCGAAGAAGGAGTGTCAAATCCAAAGATGAGGCAACAGTCTCCAATATAATGGTGCACCCCTCCTTATATCCATTGAACTGCCCTTGCCAACCAAAAGGGCAGTTCTTCCACTGCCAATGCATGCAGTCAATGTTGTCAAGCATCCCAGGAAACCCCCTACTCTCGTTGATGGACAAGAGGCAGACAGTGTCATCTATGTTTGGCTCTCTCAGGTAATATTTGCCAAACACCGCCATAACATCCTCGCAAAACCGGTACATGGCTTCATGGCATGTTGATATGTCACAAACGTATCTATAATTTTTGATGCTCCATGCTTGTTTATGCACCATTTTCTTTGTGATTTGTTACACTTCATGGTGTTTTTATGTATTTTCCAGAACTAACCTATTAACAAGATGCCACAGTGCCAGTTCCTTGTTTTCTGCTGTTTTTATGTTTCAGAAAAGCTACACAGGAAATATTCTCAGAATTGGACGAAACAAAAGCTGAAGTTCCTATTTTTCTCGAAGCATGACGGAGTCCAAAGCAGAGACGGAGGGGGGCCAGAGGGCAGCCGCACCATGCCATGGCGCGGGCCACCCCCTAGCGGTGCCGAGCTATGGTGTGGCCCCTGGTCCACCTCCTGACGCCGCCCTTCCGCCTATATATTCCCCTCGATGGGAAAACCTTAACCCCCGATCAATTTTCCACAAAACATACTGTAAGCCACCGCCGTCGTTGACGCAAGATCGGGAGGGTCCAGAAGCTCTTCCCGGCACCCTGCCGGAGAGGGGAATCACCACCGGAGGCCTTCTTCATCACCATGCCTACCTCCGGAGTGATGTGTGAGTAGTCTACCTTGGACTACGGGTCCATAGCAGTAGCTAGATGGTTGTCATCTCCTCCATGTGCTTAATGTTTAGATGTTGTGAGCTGTCTATCATGATCAAGATCATCGTCGTGTAATTCTACCTGTTGTGTTTGTTGGGATCCGATGAATATTGGTACTTTGTCAAGTTGATTTATTGATTTATCATCTTTTATGTTATCTCTATGTTGTTTATGATCTTGCATGCTCTCCATTGCTAGTAGATATCTTGGCCGAGTAGATGCTAGTGACTCCAAGAGGGAGTATTTATGCTTGATAGTGGGTTCATGCCTCTAGTAACATGGGGGAGTGACAGAAACCTCTAAAGTTGTAGATGTGTTGTTGCTACTAGGGAGAAAACAACAATCTTGTGTTCAAGGACATTTGTATTGTTTACATTACACACTTTGCTTAAGGTGATAATCTGTTGCTTGCAACTTAATACCCAATGGTTGCTCAGGCGACATCCGGCGGGTGGATTATTAGTCATAGATGTAGTTGGATTATGATCTATGTATTATGTTGTAATAATGCCCAAGTGAATCTCACTGTGATCCTCATGACATTTGTACGCTTGCTTTATTCTATCAATTGCCGAACTATAATTTGTTTACCCAACATGTTATTTATCTTATGGAGAGACACCACTAGTGAACTATGGACCCCAGTCCATTCTTTTACATTGTTATTACCGTTTACCATTTACTCGCTTTATTTACATTCTTGCAAACTACTATCTTTTACCACTCGATACGCTTAATCCTTTGTTTACAGCAAATCGATGAGATTGACAACCTCACTGTAAGTTGGGGCAAAGTACTTGGTTATGTTGTGTGCAGGTTCCACGTTGCTGCTGGTGCAAAGCTACACCCTGGATGAGGTGCCATATATAAATTGTCCGGAGCTATCATGAAGCTAGCGAGAATCAACCTTTGGAAGTTGGTTCTTTCTCCTACTGGTTCGATAAACCTTGGTTTCATACTGAGGGAAGACTTGCTGCTGTGCTCATCATACCTTCCTCTTGGGCTTCCGAACTGGGCGGTTATCTACACACCATCAAGCAATTTTTCTAGCGCCGTTGCCAGGGAGAAAGAGGATTTCTGCAAGGGGAGTCTCTCGCTTCCAATCTTTTACTTTGTTATTGTTTTGCTTTATTTTATGTTTGCTTGCATCTTTTTATCAAAAATACAAAAAAATTAGTTCTTTTATAGTTGTTTTTTTTACTTGTCTGCTTTTAGCTTTGCTAGAATGGGTACTCCTGAGAACACCAAGTTGTGTGATTTTACTAGCACCAAAAACAATGATTTTATCTGCACTCATATTGCGCCACCTACTCCTGAGGCAAATTTTTATGAGATTAAACCTGCTTTGTTGAATCTTGTTATGAAAGAGCGGTTTTCTGGTGCTAGTACTGATGATGTTGCAGCTCATCTCAACAATTTTGTTGAGCTATGTGAGATATAAAAGTATAAGGATGTAGATGGTGATATTATTAAGCTTAAGTTGTTTCCTTTCTCTTTAAGAGGAAGAGCTAACGATTGGTTGCTATCTTTGCCTAGAAATAGTATTGATTCTTGGGTTAAGTGTTAGGATGCTTTTATTGGAAAATATTATCCTCCTGCTAAGATTATAGCTTTGAGTAGTGATATTATGAAGTTTAGACAGTTTGATAATGAACATGTTGCTCAAGCTTGGGAAAGAATGAAATCTATGATAAAGAATTGTCCCACTCATGGATTGACTACTTGGATGATTATCCAAACCTTTTATACATGACTAAATTTTTCTTCAAGAAATCTCTTGGATTCAGCTGCTGGAGGTACTTTTATGTCCATCACCTTGGGTATCGCGACAAAGCTTCTTGATAATATGATGGTAAATTATTCTGAGTGGCACACCGAGAGAGCTCTACAAGGTAAGATAGTAAATTCTGTTGAAGAAACCTCTTCCTTGAGTGATAAGATTGATACTATTTTGGCTATGCTTGTTAATGATAGATCTCATGTTGATCCTAATAATGTTCCTTTGGCCTCTTTGGTTGCTCAAGAAGAGCATATTGATGTGAACTTCATTAGGAATAATAATTTCAACAACAGTGCTTATAGGAACAATTTTGCTAGCAACAATTATAGGCCGTATCCTTCTAATGGTGATAATAGCTATCTTGATAGACCTAAAATGCCTAGTGAAGAAAGGATTTTAGAAGTTGAAAGGGCTACTAAGAATTTTATGCAGATGCAATATGATCAGAACAAGTTGTTCACCAAGACCATGGAGGAACAATCCGCTTTGTTGAAGACTATTATTCATCAACTTGATAAAATGAATAGGGATATTCCTGAGTTGCAAGATAAGGTTTCTAAAGCCGAAACCAATATTTCATATTTGTCTGATGCGCAATCTTCTTTGATTAATAGAATGTCTGCTAAACCTGATCCTTTTGCTGCTACTAATGCCATTCAAGTTAGAATTGATGAAAATGTTAGGATGTTAGCAGAATTGCATGCTAGGTGGGAAAGAGAAGACGAGATGGCTAGAAATATGAAGGTTTGTACTATTACCACCTCTAGTGATGTTGTTTCAAATGTTAGCAATCCTCTTACTCTGATTGGTGTAGAGAAAACTCCTACTCCTTGTGCGAAAAAGCGTAAAACTGCAAAAACTTTTTCTACAAAAATTGCTGAAATTTTTTGGAGTATAGAAGACAATAGCTCTACTTCTTTTAACAATTTTGATGTTGATGGTTGCAATATCTTTGAAGTAATTTTGTTCTTGCAAAAGCTTGCTTTAAGTCCTAATGCTAGTTCCATGAATGTTGATTTTACAAAGCATATTACGAATGCTCTCATGAAAATTAGGGAAGAAAAGTTGAAACAAAAGGTTTCTATTCCCAGGAAGTTAGAAGATGGTTGGGAGCCCATCATTGATATGAATGTTAATTATTTCGATTATCATGTTTTATGTGATCTTGGTGCAAGCATTTCTATTATGCCTAGAAAGATTTATGATATGCTTGGTTTACCACCGCTTGAAAATTGTTATTTTGATGTTCCTCTTGCTGATGTTGCTAAGAAGAAACCTTTGGGAAGGATTAATGATGTTCTTATTATGGTTAGCAATAACCTTGTTCCCGTTGATTTCCTTGTTTTGGATGTTGAATGCAATGCTTCATTTCCTATTATTTTGGGAAGACCTTTTCTTAAAACTATTGGTGCCATCATTGATATGAAGGAAGGCACCATTAAATATCAATTCCCACTGAAGAAAGGTATGGAACATTTCCCTAGAAAGAGAAAGAAATTACTTTTTGACTCTATTCTTAGAGCAAATTATGAAGTTGATGCTTCATCGCTTGATATTACTTGATTTCACTTTCTGCGCCTAGCTCCAAGGTTGGAAAAAGCGCTAAGCGTAAGCGAGGCGGTGAGCATTCGCCTAGTGCCTAGGCACTGCCTAGGCGTCCTAGGCGTGGCCTAGGCGGTCACAATTTTTATACCATCAAGCATTTATATGGGCTATTATAGTGAATACGCTTTAGTTTAGAGCATCTACATGAGTAAACTATGAACAACTACCATTAAAATATGGCAAATCTGGCTCGTTAGTGCAATATGACATACATTCTTATTGGGGAAGCCTATTTCTTAGTTGCACTGCCTAGAATTCCGCCTATGCCCTAGGCGAGGCGTTTGTCCATCGCCTAGCGCCTAAGCGTGCCTAAGCGTTGCCTAGGCGTCGCCTTTTCCAACACTGCCTAGCTCAAAGGCGTTAAAGAAAAGCACTCTTGGGAGATAACCCAATGTTTTCTTTTTAGTACTTCCTTTCTGTTGAGTCTTGGAAGTTATTACTACTGTAATGATGTCTCCTTATCATTTTTTATTTCATTTTTGTGCCAAGAAGAACCTCTAATTTGAGTAAGGTAAGATTTGGGAAAGTTGCTGTCCTGAAACAGATTTGAACAACAGAAGGTCCTCGAATTAATCGATCTTTGTCAGCTGTTCTGTTTTGACAGATTTCTGCCACTATTTGTGTTTGTCTCTTGATCGCTTTATTTTTTAGTTCTTTTGATCACAGAACTTTTGAGGAAGTTGCTACAGTAGCTTATGCTTTAATGGATGGTATATTTGAGTTTGAAACTGAACCAAAAGAGTAGATTTACTATCATGCTTACACTAATGTTGCTAATAGAATTGTTTGAAGTTTTGTATGAAGGAAGTTTTGAAGTGTAGGGAAAGGAGAGTGATGAGATGAGATGAAGTATGGACAAAAGCTCAAGCTTGGGGATGTCCATGTCACCCCAAGAAATATCCAAGAGGTACAAGCGTCAAAGCTTGGGGATTCCCACGAGGCACCCTTTCTTCATCGGCAAAAATCAGGTCACCTTTCAAGACACTATATTTTTATTGCTTCGTACTCTATGCATTTTTCTTGGAGCATCTTTACTTTCGCTTTCAGTTTTCTTTTGTTTTTTTGCAATAAATGGTTGGACCCCAACAATTTTTTTTGGAGAAGACACACTCCATTTTTCATTGCCAATAACGCTCTAGTTTTCACTCTTATCGTTCAACGAGTGTTCTCTTTTTCTAGTACTGCGTTTAGCTTTCATTTTTCGCCTTGATTTTTGTTCAGATCTTATTACATCTTTGTATCAAGGTGTATTTCGACCACTGGTCTATGTTGGTTTTCATTTCAAAGAGTGGTTATAAAAAGATTGCATGGTGTTGGAAAAGAGAAAAAAAGTTTCATGCTTATAGTGGTACAATTGGGAGGTTGTTTAGACAGTGGCTTAGACTTTTGCATGCCATGCTTGATGTTATTTTGATAGTATGCTTAGTAGTTTTTGCTGTAGCATGACTTGTCTCAAATGACTGAGATTGCTTAATGTGCCTTTGAAAGAATCATGCGTTGTTTTTGTTATATGGGAGCATATTATTGTGGTTTTCTCCTTTGATACTTTATTTGGGTTGACTTGGCGCATGCTTACAACATGTTTGAATCTAACAAGTTGCCATAAGCCTCTATGATCATTTGGTTTTTGACTTGTGATACCACTTTATGCTTCGGTTAATGATGTTTTGTCGCTATGCATGATTATGGCCGTTATTGCTCTCTTAGTTGGTCGCTCGCAGTCTTTTGCTAGCCTTCATTTTGTACTGAGAGGGAATACTTCTCATGCATCCAACTCCCAAAAACCAAAGTTTTCCAAAGAGCCCACTATAAATTGCTATGCATGGTATTTGCAAGCCATTCCAAGTAAATTTTCATGTGCTACTTTTCAAAAAAACTTTTAAAATACTTCTCATTTTGTGACACTGTTTTCAGCTCATGGGGACTTAGTAGTCGGATTTGCTATCTTCCATATTGTTTTATTCCAAAAAAGAAAAGAAAAAGGAAAAAAGAAAAAAGAAAAGAAAAAAGGCACTCCTCCATGATATGTGAAAGTTAGTGGGCACCCGATGGAATTGGTTAGCCATGGTTTGTGAAAGGAAAAGTGGGGAGGAGTGCCAATCTTTATGAAAGAGCATAAAAGTGCCAATCTCTCTCTCAAAAACTTGCTTAGTATGGAAGATAGTAAGAACCCCATTGCCAGTCATTGACAAGAACAACCACCTCTCAAAACAAATTTTTATCTCTCTGTTTTACAAATGAAAAGCCCTAGCACATGCTTAATCACTGCTTCCCTCTACGAAGGGCCTTGCTTTTACTTTTATGTTGAGTCTCCACCTTCTACCTTTATGCACCTTCTAAGAGAGCATAGTTGTTATGCTGAGTATAATGTGCATAGTCCCAAAATTTATTATTGATTGATTCATGATTATGGTTTTGCTTGTTCTTAAATTATTTGTATCAAGTTACCCTCTTAAACTTGAAGGTGTCCTATGCATTTATGTTTTGCTATTCCATGAAGGACAAGCTGAAAACCACTTTGCTATATTTTTCTATATGGTTGAAACTGATACGTCTCAAACGTATCTGTAATTTTTGATGCTCTATGCTTGTTTATACACCATTTGCTTTGTGTTTTGTTACACTTCGTGGCGTTTTTATGCATTTTCCAGAACTAACCTATTAACAAGATGCCACAGTGCTAGTTGCCTATTTTCTGCTATTTTTGTGTTTCAGAAAAGTTACACAGGAAATATTCTCAGAATTGGACGAAACAAAAGCCAAACCTCCTATTTTTACTGAAGCTTCGCGAAGACCAAAGATGAGACGGAGGGGGTCCAGGGGCCAGGCTCACCATAGGGTGGTGCGGCCCAGCCCTCGTCATGCCACCACATGGTGAGGCCGGCTGGCCCACCTTCTGACGCTGCCCTTTCGCCTATAAATTCCTCTCGACGGGAAAACCTAAAGGACGGATCGCTTTTCCTCAAAACATACTGCAAGCCACCACTGTCGTCGAAGCGAGATTGGGAGGATCAAGGAGCTCTTCCCGGCACCCTGCCGGAGAGGGGAATCCCTGCCAGAGGCCTTCTCCACCACCATGGTCGCCTCCAGAGTGATGTGTGAGTAGTCTACCTTGGACTACGGGTCCATAGCAGTAGCTAGATGGTTGTCTCCTCCACCATGAGCTTCATGTTTAGATCTTGTGAGCTGCCCTACATGATCAAGATCATCTTTGTGTAATTCTACATGTTGTGTTTGTTGGGATCCGATGAGTATTGGTACTATGTCAAGTTGATGCACTGAATTATTTATCTTTATGTTATCTCTATGTTGTTTATGATCTTGCATGCTCTCCGTTGCTAGTAGATATCTTGGCCGAGTAGATGCTAGTGACTCCAAGAGGGAGTATTTATGCTCGATAGTTGGGTTCATGCCTCTAGTAATCTGGGGGGGGTGACAGAAACCTCTAAGGTTGTAGATGTGTTGTTGCCACTAGGGAGAAAACAACATTCTTGTGTCCAAGGACATTTGCTTTGTTTACTTTATGCACTTTGCTTAATGCAGTTATCCGTTGTTCGCAACTTAATACCCAATGTTTGCTCGGACAACATTCGGAGGGTGGATTATTAGTCATAGATGCAATTGGATTATGGTCTATGTATTTTGTTATAATGCCCAGAGTGAATCTCATAGTGATCCTCATGACATATGTACGTTATCTTTATTCTATCAATTGCCCAACTGTAATTTGTTTATCCAGCATGTTGTTATTTATCTTATGGAGAGACACCACTAGTGAACTATGGACCCCGGTCCAATTTCCTTTACATTGCTATACCATTTTACTTTTACCCGCACTGTTTACTTTTACTTGCATACTATTACCCTTTTACCACTCGATACGCTCAATCCTTTGTTTATAGCAAACTGGTGAGATTGACAACCTCATCGTAAGTTGGGAGCAAAGTTCTTGGTTGTGTTGTGTGTAGGTTTCACATTGCTGCTAGGTGAAGATGCACCAACAATATTTCTGGCGCCATTGTCCGGAGTGTCGCGAAGCTAGCAAGCATCACCTTCTGAAGTTTGGCTTTCTCCTACTGGTTCGATAAACCTTGGTTTCACAACTGAGGGAAGACTTGCTGCTGTGCTCATCATACCTTCCTCTTGGGGTTCCCAACGGGCTGTTACTTACAAGCCATCAAGCAATTTTTCTAGCGCCGTTGCCGGGGAGGAAGAAGACTTCTGCAAGGGGAATCTCGCATGCACAATCTTTTACTTTGTTTTTGTTTTGCTTTATTTTATTTTTGCTTGCATCTTTTTGTCAAAAATACAAATAATTAGTTCCTTTATAGTTGCTTTTACTTGCTTTCTTTTATTTTTGCTAGAATGGGTACTCCTGAGAACACCAATTTGTGTGACTTTACTAGCACCAAAAACAATGATTTTATCTGCACTCCTATTGCACCACTTGCTCCTGAGGCAAATTTTTATGAGATCAAACCTGCTTTGTTGAATCTTGTTATGAAAGAGCAATTTTCCGGTGCCAGTTCTGATGATGTTGCAGCTCATCTCAATAATTTTGTTGAGCTATGTGAGATGCAAAAGTATAAGGATGTAGATGGTAATATTATTAAGCTTAAGTTGTTTCCTTTCTCTTTAAGAGGAAGAGCTAAGGATTGGTTGCTATCTTTGCGTAGAAATAGTATTGATTCTTGGGATAAGTGTAAGGATGCTTTTATTGGAAAATACTATCCTCCTGCTAAGATTATAGCTTTGCGTAGTGATATCATGAAGTTTAGACAGTTTGATAATGAACATGTTGCTCAAGCTTGGGAAAGAATGAAATCTATGATAAAGAATTGTCCCACTCATGGACTGACTACTTGGATGATTGTCCAAACTTTTTATGCAGGACTAAATTTTTCTTCAAGAAATCTATTGGATTCAGCTGCTAGAGGCACTTTTATGTCCCTTACCTTGGGCGTCGCAACAAAGCTTCTTGACAACATGATGGTAAATTATTCTGAGTGGCACACTGAGAGAGCTCCACAAGGTAAGAAGGTAAATTATATTGAGGAAACCTCTTCCTTGAGTGATAAGATTGATGCTATTATGCTTATGCTTTCTAATGATAGAGCTTATGTTGATCCTAATAATGTTCCTTTGGCCTCTTTGGTTGCTCAAGAAGAGCATGTTGATGTAAACTTCATTAGAAATAATAGTTTCAATAACAGTGCTTATAGGAACAATTTTGCTAGCAACAATTATAGGCCGTATCCGTCTACCAATGGTAATAGTTATGGTAACTCTTATGGTAATTCCTCCAACAACACTAGGGGCGCACCCTCTGAGCTTGAAGTCATGCTCAAGGACTTCATCGGTAAGCAAACTGCTTTTAACAAGTCTGTTGAGGAAAAGTTGGGTAAAAGATAGAATTGAAACTAAAGTTGAACTTCTGAAACTAAAAGTGTTGCCTAATGCCATCCAAGATAGAATTGATGAAAATGTTAGGATGTTAGCAGAATTGCACGCCAGGTGGGAAAGAGAAGATGAGATGGCAAGAAAGATGAAGGTATGTACTATTACTACCTCTAATGATGTTGTTTCAAATGCTAGCAATCCTCTTACTTTGATTGGTGTAGAGAAAATTCCTACTCCTTGTGCAAAAAAGCCCAAAACTACAAAAACTTTTTCTACAAAAAGTGCTGAAATTTTTCGGAGTATGGGAGATGATAGCTCTATTTCTGTTAATGATTTTGATGTTGATGGCTGCAATATATCTGAAGTTATTTTGTTCTTGCAAAAGCTTGCTTTGAGTCCTAATGCTAGTTCCATTAATGTTGCTTTTACAAATCATATTACAAATGCTCTCATAAAAATTAGGGAGGAAAAGTTGAAACAAAAGGCTTCTATTCCCAAGAAGTTAGAAGATGGATGGGAGCCCATCATTGATATGCATGTGAATGGTTTTGATTGCCATGCTTTATGTGATCTAGGTGCTAGTATTTCTATTATACCTAGAAAGATTTATGATATGCTTGGTTTACCACTGCTTGAAAAGTGTTATTTTGATATTCCTCTTGCTGTGTTGCTAAGAAGAAACCTTTGGGAAGAATTAATGATGTTCTTATTATGGTTAACAATAACCTTGTTCCCATTGATTTTCTTGTTATGGATGTTGAATACAATGCTTCATGTCCTATTATTTTGGGAAGACATTTTCTTCGAACTGTAGGTGCCATCATTGATATGAAGGAAGGCACCATCAAATATCAATTCCCACTCAAAAAAGGTATGGAACACTTCCCTAGAAGGAGGAAGAAATTACTTTTTGACTCTATTCTTAGAGCAAATTATGAACTTGATGCTTCATCGCTTGATATTACTTGATTTGCACTTTTCGCGCCTAGCTCAAAGGCGTTAAAGAAAAGCACTCTTAGGAGATAACCCAGTGTTTTCTTTTCAGTACTTTTTTTTATTTGAGTCTTCGAAGTTATTACTACTGTGATGACTGCTCCTTATCATTTTTATTTTGTTGTTGTGCCAAGAAGAACCTCTAATTTGAGGGAGGTAAGATTTGGGGAAGTTGCTGTCCTGAAATAGATTTCTGTGCTGCACCGTAAAAATTCATAAACATTCTCAGAATATAGTTTTGATCTGAAATTTCTTGAGCATATGTCCCAGGATATATCCAAACTTTCATTACTTTTGCACTTTTCGATTTGAGCAACAGAAGGTCCTCGAAAAAATCGATCTTTATCAGCTGTTCTGTTTTGACAGATTTCTGCCACTATTTGTGTTTGCCTCTTGATCGCTTTCTTTTTGAGTCCTTTTGATCACAGAACTTTTGAGGAAGTTGCTACAGTAGTATATGCTTTATATGTGGTGTTTTGAGTTTGAAACTGATCCGAAAAGAGTTGATTTACTATTATGTTTATGCTAACGTTGCTAATAGAATTGTGTGAAGTTTTGTATGAAGTAAGTTTTCAAGTGTAGGGATTGGAGAGTGATGACATGAGATGAAGTATGGACAAAAGCTCAATATTGGGGATGCCCATATCACCCCAAGAAATATCCAAGAGGTACAAGCATCGAAGCTTGGGGATGCCCCCGAGGCACCCCTTCTTCATCGGCAAAAATCTGGTCACGTTTCAACACACTATATTTTTATTGCTTCATATTCTATGCATTTTTCTTGGAGCGTCTTTACTTTTGCTTTCAGTTTCTTTTGTTTAGTTTGCTGCAATAAATGGTTGGACCCTAAAAAAATTCTTTTGGAGGAGATATACTTTGTTTTTCATTGCCAAGAACACTCTAGTTTTCACTCTTATCGTTCAACGAGTGTTCTCTTTTTCTAGAACTGCGTTTAACTTTTATTTATCGCCTTGATTTTTGTTCAGATCTTGTTTTATATTTGCATCAAGGTGTCTTTAGACCACTGGTCTAATTTGATTTTCATCAAAAGAGTTGTCTCAAAAAGGTTTGAATGGTGTTAGAAAAGAGAAAAAGTTTCATGCAAAAAAGTGGTACAAAAAGGAGCTTGTTCAGACTACGGCTTAGACGTTTACATGCCATGCTTGATGTCATTTTGATAGTATGCTTAGTACTTTTTGCTGTAGCATGACTTGTCTCAAATGACTGAGACTGCTTAATGAGCCTTTGAAAAAATCATGCGTTGTTTTTATTTTTATATGGAAGCATTTATTTGGGTTTCTCCTTGATGCTTTATTTGGGTTGACTTGGCACATGCTTACAACATGTTTGACTCTTACAAAGTCACCATAAGCCTCTATGATCATTTGGTTTTTGACTTTTGATGTCATATTATGCTTCTTTTAATGATGTTTTGTCGCTATGCATGATTATGGCCGTTATTGCTCTCTTAGTTGGTCGCTCCTAGTCTTTTACTAGCCCTCATTTTGTACTGAGTATGAGCTCTACTCGTTTATCCAACTCCCAAAATCCAAGTTATTCCAATGTGTCCACCATACATACCTATTAGCAATTTGCTATTCCAAGTATATTTGACTTGCTTTTATCTATCCTTCAAATTAAACTCTTTTTGGTGTTATGTGAAAATTAGTCACTAAAGCTCTCACGAACCTGATGGCACACTTTACTTTTCTTGCTTTTAAAATTTTGATATTGTGGCTCTCTTATGTTGACGTTATGCTTGCAAGTTGTAAGTTAGAAATTAGCCCAGCCATGCCGTCATGGGGCAAGCTTTCAACATTGCACTTTCTCTCATTTGAGTTGATATCGTGATCTTTTGTTTATGAATACCCGCGATGTGAAATATGTTGGGAATCTTGCAGGATCATGGAGTTTGTATATGTGTTAGAGAAACGCCTAGGCCGCTAATCTAAGCCATGCATCATTCATAGTGGAAATTTACAGCATGCCCATAGTGGACAATCGACAATGCATCTCACAATAAAATGCTATACCAATGGTAAATAAAAGAGATGCTGAGGTGTTCATTGTCTGTTTGTCCTGTCATTTTGATGTGGGCTTGTTCCATATCATCGGGCAAGGAGGTACCCCATTGGCGGTTCTCGATGATACGTGTATACTTACAATGACAAGAGCTTGCTTGGGACCTTAAGTCGAGTAGCATGAGGTTTGGGTATTCGTACTTAACAGGACATGAGGTTTTCAACTTATGATTTGTCAAGCATATGCTCATAATTGTACTCGCATTAACTTGAACCATTCAAGATGCCTATGATGGGGGCAATGAGAGCTCAAAGCTAGTAAGTACCATAATTTTTGAAGGTTTATAAAACTTGCAATCCCTGCTTCCCTCTGCAAAGGGCCTTTCTTTTATTTTTATGTTGAGTCACCACCTTCTACCTTTATGCACCGTCTAAGAGAGCATAGTTGTCATTCTGAGTTTAATGTGCATAGTCCCAAAGTTTATCATTGATTGATTCATGATTATGGTTTTGCTTGTTCTTAAATTATTTGTATCTAGTCGCCCTCTTAAACTTGAAGGTGTCCTATGCATTTATATTTTGCTATTCCATGAAGGACAAGCTGAAAACCACTTGATATGTTTTCTCATATGACTTGAACACATGTTTGAATTTCATTGTTTCGTTATACATGATCTTTCATTTGTGTTTCTTTTCATGTTATAACATGGTTGCTAAGTTTTTATTGTCAAGATTATTTCTTTTATGCCCATATTTTAAGTTCTTTGATCCCAGCACTCAATGCTTTAAATAGATGATCAAGATTGTGATGGTGCATGTCACCTCAAAAATTATTCTTTTATTATCACTTACCTACTCGAGGACGAGAAGGAGTTAAGCTTGGGGATGCTTGATACGTCTCAAACGTATCTATAATTTTTGATGTTCCATGCTTGTTTATACACCATTTGCTTTGTGTTTTGTTACACTTCGTGGCGTTTTTATGCATTTTGCCCTGTTTTCTGCTGTTTTTATGTTTCAGAAAAGTTACACAGGAAATATTCTCGGAATTGGACGAAACAAAAGCTGAACCTCCTATTTTTACCGAAGCTTCGCGAAGACCAAAGATGAGACAGAGGGGGGCCAGGGGCCAGGCTCACCATAGGGTGGCGCGGCCCAGCCCCTGGCCGCGCCACCACATGGTGAGGCCGGCTGGCCCACCTTCTGACGCTGCCCTTTTGCCTATAAATTCCCATCGACGAGAAAAACCTAAAGGACGGATCGCTTTTTCTCGAAACATACTGCAAGCCGCCGCCATCATCGAAGCAAGATCGGGATGATCCAGGAGCTCTTACCGGCACCCTGCCAGAGAGGGGAATCCCTGCCGGAGGCCTGATGGTGCGGTGTTGATGATGTAAATGACCGACCAGTTGGGATCCCCAAGAGAAGGTGTGATGAGCACAGCTGCAAGTTTTCCCTCAGTTATGAAACCAAGATAATCAATCCAGTAGGAGAAAGCCAAACTTAAGAAGGTGATGCTTGCTAGCTTCGCGACACTCCAGACAATGGCGCCAGACAACTTGCTGGTGCGTAGTTGACGTAGGAGCTTCTTCACCTAGCAGCAATGTGAAACCTGCACACAACACAAACAAGTACTTTGCTCCCAACTTACGATGAGGTTGTCAATCTCACCGGTTTGCTGTAAACAAAGGAATGAGCATATCGAGTGGTAAAAGGATAATAGTAAAGCAAGTAAAGTAAACAGTGCGAGTAAAGTAAAACGGTAAAGCTATGTAAAGGAAATTGGACCGGGCTCTACAGTTTGCAAGAATGTAAATAAAGCGAGTAAATGGTAAACGGTAATAACAATGTAAAAGAATGGACCGGGGTCTACAGTTCACTAGTGGTGTCTCTCCATAAGATAAATAAAGCATGTTGGGTAAACAAATTACAGTTGGGCAATTGATAGAGTAAAGATAACGTACATACATCACGAGGATCACTATGAGGCTTACTCTGGGCATTACGACAAAATACATAGACCATAATCTAACTATATCTATGACTAAAATTCCACTCGCGGGGAATCATCCGAGGACCCCTTGAGTATTAAGTTGTGTACAATAGATAATTGCATTAAGCAAAGTGCGTAATGTAAACAAAGCAAATGTCCTTAGACACAAGAATGTTGTTTTCTCCCTAGTGGCAAAAATACATCTACAACCTTAGAGCTATCTATCACTCCCCCAGATTAAATAAAGGCATGAACCCAACTATCGAGCATAAATACTCCGTCTTGGAGTTACTAGCATCTACTCGGCCAAGATAGGTACTAGCAACGGAAAGCATGCAAGATCATAAACAACATAGAGATAACATAAGATATAATTCAGCACATCAACTTGACATAGTACCAATACTCATCGGATCCCAATACATACAACATGTATGATTACATAAAGATGATCCTGATCATGTAGGGCAGCTCACAAGATCTAAACATGAAGCACATGGTGGAGAAGACAACCGTCTAGCTACTGCTATGGACCCGTAGTCTAAGGTAGACTACTCACACATCACTCCGGAGGCGACCATGGTGGTGGAGAAGGCCTCCGGCAGGGATTCCCATCTCCGGCAGGGTGCCGGGAAGAGCTCCTGGATCCTCCCGATCTCGATTCGACGATGGCGGCGGCTTGCGGTATGATTCTGGGAAAAGCGATCCCTCCCTTAGGTTTTTCCCGTCGAGGGGACTTTATAGGCAAAGGGGCGTCATCAGGAGGTGGTCCAGGCGGCCTCACCATGGGTGGGCGCGGCCAGGAGCTGGGCTGCGCCCCCCTGTGGTGTAGCTGGCCTCTGGCCCCCCTCCGTCTCATATTCGGTCTTCGCGAAGCTTCGGTAAAAATAGGAGGTTCGGCTTTTGTTTCGTCCAATTCCGAGAATATTTCCTGTGTAACTTTTCTAAAACATAAAAACAGCAGAAAACAGGGAACTGGCACTGTGGCATCTTGTTAATAGGTTAGTTCCGCAAAATGCATAAAAACACCACGAAGTGTAACAAAACACAAAGCAAATGGTGTAAGAACAAGCATGAAGCATCAAAAATTATAGATACGTTTTAGATGTATCAAGCATCCCCAAGCTTAACTCCTGCTCGTCCTCGAGTAGGTAAGTGATAACAAAAGAATAATTTTTGAGGTGACATGCACCATCACAATCTTGATCATCAAAGTAAGCATTGAGTGTTGGGATCAAAGAACTTAAAATATGGGCATAAAAGACATAATTTTGACAATAAAAAGTTAGCAACCATGTTATAACATGAAAAGAAACACAAATGAAAGATCATGAACAATGAAACAATGAAAGTCAAACGTGTGTTCAAATCATATGGAAAAACATAGCAAATGGTTTTCAGCTTGTCCTTCATGGAATAGCAAAACATAAATGCATAGGACACCTTCAAGTTTAAAAGGGCGACAAGATAAAAATAATTTAAGAATAAGTGAAACCATAATCATGAATCAATCAATGATAAACTTTGGGACTATGCACATTAAACTCAGAATGGCAACTATGCTCTCTTAGACGGTGCATAAAGGTAGAAGGTGGTGACTCAACATAAAAGTAAAAGAAAGGCCCTTCACAGAGGGAAGCAGTGATTGCAAGTTTTATAAACCCTCAAAAATTATGGTACTTACTAGCTTTGAGCTCTCATTGCCCCCATCATAGGCATCTTGAATGGTTAAAGTAAATGCAAGAACATTTATGAGCATATGCTTGACAAATCATAAGTTGAAATCCTCGTGTCCCATGAAGTACGAATACCCAAACCTCATGCTACTCGACTTAGAGTCCCAAGCAAGCTCTTGTCATTGTAAGTATACACATATCATCGAGAACCGCCAACATGGTACCTCCTTGCCCGATGACATGGAACAAGCCCACATCAAAATGATAGGACAAACAGATAATGAACACATCGGCATCTCTTTTATTTACCATTGGTATAGCTTTTTATTTTGAGATGCATCGTCGAATGTCTACTATGGACATGTTGTAAATTTCCACCATGAATGATGCATGGCTTAGATTAGTGATATCCCATAAGTATATGGGATCGTGTTTGGCCTTTTCGATAAGTAAGAGTGTCGAACCCAACGAGGAGCTAAAGGTAGGATAAATGTTCTCTCAAGTTCTATGAACCGCTGATACAACTCTACACACACTAAACGTTTGCATCATCTAGGAAATAAAACTAGAGCAACAATATGGGTATGAGAGATAGCTTTGCAAGATAATAAATACAAGAAAGTAATTGTTAGTGCTGCAGCAATAAAATATACTAAGTAACCATAAACTAACAGTACCATGAGTGTGGAAAAGTGGTGGTAATAGTGGTGGCTTTGTCTAAGTTCAATTAGTGAATAAATGGGATTCTTTGTCTTCGATGCAGTTTTCTATGTGGGAGAGGCTAAATATACAAGCACTTCACTACTTGGAAATACAAGTACTATATGATTGGATTGTTAGCAAGCATCCACAAATACTAACAATGCATTAAGGTTTCCCAACCATAGCCTTAAGTTAATGGTCCTCTTACTCCCATACGTACAATGTTCCGGTTCGCGTCCTCAGGTTTCTGTCATTCCGGCAGAACTACCCCCGTCCTTTTACACATACTACTAACCCTAAGATGTTTAATCCATACGCGCATAAATATAATGGACACCAAAGTATAATACCATATCAACATACAACTCTAATGAACCAAAGACATTCAACAAATCAATCTAAGAACAAATAAACCATGCAAACATGACATAGATCATAGGATAAATATTATAGCATCAAACACCATGTTTACATAGGACGGTACAAAGGTGTGTGGGAGGATGAATCACTGCATAATAGGAGGAGTTGGTGATGGAGATAGCGGTGAAGATGGCGGAGATGATCAGTGAGGGGCGTGGGAGGCGGCGGCACGGCGGCAGCGCGGGGGACTCCCCAGCCGTCGGCATCATGAGGGAGCGCCGCCCCTTGGCCCCCTTCCTTCATGGCTTAATGGGAGCCCTCTATCGATGGATTTCGTGTCGCAAGAACATGGGGTACCACGCGACGGACCCAAAGATTCAAACGCAGGGGGCTGAACGTGGGAGATCTTGGATCACAACAAAACATGGTGACGAAAGCCTCGAGATGTCGAACGCACAACGCACTGCAGAGAGAGAGACGTCGAGCTTTACCCAAGTTCAGGGCCCTCGTGGTGAGGTAAAGCCCCTACTTCATGCCTTCTTGTATTACGATGCGACACCTCGCGAGGAGTACAAGGTCTTGGTTACAGAGCTCTAACTGGCCGGAGGTAGAAGAACCAACTTAGCCTAGCTAGGAGCCCAGAGATGAAGATCGGATCCCCTCTAAGAGGTGGCCTCCCCTCCTTTTATAGCGCCCAGGTCCTCCTTCTCCTTATCATCTTGGGGAAGGGGTTGCCACATACGGCCAAGGAGGGAGGACAACTGTAGTCTTGAGTCTTCCGTGGTCGTAGTCTTTGTAGAGTAGTGGCACCGGTCCACAGGAGTGGGTGGAGGAAGCTGACGTCCTTCTCTGGTGCCCTGCACCGTCCACCCTATTTTTAGGGGGGGGGTGGCCAACAACCACTGTGCCGCTTTATGCAAGCACGGTAAAAGCTGGTCTCCTCCCTGTCGGGGGTAGCGTGGACGGTACGCAGTCTTCTGCTCTTATCTTCTTGCTCAGCATGGAAATGTGCCGAGCTGACGTGGATGTGGTCCCTCCCATCACGAGAAACAGCTCGTGAGGAGGTCTTCTGGTTCTTAGCAGTTTTAGCCGTCGTTCTCCTCATGAGGCGCCTCCTCATGAGGGTCTTCTCCGTTGGGCTTTGGTCGTCGTTTCACCCCTGGGCCGAAGCTGGGCCATTGAAGGGGCCCAGGAGCAGGTGGACCGGGATACCCCGGTATCCAGAATACTGATACCCTCCCCCATGGAGATGGGATCCATGGGGCGAGGTGAAAACGTGGCTCTGGTGGCTACAAATTCATGGGTGGAGGTGTCACCCACGAGTTAGGTTTCCTCTCCTTATATAGCTTCTCAAATTTCCGTCTCCCCATCTTGGGCCGCACTAGATTGGGCCTAACTCGGTCGTCCGGACTCAGAATCAGGCGAATTTTATGTCCAGAACGTTTGTCGTGAAATTCCCTACAACTTTGTAGTCAAAGAGTTTTCCATTTGATGCCGTCTTCAACCAGTAATGTGACCATCTTCAAAAAGAGTTCTGGCACAGATTTCTGGAAAGTCCCAATTTGACTTCAACAAGGTTTCCACTTGTATTCTTGGTAATTCCTACACATCAAAGTGTAAAACAAGAACATTGTGCACTTTTGCAACTATTAGTAGGTTAGTCCAAATAAATCATAAAAGTGCCACAAAGTATAGATAAAACATATAGCAATTGGTGTAAAACAAGCATGGAGCATAAACAATTATAGATACATTTGCAACGTATCAATTAGTGGCCCAGGCATTTCTCTAACATGTATACAAACTCCATGATCCTGTAAGATTCCCAACTTATTTCACATCGTGAGTATTCATAAACAAAAGATCACGATATCAACTCAAATAAGAAGTGCAATGTTGAAAGCTTACCCCATGACGGCATGGTTTGGCAAATTTCCAACTTACAACTTGCAAGCATAACGTCAACATAAAAGAGCCACAATGTCAAAATTTTAAAAGTGAGAAAAGTAAAGTGTGCCATCAGGTTCATGAGAGCCTTACTGACTAATTTTCACATAACACCAAAAGAGTTTAATTTGAAGGATAGATAAAAGCAAGTCAAATGTACTTTGGAATAGCAAATTGCTAATAGCTATGTATGATGGACACATTGGAACAACTTGGTTTTTGGGAGTTGGATGCACGACTAGAGCTCATACGCAGTACAAAATGAGGGCTAGAAAAGACTGGGAGCGACCAACTAAGAGAGCAATAACGGCTATAATCATGCATAGCAACAAAACAACATTAAGAGAAGCATAAAATGGCATCAAAAGTCAAAAACTAAATGATCATAGAGGCTTATGGGGACTTTGTATGAGTCAAACATGTTGTAAGCATGCGCCAAGTCAACCCAAATAAAGCGTCAAGGATAAAACCAAATTAATGCTTCCATAAAATAAAAACAACGCATGATTTTTTTTAAAGGCTCTTTAAGCAATCTGAGTCATTTGAGACAAGTCATGCTACAGCAAAAATCACTAAGCATACTATCAAAACGACATCAAGCATGGCATGAAAAAGTCTAAGCCGCAGTCTAAACAAGCTCCTTTTTGTACCACTTTTTGAATGAAACTTTTTCTCTTTTCCAACACCATTCAAACCTTTTTGAAACAACTCTTTTGATTAATGCCAACATAGACCAGAGGTCCAATTACACCTTGATGCAAAGATAAAACAAGATCTGAACAAAAATCAAGGCAAAAAATGAAAGCTAAACGCAGTTCTAGAAAAAGAGAACACTCGTTGAACGATAAGAGTGAAAAACAGAGTGTTCTTGGCAAATGAAAAACAAGGTACATCTCCTCCAAAATAAATTTGTTGGGGTCCAACCATTTATTGTAGCAAACAAAACAAAATAAAACTAAAAGCCAAAGTAAAGACGCTCCAAGAAAAATGCATAGTGCATGAAGCAATAAAAATATAGTGTTTTGAAAGGTGACCTGATTTTTGCCGATGAAGAAGGGGTGCCTCGGGGGCATCCCCAAGCTTTAACGCTTGTACCTCTTGGATATTTATTGGGGTGACATGTGAAAGGACACAGATGTCGCCTAGAGGGGGGGTGAATAGGCGATATCAAATTTTACGAATGGTTTGAACAAAAGCGGAATTAAACTAGCAGTTTATTTTGTCAAGCACATAAAACCTAAATAAACTAGGCTCACCTATGTGCACCAACAACTTATGCTAAGCAATACAAGTAAAAAGGTGATAGCAAGATATATGACTTCAAGCACGAAGGCTATCACAATGTAAAGTGCATAAGTAAAGAGCTCGGGTATAGAAATAACCGAGGCACGCAGAGACGATGATGTATTCCCGAGTTCCTCCCTTGAAAGGGAGTACGTCTCATTGGAGGGGTGTGGTATCGCCACAAAGGCCTAACCAACGCCACAAAGGCCTCACCCTATTCTCCGGTGTGAGCTTGCGCCACAAAGGCCTAGCTCACTCTTCCACTAAGGGGTTCCTCAAGGCGGAACCGGGCCTTTACACAAAGCGTGGGGCACTCATCCACAACTTAATTGGAGGCTCCCAAGAATAGCCACAAAGGCACCACAAAGCCACAAAGCCGTCTAGGGTTCCAAGAACCCAAGAGTAATAAGCTCACAAACTTTCACTTACTCGAATCTCCGGGGAGAACTCAAACCGATGCAACTTATGCAATGGCAAGAGCACACAAGGTGCTCAAATCCTTCTCACTCAAATTTCACCAAAGCAACTAATGCTATGGAGAGATATGAGAGGAAGAACAAAGGAAATCCACAAAGAACTCCAAGATCTAAATCCACAAGAGGTTCCCCTCACTAAGAGGAGATTTTGATTGGTGGAAAGATAGATCTAGATCTCCTCTCTCTTTTCCCTCAAAAATATTCAAGAATCATGGGAGGGATTGAGAGATGGGCAAGCTTTCCAAGGTCAACAATGGTGGGAGAGAGAGAAAGAGAGGAAAAACGAGCTAGCTGCCCTTGGGGAAGAAGGGAGGCCTTTTATAGGTCCCCCCAACGAAATATGACCGTTACAGCATCCCAGGCCGGATTATCCGGCCCCCCTGGCCGGAATATCCGGCCCCATATCTGGGTGACGCCGAGCCAAGTCCTTAGCAGAAATTCCGACACGAAATTTTCGCCCCCAGGCCAGAATATCCGCCCCCCTGGCCGGAATATCCGCCCCCCCCCCCTTACTGGGTGACGCCGAGCAGAAATGCAATACGAAAACGGTGATAACTTTTTCATCCGAACTCCGTTTTCGATGATCTTGGGCTCGTTGGAATCACCACAACGAGCTCTACAACTTCATCCATAGAAACATCATAGTCCAACAAGGGAGTATAAAACCAAATGATGAAAGGTTTGACCTCTCTTTGAAGGCAAACCGGTAAAACCTCCAAACATCAAAAACGCAATAAGAGCTTCATGCGAAATCCGTTTTTGATGAGCTAGAGCTTGTCATGGAAATAACCACAAGCTCTAGAACCTCACATGGATAAAACCCAAATAAGAACCAAGAAAGATGATGCCAAGTATGCAAAGGTTTGAGCTCTCTCCGAACGATACAATTAAGTTACTCACTCGAGAGCCCCTCTTGATAGTACGGCTACCGATCCTATAACCCGGTCTCACAACTAACACCATGAGACCGGTAAGAAAGAAACCCTAACACTATCATACCTTTGCCTTGAGCATTCCACTTGAGGTGGATAATGATGATCTTGATCTTCTCAAGTTGGACCACCTTTCTTGATTGAGCTTGCTTGGTAAAGTCTTGCGGATTGCTCCCCCATACTCTACTATGGAAGAGACTCTCTTTAAGCATATCTTCACATATCCATGATCACAATATAGATGGCAAGCTTCAAGCATATGTTCTCTTCTAGTTGCTCATCTTGAACTTGCGCTTTGACTTGATCAATCCTCGAATCAATTCTTCTTTCTCCATAATGATGGTGTCTTGAGGATACACATGAGAGCTCACTCAATCTTATTCTTCAAGACACACTTGACATAAGCTCAACTCCCTTAAGACCAATCTTTGGATCACTCCTTGAATAACACCTTGGTCAACACATAATCTTCTTCTTACAACCTTGACTCCAACAAATGGTTCAAGCATTGTCTATGGACAAGTCCTACACATATAACTCAATGCAACCATTAGTCCATAGGGATTGTCATTAATTACCAAAACCACACATGGGGCTCAATATGATCTTTCAATCTCCCCCATTTTGGTAATTGATGACAATCTCTTTGAGAGGGTTTATATAATGAATTCAAAGAACTAAAATGGTTATACTAACATCAAATACTACAAAAGTATGTGATGTTAGTAAAACCACCATATATAGAGCAAACTCCCCCACAATCTATGCACGTGTGAATGATCTTGATTTCATTGCATATATTGCCAACCAAGGTTGTTGGTGGAGTTTCCACTATATACTCAACCATGCAAAGCATGCAAGGCAAATGCTTAAGAACAAACCAAAGCATAAAAGCCAATCCCTTTAAACCCTCGAAACTTCTCCCCCATTGGCATCCATTGCCAAAATGGGCGAAAAAAGCTTAGAAGGCCAATATAGTGAGAGTTCCTCCAAAACGGTGTGCATATCCAAAATAAATGAGTGAAAACACATGCACATATACAAAGGCAAATTTTTGAAGGAAATGAAACTATATCGAGGATCAAAGATTGCAAAAAAAAATAAGATAACACGGTGGATAAACTTCAACAAATGAAGAGAGCAATCAAACAATCCAAAGAACAAATTGAATAAAGATGTTATGATAAGATCGAAAAGGTGCTCTAAATAATATGAGGAAGCTCCCCAAGGTGTGTGCACAAATTATTCTATTTGAGTTGAAGTATAAGGTGCACACATATGGAATCATCACTCCCTCAATATTATTCAAAACAAAATAATACCAAGTGAAATTAAATACTATGCTAACCGCAAAATGGTGCTTTAAATGAAATGAGGAAGCTCCCCAAGGTACGTGCAAAAATTGGAATGTTTGTATTTGAATACAATTTGCACAACATGGAGTCCTTACTCCCTCAATAACATTTAAAACGCAACCATTTGCAAGAGATCATAGAGAAGAAATTAAGCTTAACACTTGCATCAAAAAAATAGTTGAGCAAAAAGTAAGGGATAACATATAAAAGGCTCAACCAAGGAATGTGTGAGAGAAATGACACAATATATTATAAGACTAATACAAGAATTAGCATAGAGCATCCACATAGTCTTCAATGAATGATATTGCTTAGCATTCCATCCCAACACATAAGGTTCAAATAAGATATCAAATAATGAGATATCATCTCCATGTGTATAAGTTTCTAAGTAGACAATATCACAAAGAAACATGTACACACAAAATAGATACTAAGAATAGAACATGATATCCAAAATGAAGTCATGCAATATACCAATGAGATTTTTGCTTTTAAAGCATGGCCAAAGGCTTAATTTATCTTATTGTATATTGACGAACTTCAACCACCAACATGTCAAAGACATCACAAATATCAACAAGGGAAAGAAGATAGTTGGGATGCTTTGATAAAAACAACAAGTATCAAAATGAAGGATACCAAACGGAAGAAACAAATTTGCAATTTCATCAATTTTGCACATGTGAGCTTATTGAGGAATTGATATGCAAAAAGATTGCTAAGTTGACATATATGGGATAGGAGAATCATGAGCATGATTTTTATATGTTCCCAATAATTTGTCCTCATCTCAACTTACTCACATTTGCAATAAAGAGGTTTCATTAGAATCCTTGCAAGAACCACATGATTTTCAAATAAAGATATCCATGCCAAGAAACAACCTACACAAGGTTGGACGCTAGAAAAGTATGCATAAAAAGATACTTGTTACCGAGATATTAAAGGTAGGATGTAGTAGATAGGAGTTCTTCAATAATCCTAGCTTGCCTCAAATTATCATTTAGTCACCACTTCATCCTTATTATTGAGACAAGCACCAATATATCTCCATGTACCTAAAACAAAGTTCAAGTACAAGATGGTCCCCAAACACATTGGGTCCAAAGTAGTTAGAAACTACAACATATAGGACAAACTCCACATAAATATGTGCATATATATATGAAATTGAATTTCATGCACATCTTAGCCGATTTAGGATTTGATGGAGCTTCTCCTATATATTTGATCAAAGAAAGCAAAAGCATGCCACAAAGTATACATTTAGTAAATATGCATGCACATGACTTTCAAGAGCCAAAGGAGATACAATTTGGACAAAACACCAAGAAGGACAAGCGAGCACACAAAATTGTGAAGCTACAAAAGGTTGCCCAAATTATATCAAAGAATCAAATCAACACAAGATTGACTCCAAAGTTCAACTAGTGAACCAAGCAAAAGCCAATGAGCATAAAGCATAACTAAAACACACATGCTCAAAGACATATCTCATTTTAAGAGTAAGAAATAAATAATAAGGAATGAGATCACCAACTCCCAAAGAGAGCAAGGTACAAACAAACAAACCAAACTCTCCACACTTTTTATGATGGCACACTAAGTACCAAAAAGAAAAGATTTGTCTTCCAACAAAAACCAATACCAAATGAAATAAGCACAAAGAGTGTGTTATAACAAATATAGGAGAGCTCCCCCAAGATTAGTGCATTATTTATGATTTTGCATTTGAATACAAAATGCACACAAGTGGGATCATCACATCTACCTACATATAAATAACACAAAACAAGTTCAACGAAATCAAATGGAATAACAAAAGTCATGGAAGACAATGGGAGCTAAAACAAATACATTTTTGGCTAGAGATAAGGCAATTAAAAGCAATAGCCAATGTAAAGATGATCAATATACATGTGCCACATGATATAGTACCAATTGTCCAAGAACAAGAGGTATTTGGATTTATTTCCCGGTGGTAGTTTACATATAAATCCAAGATCATCTTCACAACAAAGAACCATACGGAGAAGGATAAGAATTAAAAACCATGCTAAAGAAGATATTCTTGATAGACTCAAATAGTTAAACAATCATGCAAGGCAATGATTAGGATAACTTGAAGCGAATGGTTTTCCAACTTTGATGTAGAATTCCACATTTTAGGAAAACCCTACCAAGAAAGTATCTTACAAACAAGATCCAAAACAAGAGGAATAAAACAATTTGGCAAATTGGAACTTGTTTGAGAAAACATGCCACATAGAAGCAAGATAATTTACAATATCAACACTATGTGACACAACCTCAAATATACACATTATATCGGTTTGTATTATGTACAAAGCATATTACTCCCCCATAATGTGATAAAACATTTATTTTTCACAAGAGGCAAATAGAATCCAACAAGATGATTAATGGACATTATAGAATTTGAATTTTCTCATGAGAATGACATACCACATAGAAACTAGATAATCTTTTAAATATCAACACTAAGTGGTATTCTTCATGTACACACATTTTTAGGATTGTGAAGTGCAAAGCATATCACTCCCCCAAAATGGGATGGTCCAATAATCTCTCACAAGAGCCAAGTAAGATAAAATGAGATGTAAAAGGCTCAACAAGAACAACCGTACATGGTGTGCAAACCAACATGCACATACTTGATTACTCAAAATGAAGCAAGTAGGAAGCACAACATATACAAACACATGCAAGATACAAAACCCAACACATGCAAAGGGGCGAGTAACTTTCAAGGTAGATAAGTTGAATACATGTTACCGCAAGGAGGAACATTGGATATATGATAGAAATAAGATAATCCAAATGACTTGACTTGAGAAAATATAATTGATGAAGATCCCTTAATTGTTTATGATATAGCCAAGTCTCCAATGCCCTCCACCAACACCTATTGTTCAAGTAATGGCTTGTTGGTCCCCAACCAAGTTGGGTCCTAAGAAGTTAGAAACAATAGGTTTGGCAACCCAAATGGTTCTTTTCTTGACACCACTTTGAGCACCAACAAATTTGGCAAACACATTGCCAACCTTATCCTTGCAAAGTGAATAAGCATCTTCAATTATGATAGGGTTGGATGAGTTACCACTAGTGCATGAAGAAGATAGGTGACCCTTCTCATGGCATATGTAGCAAGTTCTTTTCTTCACCTTCTTCTCACTTGATTTCTCCACAAGGGGAGCATTAGCTTGATTTTTCTTGGGAAGTGACCTTTCTTCAACTTGAGGTTGAGCAAGGGCTTGAACTTGAGGCCGCTTCCCTTGTTGCTTCTCACTAAGTGCCTTTTTCTTCAAAGGGCAAGATCTAACATGGTGCCCTTCAATTTTGCACTTGAAGCAAACAATCTTGGCCAAATTCTTGACTTGTTCTTGGCCCTTCTTCTTCTTGTATATTTTGGACTTCTTCTTGTTGTTAGAGATAAATCCAAGTCCACTCTTGTCATTGGGGGATTGTTGCACACTCAAGATCTTGTTGAGTGTGGACTTCCCTTCATGACGTTTTTCCAAGTCTTTCTTCAATGAAGTAACTTGGGCCTTGAGCTCTTTGATTTCCTCTACATGGTTAGTGACAACACAAGTACTAGTGGAAGTAGAGGCTACATTGTTAGAGCAACAAGGCAAGGAGGGTAATTCATCACTAGATGTAGAAATAGTATGAGTGGATGAATTACTAGTACTAGCACATGGCAATATTGCATTTTGGGAAATAGTGCTAGTGCCCACATGAGGCTCACAAGATGTTACCTTTATAGATATAGCCTCATGAGCTAACTTTAGGCGAGCATGGGACACTAGAAGATCCTCATTAGAGCTAGATAGCTTTTCATGAATTTCTTCCAATTTCCCATACTTGCTAGTTAGCAATTCAAGTTGAGCCCTTAGCTCAACATTCTCCTTCAAAATAGATGCTTCACAAGAAGTAGAGTTAGTAGCACATGCATCATTATCATTATGAATAGGAGAAGACAACTTGGCAAGAGCGAGGTCATGTTCTTTAGTGAGTTTAGAAATAATTTCATTACATGACTCCTCAATGGATTCAAGCTTCTCCTCAAGAGAAACCCGAAGCTCTTGCTCTTCCTCTAGAGCATATTTTAAATCATGGATATCATTGGCATACTCACGCTCAAGAGAAAACATTTTATCAATTTGTTCTTCCTTCATCTCAATGAGTTTCGTGCTCTCAATAGCACAACTCATGATTTCAAAGAAGTTGGGCAAAACATTTTTATGGTTATGCAAAGCATCAAAGACCACCTTACCCTTCTTGTTTAAATACTCAATATAGTCTTCTTCATTTTCCTCATCCTCACTATTGTCCTCAACATCATTATGATTTGAAGACCTAGCCATAAGGCATATGTGGGAACCATGAGAAGAAGAAGATGAAGAAATACTTGAAGCTCCATTCAAGACCTTGTCTTGGCCCAAAGACTCTTCGATTTCCTCTATATGGTTAGCATCACAAATACTAGAGGAAATAGAAGCATTTGTATCATGGCAACAAGACAAAGCAAGCATATCATCATGAGATTTATTCAAGAAATTTACACATGATATGCAAGGACTATCAACACAAGCATGTAAAACATTTATGGGGCTACAAGTGTTTAAGTCCAAAGATGAAGCATTGCAATGAGATAGAGATGAAGAATCATCAAAAGTAAGCATACTATCACCATTGCAAGTTTTATCACCACTCACCATATCATTACCTTGTGTCTTGCCACACGTTGGTGAAGTGGATGAAAGTTCATCACGGCCGGAAGTGGAAGGAATACAATCATCCTCAATAATCTTGGACACACCATATTTTTCTTGAAGCTTTGTCCATATATCATGAGCGCTCCGAAAAGGCGTGATGGAGAAGGTAACTACATCGCTCAAAGCATTAACAATCACATGAGTAGCTTGAGCATTGAGATACAAGTTTTTCTCATCCTCTAAAGATAGATTTTGAGTATCCTTTGGAGGAGAAAAACCCGCATCTACAATTCGCTCCATAGATGGGTCCATGACCCGAAAATAATTAAGCATGTGAATTTTCCAAGTATCATAATTTGTGCCATCAAATATAAAAGTGTTATTGTGCACTAATCCCCTAGCCGACATCTTTGCTCTCAAGGCGGTGAAGCCTAAAATGAGAGACCGGGCTCTGATACCAATTGAAAGGACACAGATGTCGCCTAGAGGGGGGGTGAATAGGCGATATCAAATTTTACGAATGGCTTGAACAAAAGCGGAATTAAACTAGCGTTTATTTTGTCAAGCACATAAAACCTAAATAAACTAGGCTCACCTATGTGCACCAACAACTTATGCTAAGCAATACAAGTAACAAGGTGATAGCAAGATATATGACTTCAAGCACGAAGGCTATCACAATGTAAAGTGCATAAGTAAAGAGCTCGGGTATAGAAATAACCGAGGCACGCAGAGACGATGATGTATTCCCGAGTTCCTCCCTTGAAAGGGAGTACGTCTCGTTGGAGGGGTGTGGTATCGCCACAAAGGCCTAACCAACGCCACAAAGGCCTCACCCTATTCTCCGGTGTGAGCTTGCGCCACAAAGGCCTAGCTCACTCTTCCACTAAGGGGTTCCTCAAGGCGGAACCGGGCCTTTACACAAAGCGTGGGGCACTCATCCACAACTTAATTGGAGGCTCCCAAGAATAGCCACAAAGGCACCACAAAGCCACAAAGCCGTCTAGGGTTCCAAGAACCCAAGATTAATAAGCTCACAAACTTTCACTTACTCGAATCTCCGGGGAGAACTCAAACCGATGCAACTTATGCAATGGCAAGAGCACACAAGGTGCTCAAATCCTTCTCACTCAAATTTCACCAAAGCAACTAATGCTATGGAGAGATATGAGAGGAAGAACAAAGGAAATCCACAAAGAACTCCAAGATCTAAATCCACAAGAGGTTCCCCTCACTAAGAGGAGATTTTGATTGGTGGAAAGATAGATCTAGATCTCCTCTCTCTTTTCCCTCAAAAATATTCAAGAATCATGGGAGGGATTGAGAGATGGGCAAGCTTTCCAAGGTCAACAATGGTGGGAGAGAGAGAAAGAGAGGAAAAACGAGCTAGCTGCCCTTGGGGAAGAAGGGAGGCCTTTTATAGGTCCCCCCAACGAAATATGACCGTTACAGCATCCCAGGCCGGATTATCCGGCCCCCCTGGCCGGAATATCCGGCCCCATATCTGGGTGACGCCGAGCCAAGTCCTTAGCAGAAATTCCGACACGAAATTTTCGCCCCCAGGCCGGAATATCCCCCCCCCCCTGGCCGGAATATCCGCCCCCCCTTACTGGGTGACGCCGAGCAGAAATGCAATACGAAAACGGTGATAACTTTTTCATCCGGACTCCGTTTTCGATGATCTTGGGCTCGTTGGAATCACCACAACGAGCTCTACAACTTCATCCATAGAAACATCATAGTCCAACAAGGGAGTATAAAACCAAATGATGAAAGGTTTGACCTCTCTTTGAAGGCAAACCAGTAAAACCTCCAAACATCAAAAACGCAATAAGAGCTTCATGCGAAATCCGTTTTTGATGAGCTAGAGCTTGTCATGGAAATAACCACAAGCTCTAGAACCTCACATGGATAAAACCCAAATAAGAACCAAGAAAGATGATGCCAAGTATGCAAAGGTTTGAGCTCTCTCCGAACGATACAATTAAGTTACTCACTCGAGAGCCCCTCTTGATAGTACGGCTACCGATCCTATAACCCGGTCTCACAACTAACACCATGAGACCGGTAAGAAAGAAACCCTAACACTATCATACCTTTGCCTTGAGCATTCCACTTGAGGTGGATAATGACGATCTTGATCTTCTCAAGTTGGACCACCTTTCTTGATTGAGCTTGCTTGGTAAAGTCTTGCGGATTGCTCCCCCATACTCTACTATGGAAGAGACTCTCTTTAAGAATATCTTCACATATCCATGATCACAATATAGATGGCAAGCTTCAAGCATATGTTCTCTTCTAGTTGCTCATCTTGAACTTGCGCTTTGACTTGATCAATCCTCGAATCAATTCTTCTTTCTCCATAATGATGGTGTCTTGAGGATACACATGAGAGCTCACTCAATCTTATTCTTCAAGACACACTTGACATAAGCTCAACTCCCTTAAGACCAATCTTTGGATCACTCCTTGAATAACACCTTGGTCAACACATAATCTTCTTCTTACAACCTTGACTCCAACAAATGGTTCAAGCATTGTCTATGGACAAGTCCTACACATATAACTCAATGCAACCATTAGTCCATAGGGATTGTCATTAATTACCAAAACCACACATGGGGCTCAATATGATCTTTCAACATGGGCATCCCCAAGCTTGAGTTTTTGTCCATTCTTCAACTCATCTTATCATTCTCCAATCCCTATACTTGAAAACTTTCTTCATACAAAACTTTAGACAATTCTATTAGCAACGTTAGCATAAACATAATAATAAATTGACCCTTTTTGGTTCAGGTTTCAACCTGGGGCATTTGCACAAGAAATCACAGGTCAAAAAGGTAGACTACTCACACATCACTCTAGAGGCGACCATGGTGGTGGAGAAGGCCTCCGGCAGGGATTCCCCTCTCCGACAGGGTGCCGGGAAGAGCTCCTGGATCCTCCTGATCTCGATTCAACAACGGCGGTGGCTTGCAGTATGTTTCTGGGAAAAGCGATCCCTCCCTTAGGTTTTTCCCGTCGAGGGGACTTTATAGGCGAAGGGGCGTCATCAGAAGGTGGGCCAGGCGGCCTCACCATGGGTGGGCGCGGCCAGGGGCTGGGCCGTGCCCCCTTGTGGTGTGGCTGGCCTCTGGCCCCCTTTTGTCTCATCTTCGGTCTTCGTGAAGCTTCGGTAAAAATAGGAGGTTCGGCTTTTGTTTTGTCTAATTCCGAGAATATTTCCTGTGTAACTTTTCTGAAACACAAAAACAGCAGCAAATAGGGAACTGGCACTGTGGCATCCTATTAATAGGTTAGTTCCGGAAAATGCATAAAACGCCATGAAGTGTAAAAAAACACAAAGGAAATGGTGTAAGAACAAGCATGTAGCATCAAAAATTATAGATACGTTTGAGACATATCAAGGCCTTCTCCACCACCATGGTCGCCTCCGGAGTGATGTGTGAGTAGTCTACCTTGGACTACGGGTCCATAGCAGTAGCTAGATGGTTGTCTCCTCCACCATGTGCTTCATATTTAGATCTTGTGAGCTGCCCTACATGATCAAGATCATCTTTGTGTAATTCTACCTGTTGTGTTTGTTGGGATCCGATGAGTATTGGTACTATGTCAAGTTGACGTGCTGAATTATATATCTTTATGTTATCTCTATGTTATTTATGATCTTGCATGCTCTTCATTGCTAGTAGATATCTTGGCCGAGTAGATGGTAGTGACTCCAAGAGGGAGTATTTATGCTCGATAGTTGGGTTCATGCCTCTAGTAATCTGGGGGAGTGACAGAAACCTCTAAGGTTGTAGATGTGCTATTGCCACTAGGGCGAAAACAACATTCTTGTGTCCAAGGACATTTGCTTTGTTTACTTTACGCACTTTGCTTAATGCAGTTATCCGTTGTTCGCAACTTAATACCCAATATTTGCTCGGATGACATTCGGAGGGTGGATTATTAGTCATAGATGCAGTTGGATTATGGTCTATGTAACTTGTCGTAATGCCCAGAGTGAATCTCATAGTGATCCTCATGACATATGTATGTTATCTTTATTCTATCAATTGCCCAACTATAATTTGTTTACCCAGCATGTTGTTATTTATCTTATTGAGAGACACCACTAGTGAACTATGGACCCCAGTCCAATTTCCTTTACATTGCTATAGCATTTTACTTTTACTCGCACTATTTACTTTTACTTGCATACTATTACCCTTTTACCACTCGATACGCTCAATCCTTTGTTTACAGCAAACCGGTGAGATTGACAACCTCATCGTAAGTTGGGAGCAAAGTTCTTAGTTGTGTTGTGTGTAGGTTTCACGTTGCTACTAGGTGAAGATGCACCAACAATATTTTTGGTGCCATTGTCCGGAGTGTCGTGAAGCTAGCAAGCATCACCTTCTGAAGTTTGGTTTTCTCCTACTGGTTCGATAAACCTTGGTTTCACAACTGAGGGAAGACTTGCTGCTGTGCTCATCATACCTTCCTCTTGGGGTTCCCAACGGGCTGTTACTTACAAGCCATCAGAAACCCATACTTGACTTTCAATGTTTCATTACTCATGATCTTTTGTTTGTGTTACTTTTCATGTTATAACATGGTTGCTAAGTTTTATTGTCAAGATTATGTCTTTTATGCCCATGTTAAAGTACTTTGATCTCAGCACTCAATGCTTTACATCGTATGATCAAGATTGTGTTGGTGCATGTCACCTCAAAAATTATTGTTTTGTTATCACTTACCTACTCGAGGAAGATCAGGAGTTAAGCTTGGGGATGCTTGATACGTCTCAAATGTATCTATAATTTTTGATGCTCCATGCTTGTTTATGCATCATTTGCTTTGTGTTTTGTTACACTTCGTGGCGTTTTTATGCATTTTCCAGAACTAATCTATTAACGAGATGCCACAGTGCCAGCTCCCTATTTTCTGCTATTTTTGTGTTTTAGAAAAGCTACACAGGAAATATTCTCGGAATTGGACGAAACAAAAGCCGAAGTTCCTATTTTTCCTGAAGCGTGATGGAGTCCAAAGCAGAGACGGAGGGGGCCAGAGGGCAGCCGCACCATGCCATGGCGCGGGCCACCCCTGGCCACGCCGGGCTGTGGTGTGGGCCCCTGGTCCACCTCCTAACGCCGCCCTTCCACCTATGTATTCCCCTCGATGGGAAAACCCTAACCCCCAATCAATTTTCCACGAAACATACTCAAAGCCGCCGCCGTCATTGACGCGAGATCGGGATGGTCCAGAAGCTCTTCCTGGCACCCTGCCGGAGAGGGGAATCACCGCCGGAGGCCTTCTTCATCACCATGCCTGCCTCCGGAGTGATGTGTGAGTAGTCTACCTTGGACTACGGGTCCATAGCAGTAGCTAGATGGTTGTCATCTCCTCCATGTGCTTCATGTTTAGATCTTGTGAGCTGCCTATCATGATTAAGACCATCGTTGTGTAATTCTACATGTTGTGTTTGTTGGGATCTGCTGAATATTGGTACTTTGTCAAGTTGATCTATAGATTTATCATCTTTATGTTATCTCTATGTTGTTTAGGATCTTGCATGCTCTCCATTGCTAGTAGATATCTTGGCCGAGTAGATGCTAGTGACTCCAAGAGGGAGTATTTATGCTCGATAGTGGGTTCATGCCTCTAGTAACTTGGGGGAGTGACAGAAACCTCTAAAGTTGTAGATGTGTTGTTGCTACTAGGGAGAAAATAACAATCTTGTGGTCAAGGACATTTGTATTATTTACATTACACACTTTGCTTAAGGCGATAATCTGTTGCTTGCAACTTAATACCCAATGGTTGCTTAGATGACATCCGGTGGTTGGATTATTAGTCATAGATGTAGTTGGATTACGGTGTATGTATTATGTTGTAATGCCCAAGTGAATCTCATAGTGATCCTCATGACATTTGTATGCTTGCTTTATTCTATCAATTGCCCAACTGTAATTTGTTTACCCAGCATGTTATTTATCTTATGGAGAGACACCACTAGTGAACTGTGGACCCCGGTCCATTCTTTTACATTGTTATTACCGTTTACCATTTACTCGCTTTATTTACATTCTTGCAAACTACTATCTTTTACCACTCGATACGCTTAATCCTTTGTTTACAACAAACCGGTGAGATTGACAACCTCACTGTAAGTTGGGGCAAAGTACTTGGTTGTGTTGTGTGCAGGTTCCATGTTGCTGCTGGTGCAAAGCTATGCCCTGGACGAGGCGCCATATATAAATTGTCTGGAGCTATCAAGAAGCTAGCGATCATCATCCTTCGGAAGTTGGTTCTTTCTCCTACTGGTTCGATAAACCTAGGTTTCATACTGAGGGAAAACTTGCTGCTGTGCTCATCGTACCTTTCTCTTGGGGTTCCCAACTGAGCGGTCATCTACACACCATCACATGTGGACTCGCTCATGTGCATGTATCGTCAATGAGATCACCTGGCAATCGATATGCAAGCTGCTGAATGGCCGCGGAACACTTTTGGTAAGAGGAGAAGCCGATCTTACTGGTGTAATCATACTTGGCCTCGAAGTAGTCATCATAGTCTCTGACGCCATTGAGAATGATCAGAAATAGTTCTTTGAACATCCTATAGCGACGACAAAATTCCTTTGCTTTATATATGGGCATGGCCGTGGTCGTCTGGCAAAGAAGCTGATGTTTAGTTCTCAGAAAACGCCAGAGGAACAAGCTGCCGCCTTCACCATGCCGCCGCAATCTATGATTTCGCCGAAGACACTCTTCATTCTAACCAAGGAGGAGATGCAACAAAAAGGCACTCCCATCTGCAACAAGAAGAAGGAGAGGAAGCGGAAGAAAAAAGGTGAAGCGGCCTTTACCTTTGTGCGCCCAGCGGCTCGGGTTCTCGACAGGTTGTTGACCCCTTGGAGGAAGTGCATTTTCTTGGTGAACCGATGCTGCTGAGTGAGATTCTCAAAGATATGGGGGGGGGCATGACAGCATCATATATCTGGAGGACCAACTTCTCAGAGAGAAAAATCCTGGGTACCCGGTACATGTGGTCAAGGTGCCCACCAATGTGGGCTTTGTGGATAGGTACCCAGGGGATCTTTTCTTTATTAGATTCGAAGACATCTTCAGACTCTTGCACATGTTCCGGATGGACAAAAGCTTGGTCCGCCTGATATCGCTCAGCATGGTGCACGATATCATCGTAGAGAGAAGAGGGAGGATTGTGATAATGGACCCCTTCTACATGGATGAGCTATTTCTCGGTGCCCCTGGGAATCGGGCGATTGTCTCGAAGTACATCGAGGATTTCATGGTAGCCAACAAGGATAAGGACTGCTTTCTCATGCCATACTTCCCCGAGTAAGTAGTCCTTTGCTACCCGTCGGTGCATTAATTCTTTTGTAAATTTTCTTTATCTAAGTATCACTTGTTGTTTTGCGCAGAGGAATTCACTGTACCCTCGTCGTCGTGTACCCATATGAATCAGGAGTGGTTTACCTGGACTTGGGGAGTGTGAATCGCAAGGACTACACCGAGATTAAGGGTGTTCTTGATAAAGCCTTCAATGGCTTCATCGCTAAGGCCGATCGCCCCATCAAAAAGCAGAAAAAAATACGAGGATGCTTCACCCTCTTCCACAGAACCGAGTTCTGCTGCCACAAGCAGGCTGAGCTAGATAGTGGACTGGAGGCCTGGTACGCCATCCTACATATGAGGGACATCATCAAAACAGAACAAGATCTCTTGGTGCCCGAAAGACTCCAAAAAGCTAGCAAAGACATGGCGAACGCCACCGATGCACAAGTGCGAGCTGAGTTCCGTGCCATTCAACGGACCATTTGCTCGATCGTTTCGAGGGATGTGACCAAGAAGGGTGGCTTGTTCCACACTGGCTTCACACCATCGCCAAATTCAGAAATCGAGACCCGCTTAGAGTTGTGCTATGACACGAGGACATTCAACATGCTCGACGGAATCCATCCCTTCTCACCAAAATCCAAAACTTAGAGTTAGTTTATAAACTTTATTTATTGCATAACTTGTCGCTTTTAATAAATTTTGCTGCACAACTTTCATGCTTCATTACTTAACCACTAACTTTTTCCTTGTGTGTAGATGACGTGGTATGTCGTGTACAAGGGCAAGGTTCCCAGAGTCTACGACGACTGGGAAGAATGTAGGAGGCAGGTACACCATTTCAACGGCAACAGCTACAAGGGATACAACACTTTGGTGGAGGCAGAAACTAGATATGCCAACTATCTAGCGCGAGAGAGGACAAGGGAGATGGAGAGGAGCCGGATGACCACCTTCCTCGTGATGATGCTCACCACCGCCACTATCTTTCTTTTCTATGTCTTCCTTGTTTAGCTACTTTGTGTACTCTCCCGAACAAGACTTGTAAGTCCGGATCGAGAATTGGTGCAACTTGTTTAGCTACTTGTTGTCTATTATGTGTATAAGTCCGGATCGAGACTTTGTGCCACTTGTGAATATTGGAGTCTTGATCACTTGTGTGTAATATTGGAGTCTTGATCACTTGTAAATATGATTCCTTGTTTTGCTACTGTTATTCTGTGTATTATTTGCCATATATCTGCTGTATAAAATTTTATTTTTTTGCTGCTGTAATTATTTTCGCCGGTGCATAGAATTATTATCCCCGGCGCATCGAATATTCGCCAGTGAAAAGTGCTTTTATCCCTGGTGCATAGAAACATTCACCAGTGAAACAAGTTACCCCTGGCGAATTTTGCTATTCGCCAGTAGTAGATGCTATTATCACCGGCAAATAGCGCAATGCGCCAGGGATAAGGCATTACCGCCGGCATTAGGGTCACTGGCGAGTTGGAATTCACCGGGGATAACGGTTTTTGGTGCGTCGGTGGTAGGCTTTTCCCTACTAGTGCTTTGAGTTCATCCGACACCCTATTCCCCCGATCCTAGCTAAGTCCTTCATATAGGACATTTGCTGAGTTAACCCTCATCAATTGGTGCCGACCGTGGGGAGCTTGGGCGTTGGAATCATGAATTTGATGGTTTTTTCACTTTCACCCAACAGCAACTCAAAGATCAATGGAAACCAGATCACCTCAGAAGCCGCAGATTTTCAACCTCATCCACCAACCTTTACTCTGGTATTTGCAAGCTTGGATCAGGAGATAGATCTGATGATTGGAAGCCTCAACTTTTGCGTCGGGTCCCTAGGCTCAATTTGCCTTTCAGTTGGCTCTTCCAGCGAGGTAAACTCGCCGGTCAGCTTCAAGCTGATGGAAAATATAGAAGACACAGTCAAAGAACTCGATGAAATCATGGAAACCCTTGACTTAGGGGAATCATCGGGTCACTTAGATAGAGATTCCAACAAAAGCTTTGATAAAGTAAAAGACCTCACCACCCGAAGCGGCGGTGTCTCCTACAACAGTAAGGACACGCGGAATCTAGAAGGGAAGCACACCAACAGCATACACCAAATGTCTGTTTTAATAAGCGAGACAGTAGAAGACGATTGCGGAGGGAATAGCTCGATGGTTAACTCACAGGGCAACAATGCAGGAAATAACCAAAGGAAAGAAAGGGAGAAAGTATATGTCTCGGCAGGAGAGTGGAAGATGATTAAATCAGCAGTCAACCACGTCACGACAGTACCTGTGGATTCTCGAAGAGAAGTACTAATGGGATACCAATACGCCCTGCACCAGCATAAGAAGCAGCTACTGCAAGAGAAACACGAGCTAAGGAGAAGCCATGAATTCAGCAATGCAACAAACATAACACAATGGGAGGAACACAGTAAAACATCCCAGTCAAGCGAGGAATGGCACCACGAGCCAAAACACAATAGAAGAAGGGTAGAGCAATCAAGAAAAGAGAGTCGCATGGAAATCTCAACTTGTCATTCTTAACAGTCAACGAAGCAGGGAGTATTATGCCGGAGATGCCAGAAGCAGCCCTAGTGGAAGCGCAAGAATACATGTTAACTAAGCAGCCAGAACCCGGAGATCCACGAGAAAGCATGCACCAAGCTACCATAAAAGGTCTCAGGTTGATCGGAGATAAGTTAAAGCAGAATCCTTTGGAAAAGGAGATAACACAGCACGAACAGAAGAGAAGCCGATGATCCCACACTCTACATACCCCAAGATCTAGTTCACCTTGCAAAAAATACAGATCACGAGGTGACGATGCAAGAAACATCATCACACAGGCCAGGATAAACAAATTACGTTATGATTGGGATGAAGGAAATTGTGAAGACAAATAAAAAATAGGAAGTGTTATGCTTTACCCGAAGGGTTCGCAGAACGCAGGTACCCAAAGGATTCAAATTGCCCCACGACCAACAAAAGTATGATGGGTCGCAAGAACCCAAATTATGGCTGTCAGAATATCTTCAAGCCATTAAAATACTCGAGGGCTCGAGGGCAACCGCAATGCAAAGCTTATATTTACACCTAACCGGCGCATTACGGTCTTGGTTAGGCAAACTACCTGACGATTCCATCGGAAGCTGGGGCAAGCTAGAAAAGCAATTCACAAATAACTTCCGGTCAACATACAAGCAACCAGCGTCAATAGAAGAAGTGAAAGCCTATGTGTAGAAAAGTTGTGAGGCACTGCGCTCAAACATACAGCGTTGGAGCGTAATAAAAAATCCAGTGGAAAACGTCTCCGATGAGCGAGCAATAGATGCATTTGTACTAGGGCTTCGCCGTTCAGACCTTGTTGAGGAGATGGGCAGAATAAAACCCAGAACTGTGTCAGAACTAATGGAAATAGCAAGCAGATTTGTGGATGGAGAGGACGCGTACCATAACAAAAGGGCACGATCGCCGGAGCACGATAAATAAAATAGATATAACAACCAGAGACGTAGGTCTCGCAACAACGATGGCAACAACCCGCGCAACCAGGTAGCCGCGGGATATAAGAGAAGCGGTGAAGAAGGAGGAGAGCGCAGGAACAATGGATACTGCAGGAGAGATGACTCAGGAGGAGAAAGATCAAGGGACTTCGACCCTTCGCCCGACAACATCCTCAATAGACCATGCCACATACATTACACATACCTCGATGGGAAAAGGGTTTCTAATCACTTGATGAGAGATTGCAAGACATTCGTGAAATTACAAGAAGCCATGGAATTCAGCCAAGCAGAAAAACTAGGACCCGCAGCATACGGTGCGCCACCACCACCCTACAACAAGGGCATAGTAAGCCAAGGGTACCCAAGACAAAGCAATCAAAGTTATCCCCAATCAGAAACACATATCACCACAATGATTCAGCCAGTTCCCAAATCTAAAAAGGAACATAAAAGCATATCTAGACAAGTAAACCTAGGCATATCATCACCACCAGCCACCACAGAGTACCTACAGTGGTCCGAATAAGCAGACGGGTTCACCAGAGCAGATCACCCAAAGAAAGTACCCAGACCAGGGCACACACCAATGGTGTTAAAGGCGCAAATCGGAGGATATGATGTGGGATGCATATTCACGGACGCAAGAAGTGGCATAAACCTAATATACGCATGAACCCTTAAGGCAATGAACATCTCGCTAGAATGGCTGCAACCAATAGACTACTCCTTTCACGAGATGGTACAGGGAAGTGCAAATCACCCACTAGGGAAAATTGAACTTGACATTTGTTTTGGTGACAGAGGCAACTTTCGAAGAGAAAATCTAGAATTTTGAAGTCATGGATTGGCCCTCCCAGTATCATGCAATCCTAGGCAGGCCAGCATTTGCACGATTCATGGCACTACCTCACTATGCGTATCTTGTATTAAAAATCCCATGGCCCAGCAGAGTTATCACAGTCAACGGAAACTTTGAGGTCTCAGACACCTGCGACAGGGAATTCAACAAAATGGCACAAACCTTCGGCATGACAGCCGAATATGCAAGACTCAAAGGGGAAACTGACCATAACACAGTACCCGATGTAGGTCGATCCCCACCAGATCAGGCTTTCGACTCTATTCGGGATTCCAAGAAAGTTTGGGTTCACCCCATGGATTCAGCAAAGACAACATCCATCACGGTCGACCTAGACCCCGCATAGAAAAGCGCGCTCATCGAATTCCTCCGTTAGCACTAATCTTCGCCTAGTGTCATTCAGACATGCCAGGGGTTCCCAGGGAACTCGTCGAGCACACACTAAATGTGGATCCAAAATTATGACCAGTCAAGCAAACTCTTCAATGATTTGATGAGCCAAAGCGCAAGGCGATAGCAGCTGAGCTTCACAGACTAGAAAATGCTGGATTCATCAGGGAAATCAAAACATCACTTGGGTGTCTAATCCAGTGATTGTCCCAAAGAAAAACACAGACGTATGTCACGTCTGCATCGATTACACGTCCCTTAACAAGCATTGTCCAAAGGACCCCTTACCACTACCTCACATAGATCAAATAATTGACTCAACTGTGGGGTGCGCAAGACTTTGCTTTTTGGATGCATATTCGGGTTACAACCAGATCAAACTAAAAGTAGAAGACGAAGAAAAAAGGCATTCATAACACCATACAGTGTCTTCTGTTACCAAGTGATGCCTTTCGGCCTAAAGAACGCGGGAGGAACTTATCAAAGGATGATGGAAAATTGCCTTGGGAGCCAAATAGGATGAAACATACAAGTATATATCGACGACATGGTCATCACTATAAGAAAAGAGGAGTCTTTGATCACTGACTTAAGGCAAACCTTCGATAACTTGGATAGGTTCAAGCTAAAACTAAATCCGACCAAATGTTCCTTTGGTGTCCCAGTAGGGCAACTACTTGGGTTTTTGGTATCAGCAATAGGAATAGAGGCAAATCCAAAGAAGATTCAGGCGATATTAACAATGGGGAAGCCAACAAAACTGCACCATGTACAACAACTCGTAGGGCAAGTAGCAACATTGAGTTGATTCATCGCATGGCTGGGCGAGAAAAACCTCCCATTCTACGCACTCATGAAAAAGTCAGTCAAGAAATTCGAGCAGCAGAAGAAGCAGACGCAGCATTTGCGCATCTCAAAAAAGTGCTTTCCATGCCACCAGTGCTGGTCACACCCAAGGAGAAGGAGCCGCTACTACTGTACATTATCACCACATATCAGGTGATTAACATAGTACTAGTCGTCGAGCAAAGCAAAGAAGGCAAAGCGCATGGAGTACAGCGGCCGATGTATTTTCTCAGTGAAGTACTATCGCCGTCAAAGCAACATTACCCGCATTATCAAAAGCTCGCATACAGCGTGTTCACAACAGCACGAAAACTGCGACACTACTTCGCGGTTCACTCGATAATAGTGGTTAACAAAGATCCACTATCAAATATACTGAACAACCCCAAAGCAACATGACGTGTCTCCTTATAGGGAATTGAACTCTCCCCTTTGGACATCACATACAAGAAAAGGAAGGTCATCAAATCTCAGGTTTTGCTAGATTTTACAGCATAGTGGTTAGAATTACAGAACACGGGATCACCAGATCTGTCAAGCGTTTGGACAATGTACTTCGATGGACCTAAGAGAGTCGAAGGAGCTGGACTAGGAGTAGTACTAATATCCCCACAGGGAGACAAGCTGAAATATGTGATGCAGATGAGTTTTCCGCAAGCATCCAATAATGAGGCTGAATACGAAGCTTTGTTGCATGGAATGAGGTTGGCCAAAGCCTGCGGTGCAACTCGATTAAAAATATTTGGGGACTCGAATTTAGTGGTCCAACAGGTAATGAATCATTGTGACACGGTTAGTGACAACATGACTACATACCAAAACTTATATTATTACCTAGAAGGAACGTTCGATGGATGCAAAGTATCGCATGTCAGCAGATCAGGTAATGAGGAAGCCGACAATTTGCCAAACATCGGGTCCCAATGTCTGCCAATACCACCTGGAGTCTTCTGGGAGGAAATAATAGAGAGGTCAATAAAGGACAACAAAATTTCGAGTTCCAGCAAATAGCAACAGAGCACAACAGCAGGCTCAGGGGCTGATAAAGAAACAACAGAGAATACAACCGAACTAGAGAAGGTCATGATGGTCGAAGTAACATGGATGCAACCATATCTAGCATACATGGTCAACAAGACATTACCCGAAGATGTGGTGGAAGCACGAAGGATAGTGCGATGGTCTAAAGCTTTTGTGGTGGTACAAGGGAAATTATATAAGAAAAGCATATCCGGCGTACTGCAACGGCGTGTCAGCCCCCAAGAAGGACAAGTCATACTGAAAGATATCCATGCAGGAGTTTGTGGTCACCACGCTAGTAGCAGAGCTATAGCGGCCAAAGCCTTCCGCGCTGGGTTTTACTGGTTGACAGCAATAGAAGATCTAAAGGACATCGTACGACAATGTGAGGCTTGCCAGCGATTTGCATCTCGACCCCACGCACCAGCAGCTGAACTCCAACCAATACCCTTGTCTTGGCCACTTACATAGTGGGGTTTAGATATGGTGGGCAAGTTGCATAAGTCATGGCCTAGAGAGCATGTTTATATGTTGGTTGCAGTGGAAGGTTTTAGTGAGAGATATTTGGGTCTCCCAACAGCTGTAGGCCGCATCATGTGTGGTACGTTCAATCACCTTGGTGAAAGAATACATAGTAAGATGCATGGGGGCTCGGAACGCATGGTCTCTTGTGCGGGAAGGGAAGTTCTTTTAAGTCAGTAATTCAAGAAATCCTTATTCATAGCATGAGTTGTTTCAGACTGACAAAGAAAGTTTGCAAGCAAGTGATCTCATACATGGCACGGTATTGGTGGAGGAGTTTGTTGGATATGCGTGTCATGCACTAGATTGCTTGGGATTTACTTACGCATACATAATGTCAAGGAGGAATGGGGTTCAAAAATTTAGAATTTTTTAACTTGGCATCGTTGGGAAAACATGGATGGAGATTTATCACACATCCGGACTCTTTGTGCTGCAGGGTAATGAAATCTAGATTCAGATTTCATGCAAGCGATAGTTCCTCAGAGTTCATCAGCTACATGGTGTGCCATTGTGGCTGGCAGAGAGGCGCTAGCAGCAGGGCTGATGAAAAGGATTGGCGATGGTTCATCAGTTTCAATTTGGACTGAAATGTGGATCCCAGGAACTAGGCTGATGACACCGGTTGTGCAAATTGGCAGGGCTAAACTGAATATGGTGTCCGATTTGATTGACACGGATAATTGGTCATGGAAAACGAGTTTAATCAGAGAAAAATTTATTACCCCGGATGCGGACGTGATCCTTAATATTCGGCTCCGTATAGGTGGGGGGAGATTTTTGGTCATGGGGCTTGGAGAAGTCGGGCTTATATTCTGTGAAATCAGCGTATCGCTCTCTAATGACGCACAGTGAGCATCTGGCTCTAGCGGAAGGGACGGTTATGGAAACCTCAATGTCTGAAAAACAGATTTGGTCACGATTATGGAAAATTAAGGTGGTGCCAAAAGTCCGTGTGTTTTGGTGGCGTGTTCTTCATGGTATCCTGCCAGTCGAGCAAGCGCTTCAACACCGGCATATAGCCACTCTGGCTAGATGCAAAGTTTGCAACTCTGCGAATGAAGATATGATGCATGCTTTGATCAAATGCACGCATGCAAGGAGGTTCTGGATGGAAGCAAGGTCTTGGCTAGATATTAAGCTACCAGACCTACACCCAGATACTTGGGCTAGAGATATTTTATGCGATACTCTCATACCTGAAGCAGATAGGCCAACAATTGTTATTGTAATGTGGGCAATCTGGACTTCAAGGAACAAGATTACTCATGAGCAAAGTAGCCTGGATTCAATGACTTCTATGCAGCTGACCAGAGATGCGTTGGTGTTGCTAGACATTCCAAGGGCACATGCTGCTACTTTGCCAGGTTTTGGGTGGCGCCTCCGGGGGAAGGTTGGATTAAAATTAACACTGATGCTGGGATTGCTTTGGATGTACGGAAAGGTGGAGAGGGAGGAGTGGCTAGAAGTCCTTCCGGCTTCATGGGAGCTTGGAGTAAACCCTACCCTGGGATCACTGATCCTATGATAGCAGAAGCTTTGGCACTAAGGGACAGGGTGATTTTCTCTAAGCTCTGAGGTTTTTTGCGAGTGGTGATGGAAGTTGATTGTTTGGAGATTGTTGATCTCTGGGACTCGCACGCTGGTTCCCGCACAGTTGTTGCGCCGATTCTCCAAGAAATTGAAGGGCTTTCGTTTTCTTTTAGTTCTTTTGTTATTCAACATGTAATAAGAACATCTAACAACCTAGCTCACTTTTGTGCCAAGAATGCTTGCACACTGGAGACTACGAGTGCTTGGATGGAACTACCTCCTAGTTTTCTTGTGTCTAGCCTTCAAGCGGACACATTAGGCGCTGCCGTTGTTTAATAAAGCCCTGAGATTTCCATGCAAAAAAAGATCCTAAAGGTTGTGTACTATCCTTCAAGTGACATGTTGAGTGTGACTGTAGGATAACATCCGTCTAAGGATGGCAATGGGCAGGATAGAGCAATATAATACCCATACCCATATAGTTTATGGGTATAAAATTCTACTCATACCCGTACCCATGGGTATAAAGCTCTACCCATACTTAGCGGATATCCATACCTATTGGGTACCCAACGGATAGATCAAATACTATACATGTCACTCACCTTTTTTACTTTTATTGATAGTATATTGGGAGCTAGAACATGACATTTCGGTCTCCTCGAGACATGTGGATTATGGTCAATGCTTAATTACTAGAGTAATTAAGGTGTGGGACGTCGATCTCCTTTGAACGCTATCCACCAACACGCTATTGGGATACTCTAGATCCCCAAGTTAGTATAATGGGTAGGTTATGGGTATACCCGCGGGTGAAAAGCTATACCCATGTCCTACCCATGACTAAATGGGTAGGGTATGGGTAGTATCCATGAGTATAAAAATATGCCCATACCCTGCCCATGCGGGTACGGTACCCGTGGGTACCCATACCCATGGGTAAAATTGCCATCCCTACATTCGTCCCAGATTTGGCAGGCGATTGTTGAAGGTCGTGATGTACTGAAACATGGATTGATCCGCAGGATTGGATTAGGAACAACAACTAATGCATGGAATGATAACTGGCTACCACGTGATTCATCGTTGCGCCCGATTGCTTGCATTAAAGAAGATCCACCGGCTATGGTTGCAGATTTTGTCGATCCAACTACAGCTACTTGGAACATACAGTAGCTGTCATTATATTTCCGGCCAATGGATATCGAAGTCATTCGAGCAATTCCTTCTATGGTACTTCCTTTGGAGCTGGGTAGCCTGGGCTCATCTGAGGCCTTGGCGGTTGCCACAGCGCCCTCGCCACCGCAGTTGCCCGCCTCTGTGGACAGTGGAGTTTTGACGCACAATGCTGAAGCTCTCTTTGCTAGAGAACTATCTGGCTTGTTGGCCAGTTTAGAGGCAGCTAGCCTTGGATATGGCAAGGACATTGACTGTGTCTTGGCGGGGAAGGCTTCAGATGATATTATCAGAAAGGTGGAGAAGTCTCTCAGGCGGGTATCTCTCTTTGGCAAAAGAGGGAAGCGAGGGGTAAGAAGGAAAGCTTCAACAGCTGCTTGATTGGTGACCCTCTTTGGGTTGTTCGTCCATTTTGTGAGTCTTTGTTGCGAGGTGGTGCTCCAAATTTCGTCTAATTGTGATTGTTGTAGGTTGGCAGAGTTGTTGGTTTAGAGGTTGCATGTTTTGGTTGTGGTTCTCGTGTGGTTTTGTTGTATCAGTTTTTGTGCCCGGTTTTCTATTAATTAACTGGGCAATTCTCTTCTTCTTAATAAATAGATTGGGGCAAAGCTTTTGCCCCTATTTAAAAAAAGGAGGACGGAAGACTTCTGGGCTTGGAACTTTGAACGCAATGGCATCTTCACGGTGCGGTCGGCATATCGCATGTTGGCTAGCACCAAACGGCGATGAGAGGCCTGGCTTGATGGGAGGGCTTCGGCATCTGACCATCAGGTTGAGGAGAAGAGGTGGACTGCTCTTTGGAAAGTGAAGGTCCCGTCGAAAATAAAGGTATTCCTATGGCGGCTGGCGAAGCAATCGATCCCTTCTGGGAATGTGCGGCACCGATGCAACATGGCCACGGATAGTTCATGCTCGTTGTGTGGTGAGTTCGACTCTTGGCGCCACTCACTCTTGGAGTGCAGAGTGTCAAGATGAGTACACTAGTGGAAAAAAGCCCATTGATCCCGGTTTGTAAAGCCCATTGGTCCTGGTTGTAGCAACCGAGACTAACAAAGCGGGACTAAAGCCTCCAGCCTTTGTCCCAGTTGTTTACGAACCGGGACTAAAGGGCCTCCACGTGGCCCTGGTCATGTGTTGCGGCTGGGGGACCCTTTAGTCCCGGTTCGTAACACAAACCGAGACTAAAGGTCCGTTCGGAAAAAAATTGATTTTTTTTTCAGAATTTCTCTATTTTCAGAATTTCTCTATTTTTTATTTCTCTAATATCTCTAATCACCTCTATTCTCATATCAAATTACATACTTGTGGTCCTCACTCTATTCTCAAGTCAAATTACATACTTGTGGTCCTTATTTCCCGGTCAGTCACCCATATTTACACTGCTCCACTCTTAGTAGCTTCCAAGACTACGCTCGCGACTTTTTGATAATGGTATGCTACCAATTCTATTAACCTATACACTTTGGTAACATATAATATTACTTTTTTAAATTCCAAATAAATTCACAAAATAAGCAACCATGATTAAGTAATAATAAGCATCAATGAATTCCAAATAATCTTTATGCATAATTAAATTATTAATTTTAATAATTAAAATATTCAAAAAAGCCAAAAAATTGAAAAATCCAAAATTCAAAAATTAATAGACTTGTTTACCAAAACAGAGGGAGTACATTTTTTCAAACATTATACTAATCCAATAGAATAACAATAAGAGACACGAGAAATCTCGAAGACTCACACAACCACACATCTACGATCATCCATCTAATTAATGTTGTGACGATCAACATGGCTATTGTAGCCTTGTAGCTTCCAGTAGCTCCTAGCAATCTCGAAGCCCAGGCGAGCGTCTAGAGCGGCATACAACACTTGCTCGAAGCTCAATGGAACATTGGCCCAACCAAATATTAGTTATTCTTCTTCTTTTTCCTTCTTCTTGTCCATCTTCTTGTCCTTCTTGATCCTCTTCTTCTTCTCAAGATTTTTCCCAATAGTAGCATTGGCCAGATCATAGAGACTCGGAATTAGTTTATTGGTGGGGTTTGGGACAATCTTTTGGAGATCGTACGCATACGGAATTTCAATTCCATATGAACTCAGCATGCGCACATCATTGGTGATAGCCGCACCGCAGAATCTGATGGTGGTGTCCTTCAAGAATTCCTTGAGCAGCTGTGGCACGCGATTGGCCTAACATATCTGGAAGATCAAAACCTTGGACACCACCGAGAGTTGAAGGAAGGCGGCACGCTACCTATCCTCGCGAGGGCTGGTGAACTCACAGTCCAAGCCCACACACTTGGTCGGTGCGGCATCGAGGAACCGTTGCTTGACGGTGTGGATCCACTTCTCCACCCTTAATGCACGGAGAGTTTCCGTGACGGTGAAGTTCATCTCTTGGACGGTGATATAGTACAGCCGATATCGAGGTAGAGTCATCGGCTCCATTGGAGAGAGAGAGAGAGCGAGCTTCTAGGCCGACGCCGCGATGTGAAGATGTGCTATGGAGATGTATGTGTTTTGGGGAGGATTAGTGGATGAAGAAGATGCTTAAGATGAGTGCATCTTATATAGTAGAGAGAGGGAGATGAAGAGCAAGCCGCCGGCGGCGATGTGATTAAGGCCGGCCGACTTTCCGATGCGTCCCGCTCGATACCGAAGCGATCGCTCTAATGGCTGCAAATTTTGAAGCGACGATCACGTTGTAACTGGTGCGGGAAGTGGACGGTTCGTTTGAACGGGCCTTTAGTCCTGGTTGGTTACAGGAACCGGGACTAAAGGGTGCCCTTTCGTCCCGGTTTGCGCCACCAACCGGGAAAAAAAGGCCCCTAGCCATTAGTCCCGGTTGGTGGCGCAAACCGAGACGAAATGGCACATTTGAACCGGGACTAATGATTTCTAGCCCACATTTTCGATTGAACCGAGACTAATGCCACTATTAGCCGTGGGTCGGATTGTTTGGGGAATAGGGACTACTAAAGGTTCGTATGGAAGGCTTTTTTCTACTAGTGGTATGGGCTTTAGCCCCGGAAGATATTACTGAGCACATGAAAAACACTATAGAGTCAAATGCTAAGCTATGGATTTTCTAGATGATTTCGTCGCTAAGACAGGATGAGCTGACCCGGTGCTTGGTAACTTTATGATCTATCTGGTTTGCCAGAACGACTAATTGTTTCGTGGAGAAGTTCATTAGGGAGCTGGGAGTGGTATCGGACAAGAAGAAATATCCCAGGCCGTCAGCCCCTAGCGCAGAACCCAGGTGGATTGCACCAGTGGAGGAGTATATGAAGATTAATGTCGATGCTGCTCAGCTGCTGTGCGGAAACATCTGAACTTTGGTGCAGTTGCAGTTGTTTGCAGATCGAGGGAAGGTGAATACTTAGGCGCCTCCGCTCTGGTGGTGCAAGGGATTGGAGACCCTGGTATTCTCGAGGCTCTGGCATGTCGTGAGGCATTGGCCCTAGCCCCCTGTCACTGGATCGTGTGCAGGTTGCATCCGATTGCATGTAGGTGATAACTGGTTTGACAGATAACAACCTAGGAAGATTCAGCACGATTCAGCAGGAGATCAAGGCAAGCTCGCTAGAACTCACTTTGGTGAGATTTGTTCATGAGAAGCGAGTCTCGAATAAGGAAGCTCATAGTTTAGCGCGGAGCTCTGCCTCCCTTAGTTCTGGTCGCCATACCTGGCTGTTAGAAACGCCAGATCCAATTTGTATCCCTACTGTGTTATTTGATCAATAAAGTGGCGACCGGTTTCCCTAAAAAAACAAATTCACGAAGGAGCAACAATTTTTGGAGACAACAATGTTTAACAATTCTAATCTGTTATTACCAGTTCAGCAAGGAAATGGCATTAAACCACAGTCACAAATTTTGAGAGTAACCACACAGAGTGAGATTCTTATTCGCCAATGTGGCCATTTTGTTCCCGACATCTACCTCTTATTGGTCAGAACAAGAGGAGTTTTGTGGTAACCCCAAATAAATATTGATCATTCATTTTTGTACATCTAATGGCCCATATCAATTCATACTAGTCCTTAAAAGAGGACTAGTGTAATTCATACTACTCTAAAAAATCGTCACGTTTTTGTAGACTGGCTTTGGCCCAGGAGCACCTGGCCTAGCAGCCCGCGGCCCACAATCAAACTAATATAAACCCTAGGTCGGAGAATTCATGTGAACAGACGAACTTGTGCACCAGCTGCACGCCTGCACCCTCGGTACATTAGCCATTGGATTGAAAAGTGATGGTAGGATCCATCAATGAGGTGCCTGCTGGTATATTTGCAAAATAAACCTTCTAGTGTCTTTGAATTGAGCAAAACTACTTTACTGAACCCTGTTGGTCTCTCTCCGTCTGCCAGCTTCGGTTCGTCTCTCTCAAAGTACATTCAGAGCGGCACATTTGTAGTAGGTACGAGGTAGTACTAATATTCAGTAGAAAAATATGAAAGTTTTACAAAATTATGTCAAGATCAGAAACAATGATAAGTTCCTTAGTATTACATTTCACATTGAGATTTTCTCAAATTGGGGCAGGGTGTGTACTGCAGCAGCAGTATATACATACACGAGTGGCACACAGGACAGTCTATTCTTATCGCTAATGGAGTACACGATAGCAGCTCTAGTACCCTCGAGTTAATACTTCTCTGTAACAAGTTATAAGCCACAATCAAATTGCTGGAACACACACAGGCAGAACAAGAAGACAGAGCATATGTTGGCTGAATCTGACTTAGTTTGTATCAGCACTTTTGGATTCCGATCGCCGTGGCCGTATTGCTGATTAGACGTTGAGGACTTGCTGCTGGTTCAATGAGACGTCGTGGCCCTGGCTTGGGAGATCGAGGATGGGGGAGGCCTCTCAGCGATTAGGGGCAGCAGCGGGTGGCATGCGGCGGCTTGGGGCGGTGGCGGCTTGCCCACCATTATATAACTGCATGGAGTTCTGAACGTAGGCTTTATTCCCTCTGGTAAAACCAGCTGTATAGGAGCATCTGCAACGAAAATAACTGGTGCATCCTCGTCATCGTAGTTTACATTCCTGATATTGCTTTTTTTTCGAAATGGGGAAGCCCCAGCCTCTGCATCAGAGAGATGCATATGGTTTTATTTTATTAAAAATTGTCCGTAGACAAGTCTTAAACAGTTATACAAATCACGGGTCGCACAAGGTGGCCGCGTGGATGAGCCAACGAAAAATAGTACAAGTGAGCTGATACATCAATTAGATATTCTATTGTGCGACCGCCAACCGCACCAGCTGAATAAATCCCGAGCTACCGTCTCCAAATGGTTGCACCCAGAATCCATCGCCTCCCGCTGCTCCTCTTGTTGGAGATAAGACCACATACGGATCCAGTGGGTAGCCAAAGGAATAACCTGCATAAAAGAATATTTTTTCGGCTTGTTAAAGATAAAATCATTTCTGGTGTTCCATATAGCCCAAATAATCGCACAAACACCTACTCTAACCTGAATCAGATCCTTCTTAGGAATACCCTTGAGCCAATTCCCAAAAAGGTTATTAACATTCTTTGGTGGTTCTAGACCAAAAGTCATGTGGATAACACGCCAAATTATCTTTGCTAAGGGGCAATCAAAAAATAAATGTTGTATGGATTCCTTGTTATCACAGAAACAACATGATTCTTGACCATTCCAATTCCTCTTAATCAAATTATCTTTAGTTAGAATTACTTTCCTATGTAGGAACCACATAAACACCTTGATCTTAAGTGGTACCTTCATTTTCCAAATATATTTCTTCAAGTACTTTGTGTCATCATCTAGCATATCTAGGTACATAGATTTTACAGTGAACGCACCAGATGTTGTTAAACCCCAAACAAAAGTGTCTTTCTCATCATTTAACTGAATGTGCATTAGCCGCTGCACTAATTGCAACCAAAGTCTCCACCGATTATCAGTAAGCATGCGACGGAACGTGATATTTAACGGAGTTTGATTCAGCACGTTGGATACCAACACATTTTTTCGATGCACGATGTTGTAAAGAGAGGGATATTTTTGAGCTAATGACTTGTTCCCTAGCCAAGTATCTTCCCAAAATCTCGTATCCTCTCCATTACCAACAACATAAGAACCCCTACTAAGGAAATCTTCTTTCACCTTCATCAAACCCTTCCAAAATGGCGAGTCGGATGCTTTCATTTTTACCTCGGAAAGGGATTTAGAATGGAGATACTTGTTTCTCAAAAGTTCTTGCCATACCCCTTCCTCATTTTGAAGCTTAAACAGCCATTTACTAAGAAGACATTTGTTCTTTATATCTAAAACTTCAATTCCTAGACCTCCTTTGTCACGTGGTCTACAAATAATGTTCCATTTAGTGAGTCTATATTTTCTTTTGTGACCATCACTTTGCCAGAAAAAACGTGATCTAAAAAAATCTAGTCTCTTTCTAACTCCCACCGGAATTTCAAAGAACGACAATAAGAACATAGGGAGACTCGTTAAGACCGAATTAATCAGAATAAGTCTGTCACCATATGACAGCAACTTTCCAATCCAACTACTAAGTTTGACCTCGAATCTATCCTCAACCGGTTTCCATTCACCATTTTTCAGTTTTCTAAAATGAATAGGAATTCCCAAGTACTTGAAAGGAAGGGTTCCTATGTTGCAACCAAAAAGCTCTCTATACTGATTCTCAACTTCCTTAGCCATCCCAAAGCAATATATTTCACTCTTGTGGAAATTTATTTTCAGTCCTGATAGTTGCTCAAATATGCATAAAACTAGTTTCATGTTTAGAGCTTTTTCCAAATCATGTTCTAGAAAGATTATTGTATCATCAGCATATTGAAGAATTGACACCCCCCCCCCCCCTCTACTAGATGTGGGATAAGCCCGCTGACCTGACCGTCTTGCTTTGCTCTATTTATCATAATCGCTAACATATCAGCTATAATGTTGAACAAGATCGGAGAGAGAGGGTCCCCTTGGCGCAACCCCTTTCTCGTTTGGAAATAATGACCAATGTCATCGTTTACTTTGATCCCTACACTACCACGGCTAATGAATTCTTGTATCCATTTGCACCACTTCGGATTAAACCCTTTTATTCTTAAAGATTGTTGAAGGAAATCCCATTTTACTTTGTCGTAAGCCTTTTCGAAATCTAGCTTTAAAAGCACTCCATCCATTTTTTTCTTGTGTAGCTCATGAATTGTTTCATGGAGAACCACCACCCCCTCAAGGATATGACGCCCTGGCATAAAAGCCGTCTGGGTAGGCTTGACTACATTATTTGCAACTTCTGAAATTCTATTTGTACCTACTTTTGTGAATATTTTGAAACTTACATTTAGCAAGCAAATTGGTCGATATTGTTGGATTTGAATCGCATTTTCTTTTTTGGGCAGCAAGATAATTGTGCCGAAATTAAGATGAAACAATGGTAGCTCACCTCTTTGGAAAGCGACAAACATTGCCATCAAGTCCATTTTAATAATATCCCAGAATTTTTGATAAAATTCAGCCGGAAACCCATCGGGCCCCGGTGCCTTGTTTTTCTCCATTTGCATATTTGCGTCATGAACCTCTTGTTCGGAGAAATCAGCGGTTAAAATCCTATTTTCCTCCAAAGAGAGTTGAGGAATATCTTCTACTTCGGATTCAATCATGGAAAAGTGATTTGGATTTGGAGCACCGAATAAATTCTTGTAATATTCGGATATGTAGGTTTTTAGGTTGTCTTGTCCAACTATTATACCTTCATCTTGCTCCAACTGAAAGATTTTCTTTTTTCTATGCTTTCCATTAGCTACTAAATGGAAATATTTAGTATTGCTACCTCCCTCTTGCACATGTTTGACCTTTGCCCTCTGGGCCCATTTAGTCTCCTTATCTCTTCGCAATTTTGCTAAATCATCATTCGCATTTTTTAAACAACGACGCTCATCCTCATTTAGTAAAGTTGTTTCAGCCTTTAAATCAAGGGCATCTATGACGGATGTTAGTCGGACTTTTTCTGACTTATAAATGCTGCTCATATTTTTTGCCCATCCACGAAGGAAACTTCTTAAGCGCCTTATTTTATTTTGCCAATCTTCCATTGGGTTTCCTCTATTAGGGATTGAAAGCCACTCTTTTTTAACTAAGTCATAAAATCCGTCTTGACGGAACCAAGATAACTCGAAAGAGAAATGAGCTTTATTACCAGTATGTGCTTGTTCGCCTGAGTCGATAAGCAAAGGTGTGTGATCTGGTCCTGTACGAGTTAAAGCTCTAACCGTGACAAGGGGAAACTTATTTTCCCATTCCACGCTTGCTAAAATTATGTCTAATTTTTCAAAAGTTGGTGTCTCTCTTCGGCTAGCCCAAGTAAACTGTCTACCAGAAAGTGCTATTTCTCGAAGGTCTAGACTCTCAATAATAGCATTAAACATGAACGGCCATCTTGAATTGAAATTATCATTATTTTTCTCTTCCTTACGCCTAATAATATTAAAATCTCCCCCTATGAGCAGCGGGAGAGTTTCATTATCACAAGTACGAACTAGTTCTGCAAGAAAGTCTGGTTTTTTATCATCTTGCGCTGCCCCGTAAACTGGAACCAACACCCAATCAAAACCGGTGTCTTTTGACCGAACATGGAACTTAACACAAAAGATGTTTCTTGCTGAATGTAAAAAAGCCCAATATGTTGCTAAGAATAAACCGTGTCAGATAGCCAAAGGAAACAAAAGCTGAAAATTAGAACATTCCTAAAATTATCATAGACAACTTGTACAGACTAATTTTCTAAATCTTAACTGTTGAAGTGCATATGACAACCGAGCATGTCCAAACTAGTTTTGCAAGAATATAGAAAATTACTAGGTTTTCTATAAGAGAATGAAATGGTCGATCTATCACATTCATTAAATCATAGCTAGAATGGCAGAAAAACCCCAGGTTTTGGAAACAATATACAAGCTGTATGTACAGAGATACGGAGGAGCACAGCCAGCTGACTCAGATCAGAACAAAGCATACAGGTTTTGGAAAGCTATTTAGAAAATCTCATTTCAACCGAAAATGCATTTTGTTTGGCGGCTGGCTCAAAACTGATCGTCTTCACCATCCATGTCTGAAACCTGCCATCATCAAAGTAAGATTCATGTTACTAGTCAAGTTAATAATGTATGAAATAAACTGTATGTGCAAGATGGAACTGCAGGTGATTTTTCTAATTTTGGGATTTTGTAACAAATTTTAATATCTTAGTGAAGTGTTCAGATCAGGGACCGACGTGGGGAGTGTCAGACCAACAGCAAGACAACAAAGTTAAGTACATCTGAATTTTGCAAGCATATGACTCAAAACATGAACATGTTCCGCGTTGCTAGAATCCAACAAGGTGCAGAAAGCAAGGAATGATAAGATGCATGTACTCGAAACAAACTAGTGAATCCTCAAGGTAAAATCCTACAAAGCTACTACTACCTACGACTATGACAAGAGAATATCGAACAAATTTTCGGGCCTGAGCTCAGCTTCACATAGAATAGGCATTGACAATGCTCTGAGTTTTGACTTCAACAATCACTATCTCAATCTGATACAAGCCATTCGATTCTATATACAGAATATATACAAGGTGAAATACTGCACACGAATCAGTAATTTTCAAGGAATTCTACTTTCTTTCTGACAGGAAGGAATTCTACCTCTACTTCTATGCATAATTTGCAGGACTGCCCAGGTTTCACGAAATCAATCACCATTTAATTTTATGGACAAGCTAACAGGAAGATCATACACTCTAAATGCGCCGACTGCGTAGTGTGTGTGCTGTCGTCGGCTCCGTGCAGCGATGCAGGAAAATTTGGACAGCGGAGAGTGGTTGGCCGGCACCGAGAGATGTAGACCCCGCTATTGATGACGAGACGTCGCCCTCGCGCGTCCTGCACCGTCGAAAAAGGTGACGTGCGCTGTGGCAGCAGCCTGCTAGGGCGTCTGGGTGGTCGCCACGGGCAGCGGTGTGCGGCCGCGGTGTTTGGAGATAGAGGCAAGGTGGGGCGGTATGAAAATGGCGGCGACGGCGGGCTCTAGAGGTGCGGTGGCGACGGCGGACTCTGGAGGTGCGGCGGCGACGGGGTTCTGGAGGTGGCGGCGGCGGTCTGAAGGTTGGAGGTGGCGGCGGCGAGGTCTGAAGGTTGGAGATGGCGGCGGCGTTGCTTCTGTTTGGAGGTGCCGTGAAAGCTGCATTATTTTTTTATCATTAAACGAACCCTCCCAGCAGTTAGCGACATGGGCCTGGGCCTTTCATACTACTAGATGGGGCGCGCTTGCATCGTGCTTTTATTTTTGTCCATATGCACGTGTTCTTTTTGTTGGCTGGGGCACAGTGTGGGATGGTGTGTCTTGTAGGACGGTGTATGATGGGCGATGTCTTGAACTTAGACATGTCCTGACTTTAAAATCAGAGCGGCATCAACCAGTTCAGAAAATATTCTAGACAAATTCACATCAGCATATGATTTAAATCTGAGAAATGTTATATAATGCATGTCTTACACAACCCATCACAAAAATAGTTCCCCAAGAGGCCATGAAGCACTCATATATTTACAATTGATAGCTTACTTAGATAAGTTACATTCCTTTTCCTGCAATCAACATATACTTCAGCAGAAGTGGAGACTGTTAGACAAATAGCAACTTGTATTATTAGGGGCCAAAGGCCACAATATATAGTACATCTGACTTGGGACACAAGGATAGTAAATCTAGACAAATACGGACTCCTAGAGACCTAGACCAATACTAATACTCCTTAACACCCCCCCCCCCCCCCCCCCTCAAATGCAAAGCGTATGCAATAGCATTGCATTTGAAGAAAGGCAAAACTACAAAAAAAATGATAATCCAAAATCCGCATCTTGAGTGTCGTCATAGCATAAAGAGTCTTCAAAACCTGTAGAGTCAAGCCACAATCGATCGAAGAAGAGATCGACACAAGCCGAGAGACGACCAGAAAAAGAAAAGCATGTCACAAAAGATCATAGCACAGGAACAACCCCCCTCACATGCGACGGGAAGATAAGTCAACATGTGGACTCAGAGGTATGGCTCAAGAGGCCTATACGTGGACCGGCAACTCAGAGGTATGGCTCAAGAGGCCTATACGTGGAGACCGAGGGCTAAGGGCAAAAGAATGTGCATATATCAATGACAATGCAACAGACGGCGCATCAGAGAAGAAAGACACACACCCATAAGAAGAAGATGGGCCGTCAAAAGATGGCACGTCAAGAGAATCAAGCATTGCGCAGAAAAATCATAGCCCAAAGAAAATCGTCGGCAAACAAGCTAGACGACAAGGATAATGGGCGTAGATCGACAATGCAAAACAAGCCACGGAAATCCATAAAGGACCAGGGCCGAAGAAACAAGCTGACGATGAAGGTATAGTGAACTCGCATGACATAAGAGACACAAAAGAATAGCGAACTTGGTGGACGCAGCGGAAATAGAAGACACACGGACAAGATAGAGTCGTAGCGGACACCGTCGAAAATCACCAAAAAGTGAAAAGAGAGACGATGCCGAACGATGACATGACACTGTTTTTTATGGGAGGAACAGATTCAGCTGAACAGCCCATCAAGCAAACGAGCCAGCCCAACATCTGCAGGAGCACGCACGCACACAACTGCAGGCAGCGGAGAAGCGACGCACGTGCGACCGGCCGGCTGAAGGCGATGCGCGCCGACGCCTGTGCTCCTGAAGGCGGCAATGATCTGGAGGGCGGCCACGATCTGGGCGGTCAGCGGAGTCCCGGACGGGCGGCGGCCATGGCGAAGGGCGGAGGAATCCGGCGGAATCGGGATCTGGAGCAGTCATACGTGGAGGAGACAACTCGATCTGGGAGCCCACCTTTCGATCAGCAGGCGGAAACGGTGGCAGGAGTGCAGCACGGGTTGATCTGGCGAGACATTGAGCACAGCAGACGAGGAGAAGCAAGAGCTGCCAGAAGTCCATGGCGGCGCATGGTGCAGATAGGCAGACGCGGGACATCGGAGCAATCGACCGACGGCGAGATCGGGAAAAAAAATCCGATCGAAACTTGCAGCACGGAAGTTGCGACGTGCGAAACCCTAACCTAGGACTGATACCATGTTGACAAATAGCAACTTGTATTATTATGGGCCAAAGGCCACAATATATAGTACATCTGACTTGGGACACAAGGATAATAAATCTAGACAAATACGGACTCCTAGAGACCTAGACCAATACTAATACTCCTTAACAGAGACCATGAACTATGCGTCAACACGATGTACCTGTTCCTGATGAAGAATGATCTTGATGAAGAAGCCCGTGGTGCATTTGTGCCTCATCGTCGTACCAGCAGTAGCTAAACCATGATCAAATCAAGCAAGTTTTTTAGCACTTGGTATGGCAGCGCTCACCTTGACAACTATTCTCTTGCACGTTAAATATTTTCTACTTTAACTGTTGCCCAAAAATCTACACCATAGAGCAAGCTGAAGTTGCGGTTCGTAGGAGCTGAAACATTCAGGTTACATTACTGTCGATAATCGGCTAGACAAATTAACCCCAAAGTAGCACACATCATGAGAAAGTTCTAGCACGTAGGAGCTAGGATATCGAAGTTTCAGTCTTTTACAAATAACCATCTTGACAACCTGAGTGTACCAAGAAGAAATTGCTAACGCACATGTCCTCAAGTAAATCAGTACAACCTCAAATATGATGATTTATCCTCTAACATATAATCAGTATAATGTACATGGACAATACATAGATGTATCTAACCATGTTTCTTTGATAACGGATTTCGTTAATAATCATAATCTCCAGTTGAGAAAGTTCATTTTAGTTTCAGAAAGAGTGATTTCAGTGTGAATGATTGTAAAAATCTTCTTTTTAGTAGAACAAATCTTCACTTCATGGTAAAAATTTTCACTTCATGATTTCAGTTGAGAAAGTTCTTTTTAGTAGAACAAATCTTCACTTCATGGTAAAAATCTGTACTGTACTTATAAATTAAATAGTTAATTTAGAGATTGATTTATGTGCCAAGTCTTGCTATACGGTTCCTGCATGTAAAAAGACTTTGGCCATATTCAGCTAACGGTGGCCATTACCTCATAGTTTAAGAAAGAGCGGATATGCGTTGTATTTGTTCATAAGAGCATACTAAATCATTGCACTTCACTATATAGATGGTGGTCGACAAAACATTGCCATTGACACGAGCACAATAACGTGTGCTCACCTCCAGGAACAACTAAAAAAAATTTGCTGGTTTGCCATTACAGTTTCTAGAGGAAGGTGTATGATGAACTCATAACAACCATACACTCACTGATTATTTTCCAGTCCGACAATTTCATCAGCCTGAAAACAACATGAAATAAACTAGGGATTTCTATTTTCGTGCCCTCGGGTCCTTAGTTGTACTCAGTTTTCCCCAGCTCCTTAGTTTTTCCTCAGTTTTGTCCAAGCCCTTGGCTGAAACCGTCACCAGTGCTGGAACGGCCGGTTGCCCGACAGTTGAACACCTTTGACCGTTAACTGCTGACTAGTGGGGCCACGTAGAGCCCGCAAAGACACGTCAGAGCATCCATCTTTGTTTGACCGTAAGCATCGCCGTATCCCTGACCAAAACGCGGACGAGTGGGGCTTCGGTATATCGAATGACAAGTGGGGCCATGACGCTGATACAAGGTGCAATACACGGGTAGGATTAGATTTTTAAATGGAGCTCTACAGCGATGGCACGGAGGAGGTGGCCTGCGGGGTGCCGAGATGAGATCGACGTCCACAAAGAACTGCATGAGGCGAGACCAGACGCATTAGATAGATATGAACTAGACGCGTTTAACCATGCAAAGAAGAGAAGAAATGGTCGAGGACATCGACGACGACCTCAACACTTTGACTGACGGTGTCGGACACGAACGCGAGCAATGTAGAGAAAACTAGTGTCTCTCCTTTCTGGCGTGTATAGATAGGTGCTAGGGGAGTGTGGTGGCGAAGGGAAAGAACTCGCGGTGGTCTGTGGCGTCCAGCATAGCGGGGCGACATGGCCGTGCCCACAGCGGCGTGCATGTTCGGCATTGGCATCAGCATGTACGTTCGTCATTGGCCTCGGTGGTATCTATGGTGTGTCAGTGATCGAATGAGGGGACGGGATTGAGGGTGCATCCCGACGGTGACCTAGCAGTGGCGGCGAGCATGCATACCCGTTCTGACCATGCCGATATCGGCATCGGCATCGTTTGGAGGCTGTGGTGCTCGAATCATGGTGGAAATTGCGATTCCCTATTATTTTTACATGCATAATATATAGAAAATAGCTAGATCTCTAAATCGATGCATATGAAGCTACATATATATTCTTGGTCATAATCCCCTTATCTAAAGGGGATGGATGCATGGCTTCACGTCGTCGTCGCTTTCATCGTCAGTATCTTCGTCGTCCGTGTAGTAGTACTTCCTGCACAATGTTACGTCGAACACCTTCACTGTGAGCACATCATCGCCTTCATATTTGAAGTGTAGGATGTAGCTGAAATCCACACCGTGCGCGATGGCGAAATTCTCCCAGCCCTTGTCGAGGTACATCCGGCCTTGTCCGTCAAATAGGACCTCCACGGTCCAGAGACGAGGACCGCAGTCAGCTGCTCGCAGATACACCTTTGCGGGCTCCTGGCCGTCAAGATAGTCCGCAAACTTTTGTGGGAGTGCCTGCAAAGAGATCGAGCGCCGATCGTTTGAAATTAAAGGCTTTTTGGAACATGCACATAATTAATCACATGCATCATATATGTGGGAACACGTACGTACTTTCTTGGCCAAAGGGTCTTCATAGATGACGATTAAGAACTCCTCTATGATCAATGGCAGTGTTGACGGTGGTGGTGGCAATGATGATGATCCACCACCCAGGCCGCCCCTTCCCCTTCCCCTTCCCCTTCCCCTTCCGGTCGGCTTCCGAGACGTGGAAGCCATGGCAATGGATCAAGTGTATATGAACGAAGAAGAGAGAGGCAGAAACGAAGAAGAGAGAGGCAGAACCTATTGACATGAGGGATGGCCGTTGTGGGGGTTTATAAGGGCGAGATGACCGTTGTGGGGTTTGCATAATAAATTAAGGAGGAGATGACCGTTGTGGGTGTTTATATCTCAACAAAAAAGTAATGCCTAAAAGAAATGGAAATTCGTGATAGTTTATTATTTTACCGTGAAAAGTAATGCCTAAAGGAAATTCGTGATAGTTTATCATTTCACCGTGAAAAGTAATGCCTAAAGGAAATTCGTGAAAAGTAATGCCTAAATGGAAATTCGTGATAGTTTATTATTTTACCGTTAAAAGTAATGCCTAAAGGAAATTCGTGATAGTTTATCATTTCACCGTGAAAAGTAATGCCTAAAGGAAATTCGTGATAGTTTATTATTTTACCGTGAAAAGTAATGCCTAAAGGAAATTCGTGATAGTTTATCATTTCACCGTGAAAAGTAATGCCTAAAGGAAATTCATGATAGTTTATTATTTTACCGTGAAAAGTAATGCCTAAATGGAAATTTGTGATAGTTTATTATTTTACCGTGAAAAGTAATGCCTACAAGAAGTGGAAATTTGTGATTACCAAACTTGTTGAATCCGGTGGCCAACTCGTTATTTAGCATACATAGAGGGGTAGTAGTTTGCCACCGACAGATAGAGAGAGGGTGGCACGATCCTGCCCGTTAGATCATAGGATCGACGGTAGGTGGACACGATCCGTGTGACAACAGCTCGACTAATCAGGCCAAGTTTGGGCTTCTGTGAGAAGGGAGAGGGTAAAACTGAGTAGTATCAAGGATACAAGAGCAAGTAAATAGTAAACAGGCTAAGGAATTCAAATAAGAGATTTAGAAAAAGAAAAACACATGTTTTCTACAATGAAACCCAGGTTGGCCTACCTCAAAGTATTAGCAATTCAAATATACATGAGTGTAAAAATTATGGCCTCATTCAGACAAACTATGTTTTGGGTATAGATGTTTTGAGAAGGGGTTTGAGTGGAAAGCCATGAACCTTCATAGCTACTAGTGATTTCAGAAGTGGCCATTTGTGTGAAAACTTGATTTATATCTGATTGTTATGATGTTATTTTGCGCATGAGTAGGAGGCACAATGATTTTATCTTTTTGAATTTTTTTGCGCATGAAATGACTCAATTAGATAGCTTAATCCCATCTGTTGACTCTCTGTTGACCAGCCACTTGAGGGTAGAACTGAGTATATTGCACTAGCCAGTATTAGTACTCGAGGGGAAAACTGAGTACAGATATTTTTCCAGTGTAAGACTCGAGGGTAGAACTGAGTACACGTAACGGTGCTGACGTGCAGTCCCACGGACGCGTGTCGCGGTGAGCAGCGGTTAGCCGCGCGGTGCGCGTGTTGAGACCAAAACGTCAACTACTGAGACGAACCGTCACTTTGCCAGTACAGAGCCCCTCTCTCCCTCCCTCTGACACACACGCAACCACGCCTCTCACGTCCCATCACCTTCTCCAAAAAACCCCAGCCGCCCTACGCGCGCTCCCCTGCCGGCGATGGAGAAGAAGAATGCGCCGGCGGCCTACGCCCCCGAGCCCGTCGCCTCTGAGCCCGTCGCATCCGAGCCCGTCGCCGCCGAGCCCGTCGCCTCCGAGGGCGGCGCATCCAGACGCGGCGCCTCCGTGAACTGGGCCTCTCTCAGGGCTGACGGACCACTTCACAAGATCGGCACCTGCTTACTGGCGAACGAGGAGTACGTGGACACCTACGCTGCTTTGAGGTAAGTTTGTACAAATTGGCGCTCAGATCTACCTGAGCCCGACGTGCACCTGCACGAATGGATCATGGTAGAACACGCCCTTCCACGCGCTGCTAAGTTCTCCTTCCTCAACCTTCGCACATCCCGCTACGTCACCATCGATCTAACGGAAGTTCATGCAAGGTTCAAATTCCTCCATATCTATAGAGTTAATCTATTTTTATTTTCAATCGTAAACATCTTAGTGCTGAATGTTATCTTCATCAACTCCCTTTTAGATACTACTTCGTCGGCTTTTACCGTGGCGTCATCGTGCTTGGCCAGAGGAACCAGCCGCACAAGATGCGGCTTCTGAACCCACTCACAAAGACATTGAACGCTACGTTTGAGGCGCAGATGCCATCTATGATTGTGCAGTCAATCGCTGTAATGAAGTCCCCGGCTATGCTCTTCGTTTCCACATATTACCCGGCGGAAATTGCTTGGGTCGATGAGAGCACTCCAACTAAGGGTATAGATGAAGATTGGGGAGAAGGAAGATTTACGATCGAGCACCATTCTATGCGTTGCATTACCACGTTCAATGGTGAATTCTATGCACTAGCTCTACCTTGTCTTTACCACAATTTGGAGTTTGGAACATTAGTGTGCACCAACAATGTCCAGTTGGAGCAGGGCGCGAGCAATGTCAACATGGAGACACTTTTTTCATTTCCAGAACTTGGAAATGACAAGTTCTACCTTGTGGAGTCGGATGGTGATCTGCTGCTTGTGTTGTTGGGCGGTCGTTTGGATGAAGGTCAAACATTGGTGTACCGTGTGGACACTGAGAGCCGCTCTCTCCATGCCGTCAATAACATTGGCAGTCGTGCCTTCTTCGTCCATCATGTCCGGTGTATCTCCATCGACACCAGAGTGCACCCGACACTTCGACCTGGCTGCATCTACTACGCGGATATGGGTTATATCAGAGAGTACTTTGATGATATGAACGCCTGGGATGAGTGGCCACTACGTGTGGATAGATTAGGAAGGTGCGGTCTGAAAGATGAACAAAGGCCATACGGTTTGGAGGATGTATTGGCTGCACACTGCAGACGGAAGGAGTTCAATGAATATTTCTTTCAGACCAGAATAGGGAGCGACGAAGATATATATGATGAATGAAGAACAAATTCATTCATCCCGGGGTATCCTAATCTTCATGTTGGGCATACATTGTGTCTTGTATTATTTTCAGCTTAGTTTGTCGTGAACATTAACATTGTTATTGGCTGCTTTTGGCTGCTGTATGCAGTTTATGTATTATACTTAGTTTTCTAGATTTATTATGCTGCTATGAATTTATCCTATACTTGCTTCTAGATTTGCTACTAGATTTGTTACCATATTGGGCAAAAAACTAGGGCCAAAAGGCAACAATCATTGAAGAAAGATAGAAATAGAAGCTTCTCTAGATTTGATACTAATTTGGTGAAAAGAGAGAGAACTGTTACAGAGAGAGAGGGGAAAAAGGCGCTCTGAAAAATGCCAATTTGGGCCGAGAGAGACAAAACCGAGCTCTCACGTACAACCAAACGCGGTCTCGTCCTGTCCCACGCGGTCCCGTTCTACCAGCCCCACGCGACGCGGCCCCACACGTCAGCACGGAACGGTCAACTAAACGGCAACCCTCCCGTCCGAGCGTCTGCGAGGGGTTTCAAACTAGAGCGAGGGGAAAACTGAGGAAAAGTTAAGCGGCTGGGGAAAACTGAGTACAACTAACGACCCAGGGGCACGAAAATAGAAATCCCAATAAACTAATACAGTGGATCAAGTGCCCCATTAGAATACTCTGCCAACAAAAATATTGTTCTTTAAATTATTCTTATAGATCAATCTAACAGGAAGTATGCTTTACAATCGTCATGCTCTTCAAAATTTGAGTAGGAAAATATCATACGAAATAAACAAATTCATGAACTGGAAAACTGATGTGAAAATCAGATGTAACCCAACTTAATTCTCGCTTGCAAAGTTTTTATATGAGGACTTAATATCATTCAAATAGATTTACAAAATTGCCTGCAAAGTCAAAGTAAGAAATAATAAAGTATCATATGAGATATCGATTTGCAACAACAATCAAAATATTACTTTGCAACATTCTATGCGGACACTCACTAATTCCTTGCAATGCCTAGAGGGAAAATGCTTGCAACTAATAGGCTTTTCAAATACTGAGTTCAGTTGTGAAGTACCAAGAAACTGCACCAAACCGGTAATATATGCAATTAATTGGTGTCCACCATGAGCAAAAGGAGTGCCATTCATCAGATGCATTGAGAAATAATTAGTTTAAGAAAGCGACGCACCTTTGAAGATAATTGCATTATCTTCTATAAATTTTAAAGCAAATTTCAGTGTATGACCTTTAAACACTGCCACTAAATCTCAAGTCTTCCCTTTACCAAATTACTGATATGGTCAGTGTTAGTCTGATAATCTCAGATGAATATACATGGATATATGCTCGAAGAGCACCATGAACCACTAAAATTACTGATGTGGTCAGTGTTTAGACATAAGACAGTCAAGAATAGTAGTCCCTGTACCTCTAAAATAAATATGTCTTCAGTCGATGAGGATGACAGGATTTAAAGGGGAATCAGATAGCACACATAAGCTACATAAATGTACAATTCATCTGAATCTAGAAGGATATTTTTTTGAACATGAATCTAGAAGGATGGATATCAAAGCATCTTTCAAACAGAGTGAAGCGGTCATCCACCAACTCATTCCATTGGATGGTGATGGCTTGCTTTATTCTGCTGAAATAACCTGCAAGCATACGCATACCAACTGAACTCCTGGCGGTGGCATGGTATGAGTGAACAGGACGTCATGAAGGTCAAGCAGGAGGCGTCGACTCGCCCCTTGGCACTAGTAGAAAACCGGCCTAATATTTCAGGGCATTAGTCCCGGTTTCTGTTTGAACCGGGACTGATGCCCTGGGCCCCACCGCTTTTTCGGCCGCTGGAACGCAGAACTCATTAGTCCCGATTCGTTTTGAACCTATAGTCCCGGTTCATATTACGAACCGGGACTAAAGGCTCTGGGTCGCATCCGGCCGTTGCCAGGCTCATTAGTCCCGGCTGGTAACACCAACCGGGACTAAAGATTAAGCCTTTAGTCCCGGTTGGTATTACAAACCGGGACTAATGACTTCCCTGTATAAAACAGCTCCTTCTTCCTCCCCGAGCCAGCCACTCCCCCTCTCCACTCTAAAGTGTTCTTCATGCAACAAACCTAGCTCGAGTTCATCCTCTTTGACCACCATTTTTTGTCACAAATTGATGTCCCCACTTCAATCTAAGTGGACTAAAAGGTGAGGAATTTTGTGCTTTTGTCTTTCATTGGTAATTTAGCTCATTTAATGCTCTAGAAGTAGAGAGATTTGTGATTTTTTTATGGGAGCAATTATTTAGATGTTCATTTGATTATGTGTACAAATAGGTGAAGATAGAGGTAAAAATAGAAATGCTATATAGATTTTATTTATGTTAGATTTTATTTAGGTTATATTTTATTAGAAATAGAAATGCTATTAGAAATAGAAATGTTAGAATTAAAAATAAAAATAGAAGTAGACATAGCTAACATAGAAATAGAAATAGAGATAGAGATAGAAAAATAGAAATAGCGATAGAAATAGAGATAGATGCCGTAGGGCGGAGCTTCCGAAGATGCCGTAGGGCGTGAGCACCAACGACATCTTCGAGAAGCTCCACCACGGGAGATTTCCCAACCCTTTACGCAACACTGTTAGAGGAGATGGAGTCTTTCACGGGCTTGCAGGGAAAATTTTCCGAGGCAGAGCTTCCGAAGATGCCGTAGGGTGTGAGCACCAACGACATCTTTGAGAAGCTCCGCCACGGGAGATTTCCCAACCCTTTACGCAACACTGTTAGAGGAGATGGAGTCTTTCACGGGCTTGCAGGGAAATTTTTCCGAGGCGGAGCTTCCGAAGATGCCGTAGGGTGTGAGCACCAATGACATCTTCGAGAAGCTCCGCTACGGGAGATTTCCCAACCCTTTACTCCATAACTATTAGAGGAGATGGAGTCTTTCACGGGCTTGCAGGGAAATTTTTCCGAGGCAGAGCTTCCGAAGATGCCGTAGGGCATGAGCACCAACGACATCTTCGAGAAGCTCTGCCACGGGAGATTTCCCAACCCTTTCCTCCATCCATGGGGATGAAACTCTCCCTGTCTTTGAGCTGTGCTTGCCATGGCGTATCGATGCTCCTTTTATAGGCACGGCGCTGCTTCTACTTGTGTCTTGTTCCTCTGACAGGGGCGTCGTGCGCTACATGCTTTATCTCATCGAGCAGTGCATCAACCCATGCATCCTTATCCTGCCAACAGCTTTAGTCCCGGTTGTACCCACCAGCCGGGACTAAAGGTTACCCACACGTCCTTATCCCACCGACGGTTTTGTTAGATGACACAAAAACCACCTTTTGTCCCAGTTGTACCCACCAGCCGGGACTAAAGTTTTGTTAACTTATTCTTACTTATCAAACTAAAATTAGAGAAATAAATAGAAATTTTATATTTGATTTGCATTTGATACGTACTTATATAATGCAAATGAGCCGAGCATGGATGTACGCCGATCGACGCTCTGGAGATTTCATTAAAGGCGTGCATTCTTTTCTCAAGGTGGCTGAGGCAACCAAGCGGAATGGTTTTATGTGTTGTCCATGCGGTGGTTGTCGAAATGAGAAGGATTACCCCTCCACAAAGACCCTTCACATCCACCTGTTTCGGTTTGGTTTCATGTCCGGCTATAATTGTTGGACCAAGCATGGGGAGAGAGGGGTTATGATGGAAGACAACGATGAAGAAGAGAATGATGACAACTATCCTGAGTTCCCTGAAACCACTGATACCGTAATGGAAGATAATGAAGAAGAAGAAGGTGAAGAACGGGCATCAGATATGCCCGCTGATGATCTTGGTCAGGTCATTGTTGATGCACAGATTGACTGTGAAAGTGAAAAGGAGAGGGAGAAGTTGGAACGCATGTTAGATGATCACAAAAAGGATTTGTACCCAAATTGCGAAGACGGCCAGAAAAAGCTAGGAAGCACGCTGGAATTGCTGCAATGAAAAGCAGAGAGTGGTTTATCTGACAAGGGATTTGAAAAGTTGCTGAAAATTATGAAGAAGATGCTTCCAAAGGATAACGAATTGCCCGCCAGTACGTATGAAGCAAAGAAAATTGTCTGCCCTCTAGGATTGGAGGTGCAGAAGATACATGCATGCATTAATGGCTGTATTCTCTACCGCGGTGAGTATGAGAATTTGAATGCATGCCCGGTGTGCAGTGCATTTTGGTATAAGATCAGGCGAGATGACCCTGGTGATGTTGAGGGCGAGCGCCCCAGGAAGAGGGTTCCTGCCAAGGTGATGTGGTATGCACCTATAATACCATGGTTGAAACGTTTGTTCAGAAACAAAGAGCATGCCAAGTTGTTGAGGTGGCACAAAGAAGACCGTAAGAGTGACGGGATGTTGAGACACCCCGCTGATGGGTCGCAGTGGAGAAAAATCGACAGAGATTTCCCGGAGTTTACGGAAGACGCACGAAACCTGAGGTTTGGTCTAAGTACAGATGGCATGAATCCTTTTGGGGAGCAGAGCTGCAGTCATAGCACCTGGCCCGTGACTCTATGTATCTATAACCTTCCTTCTTGGTTGTGCATGAAGCGAACGTTTATTATGATGCCAGTGCTTATCCAAGGCCCGAAGCAACCCGGTAATGACATTGATGTGTATCTAAGGCCATTAGTTGATGAACTTTTACAGCTGTGGCAGACTGAAGGTGTTCGTGTGTGGGATGAGTACAAACAAGAGGAATTTGATCTACGAGCGTTGCTGTTCATGACCATCAATGATTGGCCTGCTCTTAGTAACCTTTCAGGACAGACAAACAAGGGATACAATGCATGCACGCACTGTTTAGGTGAGATCGATAGTATATATTTGGATAAAAGTAAGAAGGTGGTGTATCTCGGGCATCGTCGATTTCTTTCGCCCAAACATCAATTGAAGAAAAAAGGCAAGCATTTCAAGGGCGAGGCAGAAGACCGGGGCAAGCCTAAACGCCATACTGGTGATGATATATTTGATATGGTCAAAGATTTAGAAGTAATCTTTGGAAAGGGTCCTGGCAGTCTGTCTGTTCCGAATGACGCTAGCGGACATGCACCCATGTGGAAGAATAAATCTTTATTTTGGGAGCTTGAGTATTGGAAATTCCTAGAGGTCCGCTCTGCAATCGACGTGATGCACGTGACGAAGAATATTTGCGTGAACCTACTAGGATTCTTGGGCTTGTATAGGAAGACAAAAGATACACCAGAAGCACGTGAGGACCAGCACCGTATGAAAAGAAGAGACGGCATGCATCCGGAGGATTTTAAGGGTCCTGCGAGCTACGCTCTTACCAAAGAAGAGAAGGAAATCTTTTTTGAATGCCTGAGCAGTATCAAGGTCCCATCTGGATTCTCGTCAAATATAAAGGGAATAATAAATATGGCAGAGAAAAAATTCAAAAACCTAAAGTCTCATGACTGCCATGTGCTTATGACGCAATTGCTTCCGGTTGCACTGAGGGGGATTCTACCGGAAAATGTTCGAGTACCGATTGTGAAGCTATGTGCATTCCTCAATGCAATTTCGCAGAAGATAATCAATCCAGAAGATCTACAACGGTTACAGAATGATGTGGCCCAATGTCTTGTCAGCTTCGAGTTGGTGTTCCCACCGTCCTTCTTCAATATTATGACGCATCTCTTAGTTCACCTAGTCGAAGAGATTACCATTCTCGGTCTAGTATTTCTGCATAATATGTTCCCCTTTGAGAGGTTCATGGGAGTCTTAAAGAAATACATGCATAACCGTGCTAGGCCAGAAGGAAGCATCTCCAAGGGCTATCTAACAGAGGAGGTCATTGAGTTTTGTGTTGACTTTGTTCCTGACCTGAACCCGATTGGTCTTCCTCAATCGCGGCATTAGGGGAGACTAAGTGGAAAAGGCACGCTAGGAATGAAATCAGCATACTGTATGGACGGACATTCTTTGAGTGAAGCACACTACACAGTTTTACGAAATTCCACGTTGGTGGAGCCGTATATGGAGCGACACAAGAATATTGTACGCTCGAAAAACCCTGGGCAGTTTAACTCCTGGATTACAAAGTTGCACATGGCGACTTTTGGTGGTTGGTTGCAAACACTTCTCATAAATGACGCCACTCTTGGATATGAGCTGTCTATGTTGGCCAAGAAACCATCTTCAACTATATTAACTTTCCAGGGTTACGAGATAAATGGGAATACATTTTACACGGTCGCCCAAGATAAAAAGAGCACCAATCAAAACAGTGGTGTCCGCTTTGATGCATTACACGACAATGGGACAAAGGACACATATTATGGTTACATAGAGGAGATATGGGAACTTGACTATGGACCGTCTTTTAAGGTCCCTTTGTTTCGGTGCAAATGGGTCAAGCTGACAGGAGGCGGGGTAGTTGTAGACCAAAAGTACGGCATGACAACAGTGGATCTCAACAATCTTGCGTACATGGACGAACCATTCGTCCTAGCCAACGATGTCGCTCAGGTTTTCTATGTGAAGGACATGTCTACAAAACCGAGAAAGAGAAAAGATAAGAAAACGAATACATCACACGATGAGCCAAAGCGACACATTGTTCTCTCAGGGAAAAGAATCATCATGGGAGTGGAGGACAAGACAAATATGTTAGAAGATTATAACAAGTTTGATGAAATTCCGCCCTTCAGAGTGAACACTGACCCAACCCTCCTCTTAAACAAAGAAGATACTCCATGGTTACGGTGCAGAAGGAAACCCCAACACTAGATGGGGATGTTGGTGATGTGTAATAATGTATTAAACCTTTGATGTAATTGTATGATTTTGGGTTAGTTATTCAAATTCGAACACTTTTTATATTCCAAGTTTTGTCAGATTCAGAAGTATGCAAAATGGCAAAATAGTTAATTGTTTGAATAGTTAGAATAATTGATTTTGAAAATAGAAAATAGTTTTGAATTAGTTATTCAATTTCAAACACTTTTCATATTCAAAGTTTTATCAAACTCTAAAATATGCAAAAAGAATTTTAATCAATATTGTTTTAATTGAAAATGGCAAAATAGTTAATTGTTTGAATAGTTAGAATAATTGATTTTGAAAATAGAAAATAGTTTTGAATTAGTTATTCAATTTCAAACACTTTTCATATTCAAAGTTTTATCAAACTCTAAAATATGCAAAAAGAATTTTAATCAATATTGTTTTAATTGAAAATGGCAAAATAGTTAATTGTTTGAATAGTTAGAATAATTGATTTTGAAAATAGAAAATAGTTTTGAATTAGTTATTCAATTTCAAACACTTTTCATATTCAAAGTTTTATCAAACTCTAAAATATGCAAAAAGAATTTTAATCAATATTGTTTTAATTTAAAATTGCAAAATAGTTAATTGTTTGAATAGTTAGAATAATTGATTTTGAAAATAGAAAATAGTTTTGAATTAGTTATTCAATTTCAAACACTTTTCATATTCAAAGTTTTATCAAACTCTAAAATATGCAAAAAGAATTTTAATCAATATTGTTTTAATTGAAAATGGCAAAATAGTTAATTGTTTGAATAGTTAGAATAATTGATTTTGAAAATAGAAAATAGTGTTGAATTAGTTATTCAATTTCAAACACTTTTCATATTCAAAGTTTTATCAAATTCTAAAATATGCAGAAGTTATTCAATTTGAAATTCAAAATTCATATTTTCATATGAAATCTGAAAAAATCTGGCATTGGCGCGCATTTATTACACCTTTAGTCCCGGTTCGTTTCACCAACCGGGACTAAAGGTCTGGGACTCGGGCGCGAACCGCCAAATCTCTTTAGTCCTGGTTGGAGGCACCAACCGGGACTAAAGACTCTTTAGTCCCGGTTGGTGGCTCCAACCGGGACTAAAGACCCCCCTTTAGTCCCGGTTGGAGCCGGGACTAATGGGGGGGTATATAACCCGCCGCCGCCCCTCCTCTTCTTCCTCCACGACACTTAGCAGTTTCACCGCGCGCGAGGAGGAGATTGTCGTCTGGATCGTTGCGGCTGGTGGATTCCGTCGGCCTCCGACGTCCCCGCCGCCCTCCGACGTCCCCGCCGCCACGCCGCCCTCCGCCGAGCCGCCGCCGCCGAACCCGAGGCCGAGCCGCCGCCCTCTGCCGAGCCCGAGAGGCCGAGCCGCCGCCGCCGAGCCCTCCGACGTCCCCGCCGCGGCCGAGCCTTCCGACATCCCCGCCGCGGCCGAGCCCTCCGATGTCCCCGCCGCCGCGCCCCCTCCGACGTCCCCGCCACCGAGTCGACCGCCGCGCCGCCGAGTCCCCGCAGGTGAGACCAATCGGCTGGCCGCCGGCCTCCAAAAAAGTTAGAAAAAAAAAGAAAAATGTGTTAGCAAATGTAGTTAGAAAAAATAGATATATAGAAAAATAGTATTAGTGTTAGAATTAGAGTACTTAGAATATATAGATTTTATGTTAGAAAAATATGTTAGCAAATGTAGTTAGAAAAAATAGATATATAGAAAAATAGTATTAGTGTTAGAATTAGAGTACTTAGAATATATATTAGTTAGAATTTGTGTTAGAATTAGCTAGATTAGTTAATTAGTGCTAGAATTAGAGTATTTAGAAAATATTAGTTAGCGCTTAAAAATACTAGCTAGTTAGCAATACTAGTTAGTAAAATGCTAGTTAGTAAAATGCAAATTTAGGGTTAGAAAATAGTAATAGAATTTATTAATTTAATACTTAGATATATAGATAAAATGAATAGTAATAGAAATGCTATTTATGGTAAGAAATGCTATTTATGTTAGATATATAGATATAATAGGAATGAATAGTAATAGAAATGCTATTTATGTTAGATATATAGATATGTTTAAAATGAATAGTAATAGAAATGCTATATAGATTTTATTTATGTTAGATTTTATTTAGGTTAGATTTTATTAGAAATAGAAATGCTATTAGAAATAGAAATGTTAGATTTTATTTATGTTAGATATATAGAGTTAGAAAGTGAATAGATAGAAATGTTAGAAATATTGTTAGCAATAATAGTAATAAAAATATGGAGTAATGTTGTTGATCTATGTTATGGATTTCAGTTATGGATTTCGGCGCCGGAAGAGAAGGTGAAGAAGAGATATTGAATATTATAGGAGAGGGTACCCGTGCAGAAAGAGAGGGTACCACCCGTGCAGAAGGAGACGGCTCATAATTTTTGAACGAGTCGGGTGAGGGAATGGAGGAGGAGCAGTCGCATGAATCGGAAAATGATGATTGCGAGGACGGCTCACAAGGGACTGGACGTGACTTAATAACACGGACCGGCGAGGTATATATATATGAAGACTAGCTCTATTCATGAATCGGTAGATGATGATGCATTATGTGGTATATATATTAACGAGTGTTTTCTTATTTTAGACCTCTGAATCTTCTAGAAAGAAGCGAGGCCCGGCCAAACGGCTGGCATCGAATCAGCATTACACGATTGGGCGTCTCTCAAATAAAGGCGAACCGTTGGAACCCAAGAGTGTCGCAAATGCGTTCACACATCAATGTGGATGTCTTGTCAGGGACATGGTGCCGATAAGCATTCAATATTGGTATAAGCCCAAGGCGGCAAAGGGAGAGCCAGCACAGCCAGAGCCAGAAGAGGGTGCAGCAGTTAATTATGTCACCAAGGTCTTGAAAGACAGACTTTGGGATTCCCTCATTCCACATTTCAATCTGCCGGTCACCGAGTCCCTGAAAGAAGCAGAGAAACAGAAGGAGAAAGTCAAGGAGTGGGCTCTCAAGAAGATGGCTGCACAGTTCAATAACCACAAGAAGAGGTTATGGAACGCCTATGTCAACGCCGATCGACAAGCTCCAGAATTTACTGGCCCCAATGAGTTCCTGCGGGATCACTGGGACGCATTTGTGGAGTACCAGGAGTCCAAGCTGGGTAAGCTAAGGAGTAAGAAAAATCAGTTAAATGCCGTGAAAAAGAAATATCACCATAAGTTGGGTCCAGGTGGCTACAAAAGGGCCGAGCCTAAGTGGGATATGCAAGAGGCCGTCCTACGAGAAAAGGCATCGAACCAGAAACAGAACAATGGCCCAGAAGGTCAAAAAATTGGGCACTTGCCCATGGGGCTGTCTATGATGAGAGAACAGGGAAATTAGTCGAAGAGAAGAAACAAATTGCTGAACCCCTGGGAGCACTTGTCAAGACAATCGCCGAGGTTCAAGAGGGGACGTTCAAGCTGGACAGAGAGAATGACGAGCTGACAAAGGCCCTCGGGAACAAAGAACACACAGGACGAACACGGGGTCTGGGTTCTGCCATTCCGTGGAGGTCTGGGTTCGCCGAAGAGAGCCAGACTTATAGAAGCCGAGAGAGAGCGAAGAAGCAAAAGGCGCAGGAGGAGGCCTCATGGATAGAGAGCATAGAAAGGCAACAGGCTGAGCTGAGAGAGTTGTATTTACTGCAGCAGAAGGCACTGGAGGAATTAAAGTCGCAAGGGGCAACTCAGCATCAGCAACACCTAGAACATGCATCAGGAGACCAATCTCAGCGGAGAAGCAGCGTGGCTTCCACGGAGGTACCGATGGATCACTACCCCGTGGATGATATCACCAAGAAGATAGACTGTGAGCTGCATGTTCCCATGAAGAACATATCGATGAAGGTGGCGGTTGGCTATGTGTTGCTATCTGGACCTGGACAAACCTGGCATGGCCGTGAGATTCGAGCTGGCTATGCTAAAGTCGGGGTGGATGCAATTGAAAGGGGGTATGAGTCCCTCAATCTTGACGTCGCTGGACCTGAAGAGGAGGAAACACTGGGAGAAGTATTGGGTGGTATAATTCTTTGGGATAAGAAACACATCGTGTTTCCAGGCTCGGCGCCAAGGCGATCACCCTCTCCTCCGAGTCCTCGCAATTCACCACCTCCCGACGACGACAGGGACGACTACCACCATACCCCGAGTCCACATCGATCTCCACCTCAATGTCAGCCACCTCCGCCACCTCCGCCGCCTCAGCCCACTCGTAAGTCCCAGAGTTATGGCAAGTCCGCTGCTATGTCCACTAGTAATGTCTCTCCGAAGAAACGGGCCAAGAAAGCTAAGGCGGTGCCGCCTCCTCCTATCGAGAAGACTGCTGAAGAAATTGAGGCGGAGGACAGAGCCAAAGTGAAAAGGAAGCTCGCAGCCCTACGCCCGACCCCTACACCAAAGCAGGTATATACTCTGGAACAGAAGGAGTGGGCCATTGATATGCTTACCCAACCTTCGCAATATGAATTGCGTAAGCCAGATGACTACAAGCGTTGTTTGGATAAGCAGGTAGATGCAAAAAAAAGAAGCTAATAAGACAAGCGCAACTGCAAGAGGGAAAAGAGACGTTGCCCAGCTTGGAGCACAGACCAAAAAATCGATCTCCCCGCTAAAGGTCTTTGCTAGTGATGCTGGTGGGAGTGTTGCTCAACCCAATCCTGCCGACTTTGCTAAAGAAGCTGGTTTGACTCTTTCTCAATTGATACATGAAAATATCCCAAAGGCGCCTATAGCACGGCAATATGAAAAGGGGAAGAGTCTGGTCCCACCTGAGATTGAAATAAATCTACCAACACAAATGCAAAAATTGCATAAGTGGTACCTGCAAGCCGCAAAGGGCACGCAAGATTTTCTCCTTATGAAAATCACAAAGGACCATTTCTTAGGTGAAGACTTGGTGCATATTGAGTTTGATGAATTCTTTCAGCTATTCAATCAAGACGCGCTCTACAAATCTCTCGTAAGTGTCTATGTTCTGTAAGTGATTCATTATTTCTATAAGTCTCTAGCTCAACTCGTTCTTTGCATGTAATTATCCTCACTACGCTGTTTATTATGCAGAATGAAGAGTATGGAATGTAAGAAAAGGAATGACCTCCAACTTGGATTCATTGATCCAAATCGAGTTAACGGAGCGATGATACAGAGGAAACGCAAGGAGACGGAGGATATCTTGCTAGAGTTCCTACTTACGCAGGAATACCGAGCTAGAATACTGTTTCCGTACAACTGCAGGTGAGTGTGACTATCTTATACACAGTTACTTTTCCTTACTCGATGTTATAAGTGTAATTGATGAGTTTATTAACTTATATAATTAAACTTGCACGCAGTTACCACTGGATTTTGCTAAAGATTGAACCTGACTATGGAAAGGTTCAAATCTTTGACTCGTTGAATAAACCACTTAATGAATACCAAAGCATCATTGATATGATGGATAGGTAATTTCAATCATTACGGCATTATATCGGTCTCTTTCGTTCATCTATAACTCATCTATTCATTTTGTTTGCTCGGCAGTGTTTGGAAACGGTTTTTACGCATAGTAAAAGGTGAATGAAAAAATGAGCTGATTTACCGTCAGATCGAGGTAAGTCGTACGAGCTAGATCCACACATCCCTTTAATTCTAGTTTCAAATACCATTAAGTATATCAATCTTGATATGTCACTGACTAAAATCTATTCTCGTAAAGTGTGCAAGGCAGCCATCGGGGACTAATCTATGTGCATACTACGCTTGCGAGAACCTTCGTACGCAGGTCACTGAAGGAATTGATTTTCAAACAGTAAGTAAACAATATACTGACAAATTCATTTTATTGGCATCAATTTTGTTATGATGATTCATATTCATATTAATCTTCTTCTTCGTAGTTCGAAGCAAAGCGGAATCGGCTCTCACCGACTGAACGCATAGTAGGAATTCAAGAGGAAATAGCCGGATTTCTGCTTGACCATGTCATTAACCCAAAGGGTGAATTTCATGTCAGTTTCGATTAGACAATGTGTATAATTAAACATAAGTCGTGATCTTATGTGTGTGAACAAGTTGTATATATACTTGTATGTATATGCTCGGTGAACCAAATATATTATATATGTATCGGCTTATATATTATGTTGTAATGCTGTATGAATAAGTATATAAGAAAACTTGTTTGAAATGAATCAAACAATTGAATGGAGCAAAATACAAATATACCCTAAACCGTGAACCCCTAAATAACAATTGAAATCCAGAAAAATAAAGAAGCAGCAGACGCTGCCACGTGTGGACACTTTAGTCCCGGTTCGTAACACGAACCGGGACTAAAGGTCCTGCGCCCACGAGCGCCCGACCCTTGCCACGTGGTCTCTCTTTAGTCCCGGTTCGACCGGGACTAAAGATTGGGCATCAGTCCCGGTTGGTTAGTCCCGGTTGCGCAACCGAGACTGAAGGCCCAAACGAACCGGGACTGATGCCCTGTTTTCCACTAGTGTGGAGACTTGATGCTCCATTCGACGGAGGCCACGCCGCACTGCTCACTGCTGTAATTTGTAGGTCTCAGACTGGCAGCACGGTCCACATGATTGCTTCCTCCGATACCATAACGCTGATGCTATACTCATTCTTCTCCACGAGCAGAGCCAGCGCCGCCGCCAATCGTTGATGGCATCGTCCGCTCCCCTTCCTTCCTCGTCCCTAAGACTGATCCCGATGCGCCCACTCCTGTCGTCGAGTTCTGCGTCGCCCTCCCTGGGAGTCCGTCGAGCCCAACCCTACAGACGCGTCCCCTTCCTAGGCCCACCTCCATCTCTTCCAGCACCACCCGACCATATCCCTGTATGCCTCTCTTGTGAGCCGCTAGGGCCTCTCTCGCGTTTATGTTAGACTTCGTCTCTTCCAAATACCATGGGATGGATCCGGTCGGCGGGGAGGAAATTGGAAGCGAGGGGTATTTGAGAGGAGGCTTCGTTGCTTTTCTTATAAGGGATGAGCGATCTCCACCAGTCCAAACACGGACGACCGACTATGCAAGGCGGCGACTCCACCGACAACCTAGAGACGGCGTGAATAAGTATTGTCATCCATCCAAGCGATGGAACCGACCAAATGGGCCCCACGATAGTGACCTGCAGATCGCTCTTTAGCTTTGAAATCCAGGGAGCTTAGAGCTCCTTAGGTACTAGGTATCTTGGGAGTAGTATGAATTGGAAAAATGTACCGTAAAACTTGCCCAGAACAAAGGACCATATGCCACTCCATAAATCCACAATAATCAGCAGTGAGCACACCGGCCTTGTGTTCAAACATACGGTGGCACAAAATATGGTTTGGAGGGAGTTGGCAACGATGCCGGGCATGTGTCCAGTGCCTGCATGACCGCCGATGCATCAGGTCTGAGTTTTGGATCCCACTGAAGACATAAGAGGCCGATGTGCACGCAGTTGCGCATCTCATTCCGAGGATAGAGGTGGCCCAGCGACGCATCCGCTATATCTGCTATCGATCCATCCTTCCACTTGTCCCATACCTGCATGTAGTTGGCTGAGTATTAGTGTTTGTTTCAAACCACCAAAAGTATACTAGCTAAATCTTTAGAAAAGCTCAAGCTAAGGTTTGGATAAGAGCTTCACGACTTCCATGCTAGTACTTACGTAGCTTAACCCATTTTCGCTCATCTTTCCATCATGCCAATCGTAGTACATCCCTCGACCCGTCACCATCTCGAGAATGATGACTCCAAGGCTGAACATGTCCGACTTGATGGTGGTTCTGCTGGTCCTAGTCTCCGGAGCCGCGTACCAACTGAATGCATATCAAGAATTCAGTGCATCAATGTTCCTCTTGTTTCAAGAAGAAGGAAAAAAGCTCTAGTAGAAATTCACATGTAAGTACGAAACTCTTACCTATTGTTGTATGGCAGTAGCTAGCACCCAATGGTTTGCTGGGTTTGGAGGTATTCCAGCATCCAAGATCTTGGGGTTCATGTCATCGTCCAACAGGACTTTGTTTGGCCTGAGGATTTCCCCCTGGGTTATTCCTAAACCTGAGTCTTGATGGAGATAGAGCAGACCACGTGTGATTCCACGGATGATGGAGTACCTCTTCTCCCAATCCAAGTGTCGTCGTCGTCCCTCATTGTCTGTAACGAGTTTTGTACAATTTAATTTGAGGCCAGAAATTGTAGAAAGGCATGTGCTTCGGTACACCCCCCCTTCCCCAAACTCATAAGTATTTATTTTTTAATTAGTTAATTAAAAGGATTAAATTCATTGGCCCGTGGAAGCCCATGTCCAGTCTCGTATTTACCCATGTATTACTGTACCGTATACGTTGTCATCCCCGCCCAGATCCCGCAAGTCCGGATAATGATATCCTCCCGGCCGGCGGCCATCTCCGCTCCTCGCCGGGTGCGGTGGCCAGGTTGACGTTCCCGCTAGACTCCAGCTCCGGTGGCCACTAATCAATTTCCGCGCCCAAACCTCGATTTCCCCATCGGCTGAGTAGCCATTACGTGATTCTTGCTAGTCTCCGCTCCGCAGCCGGCCTGTTCCGATTCCGTCGTCGAATTACTCCGCTGTGTACCTTAAAAGGTTGAGCTAAAGCTTGATCTTGATCTGATGCTTATAAGCTAGCAGGTCGTGTAAAAACAACAAGATCGAGTATATGTCTTCTGTTGATCTGTACCGCTGCACTGAATTTGGAAAAAGTAATGCTCATGTGGTACTAACGTGAGCTCTCCGTAGTCCCCTTGCCCGTCAAATCCACGTCGAGCGCTCGGAAAACAGGCGCAGACCCGACATGGCCGTCAATGGCTTACGGAACCATGATCTTATTCGAAGAGAATTACTACCGTATTCAGGTCAGTACAGTACGCCGGGAGATTCAGAGCTCACGGCGGTGATGGCCTGGACGTGCCTACCACGACGTATCGTATACAGATAAATACATAAATACATGTACAGATGTATACATATCTAATTGGGCCTGACGGGTGTTTAAGGGCTACATACGACTTATTTACTGATTTAATTTTTAGTTAAATATAATTATATCCTTGATTACGAAGGGGTATGGAACGATCTCGTCCGTTCTTGTGTTTGAGTTTAGAGGAGGGGGGGTGTACCGAAGCAGAAACCTTGTAGAAATTGTCGATACCGATCGACATATGTAGAATGCATGTACAGAGTAACTAACTTACTGTAAAGGATGGTGTCAAGGCCTGCGTTAGGCAGATACTCGTAGACGAGCAGCTTATCTTGGCGGCCAGACCCCGAGAAGCTGCACGATGTTGCCGTGCTTAAGCTTGGCGGCCAGCACCAGCTTATCTTTGAGCTCATTGAATTCGAATGAGCCCCAGTAACTTGCGGGTAGCATTCTGACGGCTACCACTTGTCCATTCTCAAGTTTACCCTGATCATATATCGTTAAATGAGAATAATAAGATAAAAAGCAAGTACTCCTATTACGATGATGTACTAGTCGTAGTGTCTACGAGCTAGCTAGAGTGTCAGATTCTTCAGCAACAACTACAAAAGCTGTGTGCACGCACAATATGCAACCAACCAAGGAAGCGGGCGATCGAGCGATCTACCTTAAAAACTGGTCCGAGATCTCCCGTTCGCTCTTGCTCTCCTCCCAGCTTGTTTTTCGCGGCGAAGTTGCCTGTCGCAGCCATCAGCGAGCGCAGAGTAAACTGCGGCGGATCAACATAGCTATTGTCCCCGGGAGCACCATCATCGCACACTGCATTTGTGCCGTACAGAATCGCAGGTCGGAATAACACAGTATTTGAAATAAATTCTTCAAGACGACAGTGTAATTAAGCGCAAGCAGTGTGCCATCTAATTAAACAACGGGACAAGTAGAGTATGATAAATCAACAAGGCAAGAACCCCACCTGGTGCTTTGTCGTTGTTCCGTCGTCTCCGCAAGAGACAGGAGAACATCCTGGCGGTGGTTTGGTTCTTGGTCTTCTCGATCGATCTCGGGCAACTCGGCAACTGCCAAGGGTGGAAGGGGGTGGGGAAGAGTAGCGGTGCAGAAGAGGGGGTGAAGACTGGCGTTCTAGCTAGTGGGAACCGGCTGGAAGGGCATGCAGATTCCTTTGATCTGCAAGAGAGTCTGAGTGCTTCTTCAGTCCTCGGTCTGGTCCGGTCTGCCCTCTGAAGTCTATCGGGATGGAAATGGTTAGCCAAAGGCACTACGCCTCGATCAGTTTTAGGAAAGGCACCTCTCATCCGTCAATTTCTTTCCTCTTTGGGGTGGAACCGTGGAACGTTTCTACTCTACTCTGCTAGTACTCCTGACTCTTTTCGTCCATCATGTGACTGCACTTATCGCGTTCGTCCAGTCGTCCATGGAATGCATGCTTTTACGCGTCTGAATATTCACGGCATGTCGTGGTTTCTAGTAAGAAAGTTCGTGTGACACCATTTTTTTTTTTGCTGTCGAAGAACTCACTGGCACACTAACAGGCAACAGGCAACGGAGTGAGTGAGTATGCACTTGGCAGATCATGTACTCCACCATCAGCCTGAAAGTGTTTTCCCGAGCTCCAGTGATCTCTTCCTTTTTATTTTTATAAAAAATCTTAATTTCTAAGTTTTTAAAAATTATGAAAATAAATATAGACATAGTTAATGATGTAATCTACAAGCACGAATTTTTTATTATGAAATTCATTGTATTGTGGGCTACAAAAAAAATAAAATTTGGTGAAAATGTAGATTTGAAAATATACTTACTTAGGTCTACATGTTTGTTATTTTTGTGGATCCCAAAATATAAAGTATTTGAACATGAATTTTTGCAGGTTTGTGGCACAAATAGTTGCCCACATCTGAATAATTTTTTCATTTTTTTTTTGAAACTTGAAAATATGATTCTTGACTTTTTTTGAAGGGGGGTCACTAGTACCCATGTGCACCGGAGCTAATCTATGTGCTACTTGGATCATGGTATTTACGGATCATGGTATTTACAAAAATACAACACGGAATATTCACTAGAATAGGGCACCGGGTATTGAACTTAACCCAAACTCAAACATAAAACGCATACGAATACAAGATTTTTTTTTTATAAAATGATAAATCTAATCAAAGGCTACTTTTCATACTTAAAAGCGCATTTCAAGTCTGAGATTCACGAGGAGAAGAAACATTGGGAAACTAAGATTGCTGAGTGCATGGAAAAATCTCAGTCCAGTATTGAAAAGTTGAGGGTAGATTTGGTCGGACAATGTACTAGGATGTCGGCAGAATTAATTGAAAGAAACTCTAAGGAGTCTGCAGAATTTCAAGACAAGACAAGGGGTAGAGATAGAGTCTTTGCGTGGTGAGACATTTCAAATGGTAGATCAGCTAGTGAGAATGTGGAACGAAGAAAAGGCAACGGCTAATGCTAACTTGACGACAATGAAGGACGAGATGAAGAAGATGGCTGAAGAAGAGAATGCGACGGCAGCAGAACTTTACTCAAATGTCACTTTCTTCCAACCCCCAAGCTTCTGCTTCTGCTACTGTGGATTCTCAGAACAACACAAGGCGGCGTTGGAATCACCCTGATCCACTCCTAGCAGTTCCAGCACCGCCTGGTCGTGCTGATGCCGCGAGCAAACGGCAGTGCCAACGGGCCTGATATATACTGATGGATAATTAATGGTCGACTCTGACCTGTTTCCCGAACCTGCTGGTGCTGAACTGCTGATGGATGGTTTATCTTGTCCAGTTTCCCGTGCTCTACATCTTATATCTTGCTACACCAATACACCATGCATGACCTTTGCGTAGCCTCCTTGCTGGTTTGTCATGTTTTGTTATTGTCAATAACTCGATATGGAGCACTACACCATGCACCGTGCTACGTCTACTGCCCGACCAGCTGTTGACACTATACTGACCAAAATGGAGCAGCCAAAATCTCCAAACAAGGGAACCTGGCAAGTCCAGTCAATTTTTCTCAGTTGAGGAGGTGCCATCAGTCAAAATAGATCCCAAAAAGCAATGCTTACAATCTACCTTGCACGAAACTTGACTTACATGCCCATTGCACTCGCAACTTGGTGTGATGAAACCAAAATGACAATGCAGCTTGGCAGCTCGGAAATCCAATTCGGAACATGGGAGCATATGCTCCCGCGCCGGGAAAAACTATTTTGAAATGTCAAAAAATTCTAAACTAAAATTTCGCATGTACGTTTCAACATTTTAAGTGTGCACACCAAGTTTCACCGAAAACCAACATTTTTTGTAGCTTCTGTAAAAAAGACAAAGAAATGTCTCATACAATGCCATTTTTTAAGACTAAATTTTGTCTTTTTTACACACGACACATAAAATGTCGGTTTTTCGTGGAACGACTTTGTAAGCATATAGAATGTCGAGACATACGCGTCAAATTTTGTGTCCAAATTTTTTGACATTTTGAAATGTATTTAAATCAAAATTTAAAAATCGGGAGCATATGCTCCCATGTGCCAAAACATCTTGGCAGCTTCCCATTTAATTACTACTACAATTCTACCAGTCCCGAAAACCAGAATGCTGAGTTTCACTACAACAAATCAGCAACTCGACGATCATTTATCACTTTGTTCCATAATTCTTGTCGTGGTTTTAGTTCAAATTTTATTTAACTAAAAGCACGACAAGAATCCTGGAACGGAGGGAGTACAGTCAGTCATGCATATACATGAAACTAGTTACAAGAGTTCATTCCCATAAAGTAAAGCTGCTGGAACTGGAGACAATTTCGAGCGACAAAATGGTATCGTAGTATTATGGAACACCCGTGCTGATATCCATACATATGTCTGGCCTACAGGAGCTTAGTAATAACTGGCGGAGCTCTTCGGCCTTGCTTTCTGCTGTGATTAATTCATGGAAAGTTATTTTCACCCTTTTTGGTACTGTTGCCCAATGGAACAACCGTTGCACAAGAGCAAATTCATGTTCAGTTCCTCTCATGCCACGGATTTCTATTTCTTCAAGGCAATTCAGCACGAGCTCCGCCGTTCTCCAGTTCGGTGGCTGACCACAGATGCAACCTGATGGGCATGGAATTTGTTCCTGAAGCAAAGGTTATATCACATAATAAGATTAACTTATGTGGTCTTATGACATTAATTAAGAGAGAGGAATTAAACTGAAAATTATTAAACCTTTTTTGAGCTACCATCAACAAAATTTACAAAAGAATAACACCTAGAAATTAGTTCAAACTTTGAAGCCAACCTACTGCAGAATTATGAGTACAATGGACATCACTACTATAAGTCTATAACATGCACACAAATCCTCATGTATTGAATTACATATATTCATAGTCAAGAATATCTTTGTGGAGAAGAAAAATGAGACCTTGCCATTTCCATCAGATTAATGATTCTTTTAAATAGAATCTATTGCCAAGTCAGCAACCCTTGTCATCTACTTCCATACATGGAAACCCAAGTGTTCTCTTTCGGATATGCATCAGGCATATATTCAAGACAGACATGATCATGGAGCAAAATGTCAATATCAGACCAATATAACAGCTCAAAACCTATGTGTGCCAAGAAATATATATCCTTATTTTTCGAATCTCTAGAAATGCATATTCGCATATACCTTCATATGACCTCTCTGATAACTAAGTATTAAATATTCAAATTTACAATAGTATTACCTCGAGTTGATTTTCTGTCACCAGAAAACCAAGATACAGCTTTTTTACACCGGTACACCTCCTTAGAACATCAAATAAGCTGGCTCCAAAGGAATGCCCATTTGCTTCTACAGCCAACTGCAACGATATAATATCTGGAAGCCTTGGCATGAGTTCCATCAAGTATGGCCCAGTACATATGCCCTGTAGATTTGTAATAAGTCACAAAAGATGGAAGTATATATAAGAGTTGGAAAAAATATATAAATGGCTCATTTTCAAGAGAGACTCACAAGCAGGAAATAAGTACACATTTTTTTGTGTAAAGTTGGAGGGTTTTGGACTGGGGGTATTCAATGGAGTACTATAAATCAAATTGTCCGCACTCTCAAGGGTTCAAGTCACCAATAATTAATACTAGTATAATATGGTAGTATGTGAGATCAATGTCAAGTACTGGGACAAATGGAATTGGGTGCAGTAATGCAATGTTGCAGGGACATGAGCAAACCGAAACAAGTGCTATACCATTGCAAAAGTTGAAACTCTATGTTTTCCTCATTATCTATTGACACATTACAATGATGGCATAATAAAGGACTAACCGGTGGATAGTAAATCAGGAGATCAAGAGTGTGGATACGCTCAAAGCGCCGCAAAAGCGTCAAGGAAGAGTGATTGTGTTCAAAATCATCTTCTCCGTCTATAATACAAAGTTCGATGCCTAGGTTTTCGAGAAGCATCATTTTGCTGAGCTGGATAGAACTTGGATCATGAATATTCTTCCACTCAAGCAACCTCAGGTGAGGGGCTGAGATGTTGACAACTGATAAATCTGGATTTTGAGGATGTGTAAAGCACCTTGTCACTCTTAAGCATACAAGTGCTGGAGTCATGACTGTGAGCTGCTGTAAGCTATGCAGGTGCCACAACCTGATAAGTAGAAGAGAGTCCGAGTGGATGTTCAAGCTGTCCACACCACGGACGTCACTGAGGACGAGGAACCACAAGGATGGGCACCCCTGGGAGGAGAGAAGATCACCGAGCCCACTTGACTGACCATGTAGCTGGATGTCATCCAGCTTTAGATCAAGGAGCCGGGCAAATACTCCGGAAGGCGGCAGGGCGAGGGGAAGAAACCCAAGCTGGAGCCTGATGTAGGTGGCCTTCTCGAAGCAAGGCAGATCAATGGCGCATCTGTCCCCGACCTCGGTCTCGCTCTCCCGCCCCAACACCTGGAGGTCTATGGCCCCAGAGAGGCCGCGCGCGGCGATGGGGAGCCAAGCCGAAACGGCTTCTGGAGACGCGTCCTCCGTGACCACGCCGAGGAGGTTTAGGTTCGGCGCTTCATGGGCTGCGAGCGCGGCACCTATGCGGTGGTTCTCGATGAGGAAGAATCTGAGCTCTGGGAGGAGGGCCCAGAGGCGGCGCCAGCGGCTGGCGAGGATGCTTGTCCGAGCGGCCGCGGCGGCGTCGCCGACCAGAACCGGGATGTGTATGAGCAGGTCGTCTGGTAGAGCACTAAGGCGGTCGTCTCCGCCGCCGTCGCCATCGGAAAGCTTCAGTCGCTCGACGCTGAGATCCATGGAGGATTGGGAAGTCGCTCGCAAGTGGCAAGTGAGGGTGAGATGTGAGCTCAGTGGGATTTGGGGGCTAGGGTTCTTGGTGTTTTGCTCGGTAGATGCTAGCCTTTACTGGGCCTGAACCAAGTCCATGGGTTTCTCCAAATTAATTGCGCATTTTCTACTAAAATAATTAATTGTGCATTCCAGTTGCCTCGAATTTTTTTTGTGCAATTCAAAGAAAAGTGCAACGATAAATATAACATAAATATAACAGCTGTTTGTTTTTCTTATTGCCTAAACAAATTTGGATTCTCTCATCAAAAGGAAAAAAATAACAGTAGGTTTTTTTCGAATTAAAAAAACAGCAGTTGGATTTGCATCTGTCATGTGTTCCCGAGCTCTGAGTCACTATATCTGCAGCTTGGATTATTTTTTTAGATGACTGCAACTTGACCTGTTGATGGCGTACAACAGTGTATATGGTGGAATATACCGACAGACTCAGTTCACGGGCCTGAATGTGGTGTAAAATGAACCCAGGTGACGATTTGGAGCTTGATGTTTGTTTTTATGGTGTCCTGAGATAGGTCATTATGTTGTCAAAAAAACAGGCCATTATGTTGGATTATATAACTGCTAGTACATCGCTCAGTGGTGTTATTCCGAAATTACTTCTTATACTCATGTGCCCAGTTTAGCGCAGCTGTGAGTAGCAAAAATTTCCAAACAAGAGAACATGACAATACGAGTCATATTTTCTCAGTTGGAGGCGCCATCAGCCAAAATGACAAGACCATACAACACAGGAACGATACTTACAATCTGCCCTACATGAAACCTGACTTGCATATCCATTGCACTTCCCACCAAATACTGTGAGTCTGACGAAACCAAAATGATAATGCAGCTTGGCGGCTGCCTATTTTTTCTAGTACAATTCCTGCCTGTCTAGAGTATTGATCATTTTGCTTGAGCAACATCACATAAACGCCCAACATCAACAGATTTGCAGGAGAGCAAGTCATCAACTCAACCTCATTTCTACAGCATTATTAACATCATATTACAGAGCACTTCACACAAATTTCGCAGCATCCCTCGAAGGTAAGAACTAGAGTTCAGTCACACATATACGAGAAACAAGTTGCAAGAGTACATTCTCACAAAAGAGAAGTTGCTGGAACTAGAGTTCAGTCCCGCATACACAGAAAACAAGTAACAAGAGTTCATTCTCACAAAAATGTAAAGCTGTTGGGACTGGAGACAACTTTGAGCGGCAACATGGTGCCCAAGTATTATGGAACAAACGTGCTAAAATCCATACTTGTGTCTAGCCTAGAGAAGCTTAGAAACAATTGGCGGAGCTCTTTGTCCTTGCTTTCGGTGATTGATTCATGGAAAATTATTTTCATCCTTTTAAGTACTTTTGCCCAATCGAATAACCGTAGGACAAGAGCAACTTCGAGATCACTTCCCCTCATGCCGTGGATAACTATTTCTTCAAGGCAATCCAGCACAAGCTCCTCCGTTCTCCAGTTTGGTGGCTGATCACAGGTGCAACCTGATGGGCACGGAGTTTGTTCCTGAAGCAAGGGTTATATCCCAGCGTAAGATTAACCTATATGGTTTATGACATGATAAAGTAAGAGCGATGGATGAAACTAGAAACTATTAAACTTGGTGAAAGTTAAACGGAGTGTTTTGGCAGTGCATCCCCATGGGTGGGTTCCCTTCTATTTATAACATGACAGTTACAGCAGCGACAATACCAAGAAATAGTGGGAGATGGGAAACACTACTAACTTTACACCTTTCATCTTCCCCCGCTGCACTAAGCAATAACACTAGCACTAAGCTATGATTCAAGGATTACGAGTCGACGAGTCGCAACTTGTCGCTGGGGTGGCGACAAGGAGACTAGTCGTGACTAGTCTCGACTAGTGCTAGACTAGTCGATACGTAGTCGAGCTTTAACAACTAAAAAATACTAAGCAACTAGTCTACTGATAGTAGTATTTAACAAGTTGACAATACATTTTGATGGCATTGGGGCGAGGAGGAGAGGAGCCCAGCAGTGTCCAGCAAGGTGAGGGAGGCGGAGGCGCCGGCAGCGACCTGGCGGCGGCCAGGTGAGAGGTGGCGCAAGGGGAGGGCAGCCAGAAGAGAGGTGGCTGGGTAGGGGAAATAACAATCTGTGGCGGGTTAGGGTTTTCACTCACGGGGGCCTTTTTATTCGCAGGAAACTAACTTGTCGATCGACTCAAAATCATAGACTTGTCGTGAATAGTCAATGACTAGTCAACTTGTCGACCGACAACCTCAACTAGTCGAGTCGCTCCAGGTTGTCGACATCGATGTAGCGACTGGTAGACAAGTCGCATGACAAGTCGCGACTTGTCGAACGACTCGTAATCCTTGCTATGATTACAAAGAATGTGAACAGCACAAGTTACGGATTTGTTGCTTAATAGTGAATACTTCCAGATCAACAAAAAATTATGAAAGAATAGGACATGGAAATAAGTTTGAATAGTCAACCTACTGCGGAAATTATGATGATCATACAAGTAATAATGGACATCACTACTATAAGTCTATAAAATGCACACAGATACTCAGGTATTTTATTATATATAGAGGTGTGTGGATGAAAAGTTACCTTCAACTTAAAAAGGGAAGTATGGTCAATTCACACAATGAATTATCCGTAAAGAAAAGACATTTGGCCTGCAAAACCCCGCACATATTGGGCAACCCACACGTATATTTTGTTTTGACCCAACCTTGGCTTGTCCTATTCCCATTTATCCCGATATGTTAGAAGCAAAACCAACGGTGGAGGTTGTGGTTTCATTTCAAGAAGCTCATACGGTGATGTTCTATTTGCGATTGCCGGGAGCTGCAATCATCTCTCGGATGCGATGCATGCTGAATTTTATGCCTTCCTGAAAGCGATCGAGCTGGCTGAACACTGGTATGGGGCGTGTCATTTTTGCGACAGATTGTCTGGGCCTGAAGCAAGCTGTTTTTTCAAATTCTCGTGACCATACACTGTTGGAAACTCTGTTTAAAGATTCGAAGTATTTGCTGAGGTTAGGGTTTATCGAGTACCAGGTTGTTTTTAATCCCCGTTCACGTAATAATCCAGCGCATGTGCTGACAAACCTTGGTGCTAGGGAGATCTATGGTGACCATGCTGTGTGGCTAACTGATCTCCTGATCAATGTATCCCGTGCAACCGTGACCAAAAGTTAGTTGGAATGCACGGTGTTCTAGATATAAAAAAAGGAGGCGTGGATCCTTTTTCCAAAGAGAAATATGCTAGTATGCTTCCGTTGGGCCTATGGTTGGATTAGTAGCCTGTTTAGCCAGACGTGAAAATAGAAAATTAAAACTAGAGGGCACCGCGGGAAGCACGCTAGCAGAACGTGTGGTCGCTGACAGCTTCTATGGACTCGCTGGCGAATAGGATGACACCATCGCAACATTTACAGGCAGCTGTTGAGCAAAACAGGTGGAAGCTCTTACATCGATATGCTCGTCAACAAAAACGACGATGCAACTGCGGCATGTATAAACTACGGGTGAGAAGAATACATCTGGTTACAGGTTATCTTAGTGGACTTGCGGGTGAAGAGAGAGCGCTGTGGAATGCATGTACAACGACCAAGCAGAAGTGACGATGCAAAATTCATGCAACCAAGGTAAAGTTTTGATAGCTTCACCCTGGTTCTCATTTGGATATACATAAGCCATATATTTAAGACTGATGTGATCATGGAGTAAATGTCACTACCAGACCAATACAACAGTTCAAACCTATGTGCGCATAGAAATGTATTTTTATTTATAAATGTCTAGAATTGCATACTCGGATATTTCCGCCATACGACTTCTCTGATAACTCAAGAATTAGATAACATAATGAACAATAGTATTACCTCGAGTTGAATTTCGGGCACAAAATCAAGTTCCAGCTGTTTCACACCAGTACACCTCCTTAGAATGTCAAATAAGCTGATTCCAAAGGAATGTCCATATGCTGCAACACCCAGATCCAAGAGTGTAACATATGGAAGTCTTGGCATTTGTTCCATCAAGTATGGGGCAGTACATATGTCCTGTAAATTTGTAGTAAGTCACAGAAAATAAATTATACTATATAATAGTTGGAAAAGATGAAAAATATCACATTTTCTACAGTGACTCGCAAACAGGAAACAGGTACACATTTTGTGTGTGATGTTATGGATTGGGGGTATTCAAGGGACTACTAATGATCAAATTGTCCCCATTTTGAATAGTTCAAGTCACCTTGAATAACTAAGAGTGTAATACTCTACTTTGTGAGTTCAATGCCAAGTACTGGATAGAATGGGATTGGGTGCACTAAGCCATGCTGCAGGGAAATGAGCAAACCGAAACAAGTGGCAGCTTTCTGATAACATGGCATACACCTTAAGTTTTAGAAAAAATCTTGAATATTCCTTAAGTTGAAACTCTGTGTTTTCCTCATCACCTATTGACACACTACAATGATAGCATAATATAAAGGACTAACCCGGGGAAAGATGATCATGAGATCAAGACTGCGAATGTGCTCAGAGCGCCGCAAAAGCGTCATGCCATAGTGATCGTTCTCAAAACCCTCTTCCTCTCCATCTAGGATAAAAAGTTGGATGCCCAGACTCTCGAGATGCATCGTCTTGTCAAGCTGGATGGAACTCGGATGGTAATAATTCATCCAGGAGAGGGACGTCAGCTGAGGGGCTGAGATGTTGGCGACCGATAGCTCTGGATCCAGAGGATCGGTGAAGCAGTTGCTCACTTTTAATCTGTCAAGTGCCGGTGCCGTGACGGTGAGCTCCTGTAACCGAACCAGATCCACCAGCTCCATACATAGAAGAGATTCAGAGTGGATGTTGAAGCTGTCCAGACCCCAGGTATCGCAGACACGGAGGGCCTGCAAGGATGGACACTGCCGGGAGAGAAGATCGCCGAGCCCGGACTAACCATGTAGCTGAATGCCAATCAGCTGTAGCTCATTGAGCTGGGCGAATACTCCAGAAGGCGGCAGGGCGAGGCCAAGAAATCCAAGATTGAGCACGATGCAGGTAGCCTTCTCGAAGCAAGGAAGATCAATGGCGCCTCTTTCCTCAGCCTCGGCATCGGCCTCCCGCCGAACCTCGACGTGCATGCCGCCAGAGAGGCTGCGCGCGGCGACAGGGAGCCAAGCCGACAGGGATTCAGGAGAGGCATCCTCGGTGAGCACGATGAGGGCGGTAACGTCCGGCGCTTCACGGGCTGCGAGCGCGGTGCCTATGTCGTGGTTCTTGATGAAGTGGAACCTCAGCTCCGGGAGGAGGGCCCAGAGGCGGCGCCAGCGGCTGGCAAGGATGCTGGTCTGGGCGGCCTCGGCGGCATCGCCGACCAGGACAAGGATGTGTATGAGCAGGTCGTCTGGTAGAGCACTGAGGCGGTCCTCGCCGCCGCCGTCGGCATCGGAAAGCTTCAGTTGCTGGGTGCTGAGATCCATGGCAGGATGGATGGAGGATTAGGTGCGATTCACATCGGCTTCACGCTTGCACTCGCCACTCGCCAGTAAGGATTGGGAAAATTGAGTCTGTACCATTAAAAGACGCCATCTTTAGGTTTATACCATCAAAAGATCCAGCTTTAGCTCTGTACCATCAAAGATTACAGTTCTTTTAATTCTTACCACTTCTGTGAAGTCTCCGTTAGTGATGACCATGGTACCCTTTCATCAAATCGTTGGACAGCACCTCATCACCTAATCAAATAAACATGCATTCCAGCTCAAAAAAGAAACACCATACATTCAGCAAATGAACTGAAAATTTTGGCAGCATTACAACAGGATATAGCACAATATATGAGAACACTGTGAAGTAGGCACAAACATGCATCTCTAACCGACATGCTTTTATTGATCCAATGCTGTAGAAGCCACTAACACGTGGAACAGAGAACAAACGTAAAGGACTCTCGGCTATGCATTTTGTGGTGCTCATACACAAATAAACGAATTTACAGATGGTCATAGAATATTACCCAGCTTGAACATCAAGAGGATCCATCTTCAGAGAGAAGCAAGAATAGGCAGCCGTACGGGGAGGACCACGGGCTTCACAGGCAAGCAAGGGAAGGAGTAGGCGCCGGAGTCGTGACGCAGCCGGAAGACGTGCTACGGCAGCGGCCGCATCCGCACGACCGGACGAATTGCGACGGCGGCCGCCGCGTCGGCGAGGTCACAGACCGCTCGAGCTAGGGTTTCGAGCGGCCGATTGGGCCCATTCTCTCCATGCCTCACGGATCTGGGATGGGCAGGGTTGAAGGCGTGCCGCTCTGGACGGGCGCGGTGGTCGCCGGCGGGCTCGAGGGGCGCGGTTGTCGCCGGCGGGCTGGATGGGCGCGGTGGTCTGGTTCTGCAGTTCTGTTCGAGGGGAACAGACCCCTGGATTCAGTTTGATGAAGACAAGGCCAAAAACGGAAATTCCTAAGTACTTTAACTGATAAAAATATGATACAGTACTAGGAGAAGTGCCCGTGCGTTGCGACGTTGTAAAATAAATTAAATTTTTTATGTTTAAAATATACCCTAATTTTGGTTGTATCATTATTTGTTATAAGTATGTTTGGTTTCACCGAAATTTTATTTCTCTTAGATGCCTCTTATACAATAATCCTCACATAAGTAATGAAAGAAAAAATAACTGGCCATATGGTTTTTAATTTTCTTTGTATACATCATGTGTATCCAAAAGTATGAAATCATCGTGCCAAATGACTTACTAAATTACATTGAAAGACGATAGATAAACTTGTCAAATTGCTAAAGAGGATTACATGAATATTCGTATGTTTGATCAATGATGATGATTCATGCACCTTCACTTTTTTACTGAAGAAGATCCCCGCACGCAAAGCACAAATCAGACACAAACTGTCTGAATAGTTAATAATAGTCAAAGACCACTCTGAATTTTGAATACGGAGTAGGACATGTGAGCAACATGAGGACGCAGGACATGGAGTTCAGTGGCGTTCACCAAAGAAGTGCATAGTGGCAAAAACCTTCTTGCATTTGGCACCACACTTACTTAAAACAATGACTACTTTCGATCCAACAATTGATACTACATACTTCAATAGGGAATGACGTGTGTTCTTGAACGGCCCCTTGTAGTTCTCAATGTTACAACCTAAATTTGGACAGCAGCCGACAGTGGAAACTGTGCACGATCACCCTGGTGGAGAAGTTCAAGACCAGCTGCGTCTGACTGGCTCACCATCGCCGAGTAGTTCATCGCCGAGCACCCAGGCGCAGAGCACGTTCATGCATTAGAGGGCAAGACGGACTCTAAGATCCCTGGGCGTTGCTGACGAGTGACGTCTGTCGGCGTGCAAAGTCGCCTGCATCACGGTCTACAACAGGCGCGTCACGATACCAGCCTCGCGCCCACGGCAGTCCAAACCCATGGACCGGCCAATGCCGAGCTAGGCTTCCGATATCCTACGCTCACCTGTGCGCCCTTGCTGCCGTTTCTGGAGTTCGATCATGTTGCCTATCTGGGTCGTTATGATTAACTTCTTTGTAAGAAAAAGATCGCCGATGAGATTGCTAGCGCTGATGCCATAAGTTATTTTAATCTGGATCACTCCACTATCATTATCGCCCAAATCGAAGCACCCCAAAGCCTTTCCAAAATCCGAACCAATCCACCAACACAAACAGCACAGCGCCACTGCAAAATTACGACCGTTGCATCGATCTCTGGAGGCGGCCGGAGGATCAAGACTCGTCGTACCTTCTTCTGTGGCTCAACGGCGTCGTCCCTGTATCGACCGCCGGAGAGGGCTGGCGGACCACGACCCTCAGTCCCTTCCTCCGTGGCTCTGGCTCAACGGTGGCGTCCCTGCAGCGAAACCGCCCGGCCAGCACGAGCACCTTGCCGTATCGGGAAAATACGTCGAGATTGGTTCCTCGAGCTCTTCGCAAGACCCAGCGCAGAGGAGGCGGAGGATCTCGTCAAGGGTGTCTCCAGTGCGCCTCGTTTTTGTTTTGGAGATCGAACGATGCCTTGCTATTTGTATCCAACGTGCGGCGGCTTGTACGATACGGGGTTCCAGTAGGACACGGTCTAGGCTCAGACATCCAGACCATGTACGTTTATTCGGTTGGGTGTCCAATGGGCCAGGCCACGCGTGAAAATAAGGACAAGAAACAATATGTATTGTGGGAGGGTAAATTTGTCCGAAAAAAGTGGTTAACGATAGAAACCTTACGTACTTTATTATTAGGTATAGATATAGATTTCTTACGGAAGCTGACAGAGTGGCAAACACGGGGTAACGTTTCGATGCTAGTACCTTCATCTTAAGACTTAAGGTTTATATTTTTTTTAAAGTCAAACTATATTAAATTTAACTAAGTTTTATAAAAATTATTAACATACAAAATACAAAATTAATAATATTAGATAGATAGTGAAATATATTTTCATGTGGTATCTATAAAATTTCATAATTTTTAATATATTTTTATAAAATTTTAGTCAAACTTTACTTAGTTTGACTTTCAAAAAATATAAGCCTTAAGTCTTAATATAGAGGTAGTATACATAGCTAAAGCCGGATCTTTTGATGATATAAATCTAAAGATGGTATCTTTTAATATATTTTTTCTTTTTAAAGGGGAGATGGCGTTTTTTAATGATACAGGCCCAATTTTTCCGTAAGAATTTGGAGGTTAGGGTTCTTGGGATTTGCTCACCTGTTTTTGAGAATATCCAGCAAAATGGGCCTGGCCTGAGCGGCTGATCCTAAGCCATGATTTCCTCCTAATTGTGCATTCCCTATATACAACAGTTGAATGGTGTGAAGCTGCATCGTGGATCACTCGATTGGAAAACTCTGCATCATGGACGAACCTCTCGGCTCTGTTGTTCGGTGTCGCAAGAAAAAACGAAGAAGCTTTCCAGCACTCGTGCTTTGCTTTGTCTCAGCTTCCAGTCTGCTGCATCTCAAGTTCGCACCTGACAGTTTCAGGAAAACACAAGTTTGTACCTGAAGTTGATGCTGGTCCATGCTGAGAGGATGCTGAGAGGACGAAATTGCACCTTCCACAATGTTTTTCTCATTGTTTTGCACTAAACATCATTTGGACAGATTTTTTTTGCAGTTTTCACCATGTGAAGGTTTAATTTGTTGCAATTGCCACCATTCGATCAGCTAATCCACTATTTAGCAATATTGATAGCAAAACTAATGGTTGGCCCCGCATGAGAATTCTATAATGTGTACAAATTAAAAATTACAAATTTGTAAGAAAATCATTTATCCAAAAATTATGATTTGTTGGATACAATCCAGAAGGTAATAGAGTCCACTGTATACGTATCATCAGTTTCTTATGTCTACTTATATGTTAAAACAAATTATATTGTAACCCACTAAACATACCATAGGAATATAATTATACGAGAAAAATAATGAACTTCTGCACATACTTTTTAGGGTGTGAAGTAAATTGTCCACCCGAGAGTATTCAATCAAACTTTTCCTTGAATAAACTTTAGCCCCACTTTATATATAATATTATGCACGGGCAGAATCGATATGAGGTGATAAGGACACCCTCTTACATAGCTAATCAAAGATAAACAGAAAATACAAACCAAAACTTGCAACCATAGTACATGAACGAGGGCGAGGGAAAATCAAAATTCCAATACAGCGCCCCATTGCCGAAGAGCCATCAATACTGTATAGATTAATTATGTTGAATATCTATTCATGCTTTATATAATATTTGTCCATTACATTTTCATGCACCTGAAAATCATAATTTTGGATGAGTAATTATTTTTATGATTTTTAAATATTCTAAATTTTTGTTATGGAAAAGCGAATCAAAAGTACTATTGGAAAAGCGAATCAAAAGTACTATTGGAAACATGATTACTTACACCACACCATCCTACCCAAGAAACAAAATGTACTATTACTTATCTAAAACAATCCTCAAGGAATGCTATGGGGCTACCGCTTGTTAGCAGAAGGGTTGAGAGCTCTGAACTTTCGGTTTTCCGTTGTTCAGTGCGAGAGTGCCTGTCCTTCGAGGTGCCCCTCGATCAAAACTCAAGGTCCGGCATGACCACCTTGTTGGAATTCGTCCACAGATCAATCACATGAAGCTATACTAACACACGCGAAGACTACTTTTATTGCCAAACGTGCCTGTCGCAGGCTCTAAACTTTTTCTCTTTATTTCTTGTTTTCCCTCGGTTACAAAACTCTCACAAACCTGTGCATACTTATATGCACGTACAACCGACCAACCTAGAAACACCTAAACCAACTCGTATGTAGAAACCTAGTCTAAACCGATACGTACTCTGATCCTAAACAGCTACGCCTAATAGTCATACAAGGCAACTCCTAATTACCCAGGAGTATTACACCAGGACACATGGATAAAGTGTCCAACACCAACTCGACCGACACAAATCCTGGACTACGTACTAGAGAACCACGTGTACTACTCGGACTCGGTACTAATGAGGGCAAGATTATGCTAACACACCTCCCCCGTCTCCACCTCGGCGTCCGTGAGCGTGAGCGCCCGCTGCAGCTTCCTCCCGCAGAACACCTCCACCTCCGCCGCGTACGTGGCCGCCACGGGCATGTGGTCCGACAGCGGCAGCTCCGACCTCCCGTAGCTCAGCAGCCGCACGCCCTTGCCGAACGACAGCACCCGGTCGCACCACGCCGGCGTCCTCCTGCCGCCCCTCTGGTCGTCGCCGATGTACTTGCCCGACCCGATCTCGTACTTGTACGTCGGCGCGAACTCCAGCAACCCCTCGCTCCACCCGTCGAACGCCCGCCCCTTCCTCAGCTCCCGCTTCAGCTGCGGACAAGATAAAGAACACTGCAATTCGGATGCAAGATTCGTCTGCCAGACCAAGAAGAAGAAGAAGAATGTTGCGTAATGATGGAGTACCTGGTCTTTCTCGGATAGCTGGGACCAGTCCATGGCCGCCACCAGGCCGTGCGCTCTGTTGTACGGCACGTCGATCCGGTAGTTCAGATCGCCAAGCCAGAAAATTCTCCTGAGATGTACATCGCTCGTCAGATTTTGTGAACGCATCCATGGATGCAATGCGTGATTAACTGATTACTCACTCGTGGTCGTAGATGTCCCGGGGCAGCTCGAGGCCGCCGGGCCCGGCGAAGCGCGTCCGCCGGTGGATCTCCTGCACGTCGGCGTTCCGCTTGAGGAGGTCGCTGGGCCGCTCGCCGGCCGACAGGTGGCTGCACACGAAGCAGAACATGGTCTGGTAGACCGACATGCTCGCCGACACGGCGCCCTTGTTGCCGATGTACCCCATGGCGCCGACGCCGACGGTGGAGACCTTGAGGTTCTGCACGCACCGCCGCAGGCCGCGCCGCACCCAGATCGTCAGGAATACGCCCACCATCTGCTTGCTCACGATCCTCACGAACGGCGACCGGCCGCCGTTCTTCTTGCCCCGCAACGCGTCGTCGAGGTCGGCGACCATCGCCGGACCGTCGTCCCGCGGCTCGTCGGCCACCCGCGACTTCTTGAACGACCTGTGGGCGCTGAACGATCGCGACGACTTGAAGGACGACGATGTCAACGAGGACGACGCGGTGGACATTGCCAGCAGGTCCAGCGGCTGCTCCGGCCAGGCGAGCCCTATCCTATCCGCCTTGCTCATCGTCTTCAGAAGCGTCCTTTGCTGATGCTCGTCTTGATCGCCTTCTAAATCCTCCATGGCTCCCAGCTTCCTCGGGGTTGAGGTGACGTACTCGTCGGCCAGCACCGGGAAGCTGAAGGGCGCGTCGTCGTCGGTCTCCGTGTCCGTGCCGCCGGGGAACGGCTCGTCGGAGCCGCCGCCGCGGGTCGGCGTGGCCGGGTGGCTGCGGTACCTGTACTTGGGCCTCGAGGATGTCGACGTCCGCCTGAGCGTATCGCGGATGAGCTCCTCCCACGCCATCGCCGGCCGTCCGTCCTCTGCGCCGAACACGTTGCCGGCGTTCAGCGGGACAACCTCCTGGAACCCGAGCACGTACATGTCGGCCTGCTCGCCATCGGCGCCGAGCCACTCCGCGATGTCCAGGTCCTCCTGCGGGGGCTTGCCGGCGGCGTTGTACGTGCCGATGCAGATCCTGGAGTAATCCATCGTTAACATGCCAATGGCCGTGAAAAATCCGCACACAATTATGTACTGATCGAGCTGAAACATTCATTTCAACTGTACTCCGCTGCGTCGCTCAGTCATACCTGAGTTCCTTGGTGTTGATGTACTGCGCGCGCATCGTCTCCGAGTTCCGCCGCCGCAGCTTGTACGGCGCGGCGTCCACCATGCTCTCGTCTGCAAAACAACACAGGTTGCTTCATCAGAAACAAAATTAATTAATTCTGACTTTTTGCTTTGGAGTTAGGCAATGGTAACAAGTGTTTGATCGACAGAAGCAACGACTGATCAGTGTGAAATGCAGAGGTCAAACAGCATCGGTGACCATGGAAACTTTTGAGTCTTTCCCCAAAAGGGCTGAACAGTCCAAACCTGCACTTTTCCCCCCCTTCCAGGATCGGATAAGAAGAACACACACGCGAACACCGAAGCGCACGCGCATAAGAGTGACGTCAATCCCTCGCCTAAAATCGGAAACAGAGACTCACCGGCCATGTCCGCGCCGCCGTCCACCTCGCCGCCGTCGCAGCCGCAGTTCTCTTCTGCACAAGAGATCGAAACAGTAAGGTGAATTGTGATCTCAAAATTCAGACCAGATGCATGATCCGACATCCGAGAGCCTACCTTGCTCGCCGTTGACGTCTCCGTCATCGTCGTCCTCGTCGGCGCTGAACTTGTAGTCCTTGCTCCGGAGGTTGAGCCACTTCTTCAGCACGACCTTGGGCCAGAACACCTGCACCCACCAGGCCACCACACACCCCAAATCAATCACACCAAGAAAAACAGCACATGGCCTACTTGCGATCGACGATGGAGTCATCTTCTCTAACCTGATCCCCTGGCTTCCTCCCGCTCTGCGCCACCATCCCGTCTCCCTCTTTACTCAAAATCTTCAAAGACAATTCTTTGAGAAACCTGAACTCTTCTTCCTCCCTGCGCAGCTGCGCTCTTCAGTGGCCTGAGCAGAGCTGAGCTGCCTTCGAACTGAATCTGACTTCTGCTATGCTGTGCTGTGGTGGTACGGGCTCCCGTGAGTGGCGATAATGATATATGCTTACACAGGACAAGAGCACATGGTGTGGTTCAAGGCCTCGAGTGCTAAAACGGCGCCAAGCGAGAACCATTTATATAATCAAACTGAGAAGTGTCTATTACGCGGGCGACAAGAGATGTTCGATCTGGGCCACGCGTCTGTATGTTCTTTGTTTTCTCGGCGACAACGGCGCCTTTGCCGTGCACTTACGCTGACGCCTGCCTAATTATCAGCCTAATTAGCCTAAACCTGTTGACATTTCATCACGAATTCACGATTAGTCTGAATTTAGCATCTTCCGCAGCTTCATTTGAAAGTAAGCTCGACTGTTCGAGCTGCTTCTTAGCTGCCTGATCTGCGCCGGCCATGACATGGTTATCCTGTTCGTGTGGCTGGGAGTTCGGCGTGTGATCATATAGAATGGAGCTGACTTATGCAGATCGGGATGGGCTTGACAATGATGAAGCGTTGTCGAATTTTTAGACCATTACGTGTCCTACTGCACTCGAGGTATTTGTTGTAGTACAGTATATACTTATTTTTGAGAAAAATGTTTTGTTATTTTCCTGTGCCCTGCGTGTTTTTTCTCTCTGGGACAAGATGCATGTTCTTGTTTGGTCGTTGCTACCAACCACAATCTATGCCTCATGATGAAGGGAATCAGGTAGGTCACCTATAATGACATCGAGCCTAATAAGTGAATTATGTACTCCCTCCTGATCACTATTATCTATCTTAATATAGATGTATTTGAATATATTTTAGTGTCTAGATATATTCGTATTAAGACAGATAATAGTGGTCGGAGGGAGTATGCTCCAGCATCTCTTTTTTTTCAATGTAAAACCCGTACGTGTGGAAGTAATCCCGGAAACAAAAATCTGCATTTTAAACGTGTCTAGCTGTGGTCATCATGTCACCGTGTGGATGGAACCCCTTTGAAATCACCAGCACAATCTCGAAGTAATGATGGGGGGACATGTCGTAATCTTAGCCCATGATTTTCACTATGGCTTGATAGGGGACATTAAGTTTTCTTTTTCTTTGCTTCATAACTGTTCTTCGCATCACTTTCGCACTTGCCTGAGCTCTATTATTGATTAACTGATCAGGATTGACGAAGAGGTTCTACACGACTATTTCTCCTTAATTTGATTTGTATTCACTTGGACGGATTACGCCTCCAGACAAGGCTTGACAAGCCCTGCACCTGCGTCTGGTTCGTTGTTGTTGCTCGTTAGTGCTCAGCCAGTCAGCCACACAGACATCACAATTGTGGCGGTCCCACTGATGCGAACAAGTGCCACGTGGATAATATGTGTCATGGTTTAAGACCTAGTACTTCCTCCAACCATTCTTACTTATCGCTGACATAGATATATATAGACATTAAAATATATCTAGATATATTTATATTAAGCGTAATTAATATTGGTCGAAAGAAGTAATATATTGTGTCTTAGGACTCTGGCATTATAAGAAACAGCAAACAGTACAAAGTATCTCAATAAAAACGGAAATTACAACGAGATCCTTGAGAAACCCTTTGTCTTCAACCTCCAGACCGTGTCGACGGCGCGACGCCGCTGCCGCTCCTCCCTGAGTCGGCCTGACGTTGTTGGCTGAATTTCATAACTATGGAGGATTGTATTCCTAGGAATACTTGGATGATTAGAAATAAAAATCATAAGATTTTATTTGTATGGGCTACTTTGCATGTAATTTTGTAAGAAAAATTCTCTCTTTTTTCTAACCGCATTGATTTTTTTTGTTTCATTGACAAGTATGGCATGCACCAAATCCAACGTGCAAAGTCTTGGTGCAACGAAACATCTTCTATTATACATTCATGTGTTTTTGTTTCCTAGAAGATTCAATATGACATACCATTCCAATCCTACATTTTTCTGTTCCACCTTTTCAATCATATGTTTTTCCTATTATCAAAAATCTAGCAAACCGAAGAGGCATGGTGAAACTCTCAAAGGCCTCAAACAACCCTATGGTCGTGTAAGTTTTTCTCCTAGCTAGTGCTACATAATTGGAGTTTTCACACCTTATTTTGCATGCCATCATCGGTTGGCCACATTTGACCTGATTGGTGTCATCTTCGTCTCAGCCTCTTTGGAGCCCTGACCTTTGCACTGATTTTCCCATCAGTGTCAAGGTCTTGGATCTCAAAGAGTTTTCGTCAGGAGAATCTATCATGACTTTGATCATGAAGCTCAAATTTGACAATTCATGTCGAACCACATGATCCCGATGGCTCCTAAGAGCAAGGAAGGAGTCCTTCCGAAGGACACAAGCTCCATATTTTCTTTACATCATTTGAAACGTGTGGAAGGAGGAACAAGCACATCTTTTCCTTGCAATGGGTTACACATAGTGTTAATCTAGGTGAGTAGTCTACATGCGCGCCAGGAGGCCAAGGATCATGTGAGACTTTAATAAAATTTATTTATGCATTTTATAGATAAGTCCAAAAAATCCCATGTTGGTATGCCATAAATCACTGTACGTGTACAAAAGTTCATGGTATATGACTTTCTTTATGAGCTGCCAAAAAATAAAGAAAATGTCATTGTTTGCTATTTTAGATCACCTTTTTTTCCACTTTTATGTATATGCCACATTCAAAAGCATTTCAGTGAAATTTAGAAAATTCACAATGCATTTCAGCATGCACATGTGAGATTCTTTGGATCTTTTCTAAAAAATGGGAAGTCGGGCCTCCGCATCGATTTATGCTTGTAGCCATTTTTTAAGACTTCTAAATAGAGATTTTGAATTTGTTTTAAAAATATCTCCACGAAGGTCGTGAGCAAAAAATCTTGCTCTCCGCGAGAGTTGTTAACGTATCACGGCTTTTGTGAAACTATATCATTATAGCTATGAAAGATCAATTTCTTCAACGCACCTTTTGTGACTTGCCACAATTTACTAGAAAATGTGTGAAAAATCCAGCTATATATGAACCACACATGCCCTTGGTGTTAACTTGCCGGTATCCCTGATATACACATTTTCTCAGTCACACACACATAGAATACCTGGTCCTATTTCACCATGATTGAGTCTAATTCTGCACTATATGATGTCTCCTTTCGTCTCTCCAATCTGCCCCTTACCGAGACCACACAATTGCTAACTCTGGTCTCCATCGTACAGCTCAAGCGCCTTCATGCCGATGGCTACGCTCCACGTGCATGCACCAACCAACCAATTGGCCAGAACTGGACCATGCAGATCGAACAGATCGGATCCCAGTCCGTGGATCAGATCCCCACATGCAGAACCACACAAGCGTCCATCACAAACGGACACATCCACTGCCGATCGTGCAGAGACAATACGCATGGGGATTGGGGAGCCATGAGATTTGGATCGTACTACATGCCAGAATCAGGACAGGTACCAGCATGAAATGAGCATGGCGATTTAAACAAAAATAACCCAAACTTGAAACGATTTCAAATAATAAACCGTCGACGAAACTATTTCAAAAAAATAACCTCTTTTAGCTTCGCCATTCACGGTGGCGAAGCAGCTGACGGTGCGTCGCCACAGACAGTGGCGAAGCAGTGATGTGCGTCGCCACTCACGGTGGCGAAGCACGCGTTCTTGCGTCGCCACTCAGAGTGGCGAAGCAGAATAGGGTTAGCAAAACTCCCTCACGCGCCCGACCGGCCCCTCTCTCCCTCACTTCTCCCTCCCCACCTTTCTCTCCCTCTCCATTGCGGCGGCGGCTGGGACACTTGAAGCTCCTCTTCCCCCTCCAAGAACAAGATCTTCTCCCTCTTCCCCTTGCTCAAGATCTTCACCAAGGTACTCTCCCTCCAATCCCCTTGCTCTTCTCCCTCTTCCCCTTCTCTAATCCCCTTGTTTGAGGGTTGATTCATGGATTGATATGATTGATGCATGGATTGATATGGTTGATTGAAATCAATGTTTTTGATGGATGGATTTGGTAACCCTAGTTAGTGATGGATGGATTTGTATTAATTTGTATGGTGGAGTTGTAATGTGCAATTTGTTTGAATATGGTAGAATTTGGGAACCCTAGTTGTAATGTGCAATTTGTTTGAATATGGTAGAATTTGGGAACCCTAGTTGTAATGTGCATGGATTGATATGGTTGATTGAAATCAATATTTTTTATGGATGGATTTGTGAATCCTACTTAGTGATTGATGGATTTGTATTGATTTATATTAATTTGTATGGTGGAGTTGTGATGTGCAATATGTTTGAACAATGTAGCTTGTTATTTAACTAGCAAATTTAGATTAGTTGTGATGTGCAATTTGTGTGCATCATAATATGTATGAAATTAGTGGAAATTATTATTTACATATTATATGGATTTGTTGTAGATTAAATTTTTAATTATGTGCATATATGCTCACATATATGTTAATAGATGAATTTTATAGTTGAAGTTAATTTTAGATTAATTGTATAGTTGTAGATGAAATATTGGAGATATATTTTTATAGAAGAATTGTATGAATTATGTGCATATATGCTCACATTATAGTCGGATTGTTTAGGATGGAGGATTTAAGTAATGAAAGCATTCTCGAGGGTGAAGTTGATGTTAAGCACCGTGCCTATAAGATGTCCGAGAAGAAGATGGTAATTATAAAACCAAGTACTCAAATGTAATATTCTTAAGCGTGAATTGGTATGTGACACCATGCATGTATGTTCGTCGCCGTGCAGATTTTTGGACCATTGCGACTGAGGTACAACCAGATGACGTCAACGGCGATGAACTATGATGAGCGGTACACCCCCTACATCCGCAATCTAGGGCTTCTACCGTTCATCCATATGGTCACCCGGACGACACTCAACGTCAATCCTGCCACGATCACCGCGCTTGTGGACCGGTGGAGGCCGGAGACCCACACCTTTCACCTCCGGACCGGCGAGATGACGATCACGCTGGAGGACATGGCGATGATACTTACGCTCCCCATCGAGGGGGCTCCTCTTTGCATCGATACATCCTCTGATGATTGGCGCGGGAAGATGTTAGATCTCATTGGGAAGTGCCCCGGGGATACTCTCAACAGGCAAGGAGTAAAGTTGAGGGTCCCCGCGGGGGCAACTTTCAAATGGATCTCAGATAACTTCGGTACGTGCCCTGAGGATGCCGATGAGGATCTCGTCAAGATCTACGCCCGCGTGTACGTGTGGTATGTTATCACACGGAGTCTGTTCAATGACACTAGTGGGAAGACCGCGCACTGGCATTGGCTGAAGGCGCTCACCGTCATGGATAAGAAGTGGAGCTGGGGCACTGCTGCATTGGCTTGGTTGTATCGTCAGGTAATGAGTTGTTTTGTCCACTCCGTACATTTGCTCTCCATTTTGGCTACATTCTTGTTATTGATGTTTGCTTTCATACCTTCTGCAGCTTGACGATGCTAGTTGTAGGACAGAGCCACAAGCTTGTATTGCTGGTTCCCTGCTTCTTCTTTCGGTGTGGAGTTGGGAACGGTTCCCTGTTGGACGGCCGAAAATTGGTCCTCGTAGAGACTGGGACGATGGTGACGACCGCCTCCGGTATCCCACGTTTGCTCACTATTGGGACCAGCATTCTGAGTTCACTTCTGACCCAAAACAAGCATATCGACAATACACCAACGAGTTTGACAACCTAACCCCTGAGCAGGTAAAAAACTCTATTCCCTCACTCTGAACTTGTCATATATATGATATATGATATTGTGAGCTTGATCTTCTTTGATATGATCTTCTTTGATATATGATATATGATATTGTGAGCTTGATCTTTCTTTGATATGATCTTCTTTGATATATGATATATGATATATGATATTGTGAGCTTGATCTTTCTTTGATATGATCTTCTTTGATATATGATATATGATCTTCTTTGATATATGATATATGATATATGAAATTGTGAGCTTGATCTTCTTTGATATATGATATATGATCTTCTTTGATATATGATATATGATCTTCTTTGATATATGATATATGATCTTCTTTGATATATGATATATGATCTTCTTTGATATATGATATATGATCTTGTCTCGGGTATTTAGGATCTTCATTATTGGGCATGTTGTAGGTGATATGGCAACCATATGGCAAAGGATATTCTTACGGGGCGCCTTCTTACGGTGACGCTGCCTGGGAGATTAACCCTGCTTGCATGGCTGAAAGAGCTCTGTTTCATATGCGTTGCCCGTTGATATGCATGTGGGCTGTTGAGCATCACTTGACGCAGCGGGTTATGCGGCAGTTTGCTCTATATCAAGAGTACCCGCCGATGTATGAGGACACGGATCGTATGCTTCACCGGTATGAATCCTTTTTCCGCCGTTGCACCATTGTGTAATGTAATTCTTGTTTGTTCACAGTGTGCTATCTTATTATGCAGCTATTGAAGGGATTCGCAGCATAGTAAATCAAAAAAATTCCTACGGATGCGAACAAGAAAGCCAAGATCTAATCTAGGAGATGTAATCAACGAGAGAGGTAGATGAGATCTTCATACCCTTGAAGATTCGCACAGCGGAAACGTTCAATAGAACGTGGTTGACGTAGTCGTACTTGCCGTCTCCTCCTCGCGATCCGATCCGATCCTACGCCGCAAGTGGCGGCGCCTCCGAGAGTTGCACACGTGCGGTGCAGCGACGTCTCCTCCTTCCTTGGTCCAGCAAGTATGGTGGAGAGATAGATTGGATCAGCAGCACGACGGCGTGGTGCTTATGGTGGAGAGTTTCTGCGGCAGGGCTTCGCCTACACGCAGTCGCGAGAGAGAGAGAGGGAGGGCAGCAGTTGGCGGCTAGGGTTTGAGTTAAGGGGTAGAGAGGGCTGCGCCCTTGCCCCCCTATATATAGAGGGGTGGCCGGCCAGCTTGGCCTCTCCCCAAACTCTAGGGTGCCGACTTGGAGTAGGAAGAGTGGGGGGCAAGTTTCCCCCCTTTCCTTCTTTGAAGACTCCCTTAGGGTTTCCCCTTGGGCTGGCCGGCTGGGCCTTAGGGGCCTTGTGCACCTGGCCCAGGGCGGCCAGGGCACTTCCCCTTAGGCCCACGCAGGCCTCCGTCAAGTGGGCCCACATTGGTCCCACTCCGGAACCTTCTAGAACCTTCCGGTACAATACCGATAAACTCCGAAACCTTTCCGGAATCCAAAAACTGCTTTCCTTTATATGAATCTTATTCTCCGGACCATTCCGGAACCTCTCGTGACGTCCTGGATCTCATCCGAGACTCCGAACTAAAACTCATAAACCAATTATCCATTCTATCCTAGCATCGATACACGTTAAGTGTGTGACCCTACGGGTTCGAGAATATGCAGACATGATCTTCTATCAATAATCAACAGCGGGATCTGGAAACCCATATTGACTCCCACATATTCATCGATGATCATATCGGATGAACCACGATGTCAGAATTCAATTAATCCCGTATATGTATTCCCTTCGTCACACGATATTTTACTCGCCCGAGATTTGATCGTCGGTATCGCCATACCTAGTTCAATCTCGTTCACAGCAAGTACTTTACTCGTTCCGTAATCCGATATCACTTTGTGATTAACTCCTTAACCACATGCTTGCAAGCGGTGTTGATATCGATTACCGAGTGGGCCCGAAGTATATCTCTCCGACTTGGGAGGGACAAAATTCCATCTCGATACATACAACCCAACAAGTACTTTCCGATCACCTGAGAAACACCTTTATGATCACCCTCACATAGGATGACGTTTGATGACCTCAAAGCTTTCTTCCGATACCAGGGAGTTGTATTATCTCATGGTCTAAGGAATACAATACATGACATAAGAAAAGCTTCGCAAAGATGAACACGATGACACGATCTAATTGCTCTGCTTTATTTGGGTCTGTCCATCATATCATTCTCCTAATGATATGACCTCATTATTATTTGACAACTCATGTCTATGGTTAGGAAACCTTAACCATCATTAATCAATGAACTAGTCTATAGAGGCGTACTAGGGACACGGTGTTGTTCATAAACCACACAAGTATTAATGTTTCCGATTAATACAATTATAGCATGGAGTATAAACATTATCATGAACAAGAAATATGATAATAACAATATTATTATTGCCTCTAGGGCATATTTCCTTCAGTCTCCCACTTGCACTAGAGTCAATAATCTAGTCATACTTGCGCCTTTAACACCTATGGCATTCCGGTGTTATTCATACGCGTTGCACGTGGTAAACCTTATCTACGGGTCTGACACTTTCAGGTCCGTTTGTATTTGCATATTCTTTTGCGTCAGCACGCATTACTCATCTTGTATGAGATAGCATCGTATAAACTTGGTCTTCTGGTGAGACCTTTGTTTCTTGGCCGAGACTATGTTGTCACTATTGTCATACAATAGGACTACATAGTACTAGCACACTTAGAAAAATAGCGATATCCACCGTGCGTCGAAATACTCATTGGTCCGCACACATCGGTATGTATGATTTCCAATAAGTCCGTTGTTCGCTCCATTATACCGGAGAATGGGGTTTTGATCATCTTGCCCATGAGGCATGGCTTGCACGTGTCAAATGATTCAAAATCAAGAGACTCCAAAAGTCCATCAGAATGGAGTTTCTTCATGCATTTTACGCCAATATGACCTGGACGACAGTGCCACAAAGAAGTTGGATTATCACTATCTACTTTGCATCTTTTATGCCGCTTCTAAAGCGATTATATACTTAGCCCTCATTGCAGTGTCCGCCACAATGTTAACATTGGAACTCATCCAAGTCATCATGGAACTTTCTTCCATCTTATTGTGCCACCTTCTAACTCAAAACAAATAGTTTAAAATTGAGATAAAATTTTACTTGTATGTGTGACAAAGCCAATGTAACTCATTGCAATGAACCATTTGTCACTTCTGCATACAGAACATATTCTTACTTCTTCGAAAGTGTATAAGAATATCTTTACTATTGTCCAACGATCATCATATGAATGCTATAACCTTTAGAGCATTGGACACATCTGGATCTACATATCATGGTATACAAGATTGATAAAATCATTCTTGTGGTTTCACTCATCAAGTGTCAAGACAATTGATTCTTGCTCCAACCTCTTCCATGCAACAAGAACCGTTCTTATTGTTTCCATATTGAACAAATTCAATATTTCATCTATGTACTCTGGCAAAACTATATTAGTGCCTCAATCTATCTGCATAGACATTGATGCTTAATATTCTGGTTTTACCTAAGTCTTTCATCAAAAACTAATTTTAATGAAAACTTAACAATATCAAGAAAAACACATTATTTCCAATAAACGATATGTCACCTACATAAAGCATTAGAAATATGTCTTAGCGCTCCCACTTACTTTATTGTAATACAAGCATCTTCAAATATCTTGATGAAATTAACACTTTAACATTTTCATCATTGAAGATTCCAACTTCGCTATGCTTACTTCTACCATAGAAGTTTGCATACATATCTAGTAACCTTTGAATTAACAAAAACCCATTGGGTCGTGTCAGGTACACGTCCTTGGTGTGCATTCCGGTAGAGGAACGTTGTTTCGTTTATTCAACTAACATATCTCTATATGTAATTGATGCTAGAATAATTCATATGACGAAGTCAGGGCCCATCACCACTTCTTTGTATATTGTTGGTTACTATTATCTAATAATATCTCGTCCTCAAATCTTGCTATTTGATTACGACCAACTTGGTTAAATAGGAACTTCGATGCCGTGACTACAACATATTGTAGACGCGTGAGCTATGAATGCAGTTGCCGCTTCCAGAACATATTCTGGTGCTGCGCTACTCTGATCAACTTGCTCAGATTCAATAACCTCATCAAGTTCTATCTTCCTCCCACTTAAACCTTTCGCGAAAAACTCCTTCATAAGAAGTTCACTTCTTTAAGTGACAATCACCTTTAATTGGGTTTATGGCAGAAGAAACACCCATCGACATTCTTTGGGATAACCTACAAAGACTTACTAATCCAATTTTGGTTGTAAACATTTTACACATATGCCTTGCATACCAAAATTCAAGAAAAGACAACTATAACTTGTATGGTGTCATTTCGGCAGATTATGATGGCACTCTATTCAGTGAAAAGCGGTAGTCTCTAAAGCATAATCCACAAATTATATTGGTAGTTTATTTTGATCTAACCATGTCAAACAAGGTTTGATTACATCCATTGAAAACTCCATACTCCTATGGTGTTTATCACGATGCAAGTTTGTGGAATAATTCCTCTAACTCTTAGATGCTTGCTAAACTTGTAACTCAAATATTCTTCTTTATGATCCAATCATAAAAACTTGAATTTTTCTTGTTACAATAATTTCCACTTCATAAATTGAACAATTTCAATTATTTCATACTTCTATCTCATCAAGTAGATATACAATACATCTATTCGAGTCATTGATGAAATAGAAAATACACCACTCTCGACTTCACTCATGAACTACATACATCAACATGTACGATCTCCATGTAGTTAGTCGCTTGTTCTTTCTATGGCCCACGAACAGAGTTTAATCATCTTTAGGAAAAGTATCACAAGCGTCAATCAATTCAAAATCAAATGACTCGAAAATCTATCAATATAGAATTTCTTTCATGTTTTGTTTCCAATATGACTTAAACGGCGGTGTCATATATAAGTGAAATTCGTTTTTGTCTTGCGACCTTTAGCATCAGTGTTATAAATGTCTATTTCACCAACAAGATAATAATAATCTATCCATCGATTATGGAAGACGGTAATAATTTGAACAACCATTGCTCTCATAATACCAGAACAAAATAACAATTATTAAGTTCATGAAATATCTTGAAGGCTAGCTTTGGTGTCGACGAGAAGCACAATAACACTTTTATTTGTATCTCGACATGCATCATTACCATATTCTTTTACTAGTTACTTAGGCCATTGTACTTCTTGTATTGTGTTGCTTTGTATGACATTTCATACCAACAAATCAGTATCGAATACCCAAGAATTACATTGTTAACGAGCAAAAGAATTCATCTATAACATGTATATCATTTATATACCTGAGCTGGACAATTCCAGTCTTTTCCTTTTTCTACCAAATAATTTTAAAGATCCTATTTAGCATTTCCTCTCATTTAGAAGAATCTATCGACATCAATAGTGGCGTCAATCATTTGACACATAGTCCAAAGGATTTTTAGTCAAATACTAATAGCCTTGGATTTTGCACTTTGAAGTGGATCGCCATCATCATATGATTGGTATTCTTCCAGATTCCATTCTTTAGTATTCCTTTGGTATAGCAAAACAATTTAGCCGATACCTTTTCATTCGTCCTATCATGACATCTTTCATAATGAAACTACTATAGCTTATAAGGATGAATGCAAGTATAATATTAGTTCCCAAACTTTTGGGTGATCGGGACGCCTAGCATCTTCAATCTTCGCATATAGTCATACAATATGAGCATATGTTCTTTTACTATACTTCATCATTTTGCAAACAATTAAAGTCTTAGATATCAAATATCTTTTACTTATTATTTGTTTCTGAAACAATTCTTTCAGCTCAATGATCACTTTGATTCTCAAACAATTTTGAAGATCAATTTATCATGAAGGCAAACATATGATCTTTAGATACTAAACTTGAATCGTTGCTCTTAGATTAATACAATTTATTAAATCGTATGGAGCAAGCAAGGTTTGCTAAAGTTTGCAATAGGACTTAATCTTTAGTCTTGATATTCTAACTAAACGGCACTAGACCGAAAAGTGATTATCCAGAATTCTATAGTTCTTTTAACTCAATTAAGCTAAGTGTCGGTGGGAAACGGTGCCAAAGACTACAACGACTTATGCAAATACAACAAGATTTAGTTCAAGATAATTAGTTCAAGTTTAATCAAATTACTAATGAACTCCCACTAAATTCAACATTCCTCAAAGTTGTTTAGTGAAGCATGATCCAAATTCACTACACCGAGACCGATCATCACGTGAATGATGTAGCTTTAATGGTGAACATCAACATGTTGATCATATCATCCATATGACTCATGCTTGACCTTTCGGTCCATGTGTTCCGAGGCCATGTCTGTACATGCTAGGCTCGTCAAGTCAAACCCAAGTATCTCCGCATGTGCAAATACTGGCTTGCACCCGTTGTATGTGAACGTAGAGTTTATAGCACCCGATCATCACGAGATGCTTGAACACGACGAACTTTCGCAACGGTGCATACATGGGGAGAACACAATTTTATCTTGATCTTTAAGTGAGGAATCATCTTAAAATGCTACCGTCGCGATCTAAGCATAATAAGATACATAAAAGGATAAACATCACATGCATATAATTTTATGTGACATGGTATAGCCAATCTCCGCGCAATGATCTCCATCTTGTGCGCGCCGGCATGATCTCCATCACTCCACCATGATTGCCTCCACCACAAATAGCAACTACAACTATTGCTAACTACTTAGCGATAAAGTAAAGCTATTACATGGCGTATAAGAAGTTGACACGCAGGTCATACACAATTATAAAGACAACCATATGGCTCCTGCCGGTTGTGAACTCATCGACATGCAAGTCGTGAAATATTACAACACATGATCATCACATACATCACATATATCACATCACATCTTGTGGCCATACCATATCACAAAACACTCCCTGCAAAAACAAGTTAGACGCCTCTACTTTGTTGTTGCATGTTTTACGTGGCTTATGGGAGTAGCAAGCTAAGAACGATTCTTACCTACGAAAAGCCACAATGGTGATATTATGGTTGCTAACATCCGATGTAAGTCCCATGACTACTATAGTGAGAGAAACTGGCATCCACTAGCCGCATGTGTGGAACAAGCCACACGTCAAGTGCGGAGCCGGTCTCGCGAACGCGGTCGCGTAAAGTTGGCCTGGACCGCTTCGATCTCACTATACCGCGCCATAAGAAATACACAACAAGAGGTTTGCAACAGAAAACATCAACGCCCGCAACAAGCATGTTGCGTTCTACTCGTGAAACACATCTACGCATAGATCTAGCTCTGATACCACTGAAGGGATTCACAGCATAGTAAATCAAAAATTTCCTACGGATGCGAACAAGAAAGCCAAGATCTAATCTAGGAGATGTAATCAACGAGAGAGGTAGATGAGATCTTCATACCCTTGAAGATTCGCACAGCGGAAACGTTCAATAGAACGTGGTTGACGTAGTCGTACTTGCCGTCTCCTCCTCGCGATCCGATCCGATCCTACGCCGCAAGTGGCGGCGCCTCCGAGAGTTGCACACGTGCGGTGCAGCGACGTCTCCTCCTTCCTTGGTCCAGCAAGTATGGTGGAGAGATAGATTGGATCAGCAGCACGACGGCGTGGTGCTTATGGTGGAGAGTTTCTGCGGCAGGGCTTCGCCTACACGCAGTCGCGAGAGAGAGAGAGGGAGGGCAGCAGTTGGCGGCTAGGGTTTGAGTTAAGGGGTAGAGAGGGCTGCGCCCTTGCCCCCCTATATATAGAGGGGTGGCCGGCCAGCTTGGCCTCTCCCCAAACTCTAGGGTGCCGACTTGGAGTAGGAAGAGTGGGGGGCAAGTTTCCCCCCTTTCCTTCTTTGAAGACTCCCTTAGGGTTTCCCCTTGGGCTGGCCGGCTGGGCCTTAGGGGCCTTGTGCACCTGGCCCAGGGCGGCCAGGGCACTTCCCCTTAGGCCCACGCAGGCCTCCGTCAAGTGGGCCCACATTGGTCCCACTCCGGAACCTTCTAGAACCTTCCGGTACAATACCGATAAACTCCGAAACCTTTCCGGAATCCAAAAACTGCTTTCCTTTATATGAATCTTATTCTCCGGACCATTCCGGAACCTCTCGTGACGTCCTGGATCTCATCCGAGACTCCGAACTAAAACTCATAAACCAATTATCCATTCTATCCTAGCATCGATACACGTTAAGTGTGTGACCCTACGGGTTCGAGAATATGCAGACATGATCTTCTATCAATAATCAACAGCGGGATCTGGAAACCCATATTGACTCCCACATATTCATCGATGATCATATCGGATGAACCACGATGTCAGGATTCAATTAATCCCGTATATGTATTCCCTTCGTCACACGATATTTTACTCGCCCGAGATTTGATCGTCGGTATCGCCATACCTAGTTCAATCTCGTTCACAGCAAGTACTTTACTCGTTCCGTAATCCGATATCACTTTGTGATTAACTCCTTAACCACATGCTTGCAAGCGGTGTTGATATCGATTACCGAGTGGGCCCGAAGTATATCTCTCCGACTTGGGAGGGACAAAATTCCATCTCGATACATACAACCCAACAAGTACTTTCCGATCACCTGAGAAACACCTTTATGATCACCCTCACATAGGATGACGTTTGATGACCTCAAAGCTTTCTTCCGATACTAGGGAGTTGTATTATCTCATGGTCTAAGGAATACAATACATGACATAAGAAAAGCTTCGCAAAGATGAACACGATGACACGATCTAATTGCTCTGCTTTATTTGGGTCTGTCCATCATATCATTCTCCTAATGATATGACCTCATTATTAATTGACAACTCATGTCTATGGTTAGGAAACCTTAACCATCATTAATCAATGAACTAGTCTATAGAGGCGTACTAGGGACACGGTGTTGTTCATAAACCACACAAGTATTAATGTTTCCGATTAATACAATTATAGCATGGAGTATAAACATTATCATGAACAAGAAATATGATAATAACAATATTATTATTGCCTCTAGGGCATATTTCCTTCAGCTATGACAGGATAAAATGTCGGAAGACAGATTGGCCCAATATTCACAAGATGCATATCAAGACGTTTCAACAACGTGTGACGGAGACTAAGCGGGCAAAAGGAATAAATATAGCGGACCATTCTGATGAGGCTTTCAACAACTATCTCCGTTGGTTTCAACCTCGGACTCATTTGCAGCTTCTTCCGGATGCCTACACGGATGACATTTTGGAAGAACCTTTGCCGTTCGACCAGCTTGGCAATCTTGCTTACAATAAGCTTGTCAGAGAGGGGCACCAAGTCCCTTTTGCTTCATCGATTAACTTTGTGGTAAGCTTGTTCTTCTTTTTGGAATCTCACTACTATCTCTACTTGCCACTTGTGTCTTTACATATTCATATACATGCTAGCGCTCGGAGATCCAGAAGCAAGCTGCTGAATTCGAGGGGGCTTTGGAAATTCCGGAGCACAAAGATGGCTATTCAAGATTGCGAGAATTTGTGAAGGTATGAATTTGCCGGAGAACATATTCTACTCATGAATGGTGAAATGCTGGATAATGCACTAGCCATTGCCTAGCCATTGCTAAATGCCTTGCTTTTGAGTTCTTATAAATTTGTGATAGCCATTGCTAGTTTATTTTGAAACTTTAAGACCATTGCCTAGCCATTGCTAAATGCCAAGTACTACATGTTGCTAGTTTCTTTTCAAACTTTAAGACCATGAGACCATTACAATGCATGTGACTACTTGCGGTGCTTTTCCTTTTTACCCTACTTGCGGTGTTTTATACTTTTGACAATTATTTTCTTCTTATAGCGTCAGGGCCAGAAGTTACGGAGATTAGGAAACCTTCTTGGTTGCCGTGATCCTGAGATTGCATCAACGCCGTCGCCGTCCCAGTCTCATGCCATATCGGACTCCGCGGATGATGAATCCACGCCGGAATAAGAGGATGAAGAGGAACAAGAGGATCCCCTACCATCGAAGAGAAAGAACAAAGGTGTACATAGGGACAAGTACACACCACATGATTTTAAGGAGAAGACAAAGAAGAAGGTGATCACGGAAGAAGTCTCCGATTCCGACGATGACAATTTTGTGTTGGAGGCACGGAAGAAGATCGCTCCGCGTAGGGGAGGAGGGAAGCGTGGAAGAAAGTAGAAGTTTAGGTTTTATCCTATCTAGCTTGTGTATGAACTTGTGCTTGTGTATGACGGACACTGGGTTTGGCTATGTAATATTTGAACTATGAGCTTGATGTTTGGATATGATCATGTGCTCGAATTTCATATATGATCTTCTTTGATATATGATATATGATATTGTGAGCTTGATCTTCTTTGATATGATCATATATGATATATGATATATGATATTGTGAGCTTGATCTTCTTTGATATGATCATATATGATATATGATATATGATATTGTGAGCTTGATCTTTCTTTGATATGATCTTCTTTGATATATGATATATGATATTCTGAGCTTGATCTTTCTTTGATATGATCTTCTTTGATATATGATCTTCTTTGATATATGATATATGATATATGATATATGATATTGTGAGCTTGATCTTCTTTGATATATGATATATGATCTTCTTTGATATATGATCTTGTTTGATATGTGATATATGATATTCAAAAGAAGAGTTTGAGCTGATTTCATATATCCAGGCTTGCGTCGCCACTGGGAGTGGCGAAGCAGCCGTGCGTCGCCACTGTGAGTGGCGAAGCAGCCCTGCGTCGCCACTGTGAGTGGCGAAGCACAGGAGGCAGCTGCGCCCGGCCGCAGCGCAGCACGCAATGTCTGCGTCGCCACTGGGAGTGGCGAAGCACAGCTGCGTCGCCACTGGGAGTGGCGAAGCAAGCCTGGACTCGAAAAAATACTCAAAAACTATGAAAAAATGAAGCAACTTTAACTTGTGTCAACTTTAACTTCAGCAGCAACAACTAGTGCACAAGTATAACACATAGATCGAAATGACAGAGATCACACAAGGTTCACACAATATTTCGAAATGGAAGCAAATAGTTCTAAATGACATGGTTCACAAGGTTCGAAATGAGAGGGATCAAACAAGGTTCACACGAATGCTCTACTCGCTCAAACATGGTCCCTTTGCCTTCGCCTTCGCCATGGCCTTCCTCTTCTTCTCTTCTTCTTCCTTCTCCTCCCTAATGGCACGCACCTCGGCAGCCAACCTCTCAAATAGTTCCTTCTTCTCCCTCTTCTTCTCTTCTTCTTTCTTCTCCTCCCTTGCTAGGTGCGCCGCCCAAACAGCCTGGCGCTGCTTCAACTCACGCGCTTCTCGTTCTCTCTTCTCTTTAAGTGCTTTGGCGCGCTGCTTGTCCTCCCACATCATATGTTCCCACCGCATTTGCTGCCACCTTTTCCGCTCCGCTTCCTCTTTTTCAGCTTCCTCTTTCAGCTTCCTCTTTCTTTCTTCCACTTTCTTGGCCGCATCTTGTTCCTTCACTCTCCTCAAAGCCTCATTTTGAACATCTTCGTCCTCCTTGTGACCTTGAGTTGAGCTATGTCCCGTCCCACTCACCTTTCTCTCCCTCTCCATCTCTACTTCCATGTTGCTTATCTTATCGTAGGCTCTCTTCATTATCTCGTCGTACTCACGAATGCTCTTTATTACCCCCTCCGCAAGCTCCTTCTGACGTTGCTCTTCTCTTTCTCTCCTCATTCTTTCCTCACGAATCCTCAATTGTTGATCTTCTTCCATCCTCATTTGTGTTGCCTCTTTCTTCTTCCTCTCTGAAAGTGTAGATGGTCTAACCTAGAGGGGGGGGGGGGTGAATAGGTTTCTACAAATTTTACTTTTCTTTTCACTAGTTTTAGGCTTTGCGGAATATAAGTGTGAGCCTAACAACTAGGTGAACAACCTATAAGATGCTATGCAAAGTACTTCAAGCACGAAGGCTATCACAAAGGTAAAAACACAAGTAAAGGAACTCGGATAGAAATAACCGAGGCACACGGAGACGAAGATGTATCCCGATGTTCACTCTCTTGGGAGAGAGCTAGTCACCGTTGGAGAGGTGTGAATTCCCACGAAGGGTACTCAAGCGCCACGAAGGCTCACCTTCTTCTCCTTGAGCCTCCTCCACGAAGTAGGAGCCCAATCACTTGTGGTAGACCTTGGGGTGGTCTCCAAACCCTCACAAACTTTCCCGAAGCAAATCCACAACCCGGAAGCTTCCGGGCGACCTAGCACGCCTAGGGTTTCCCAACAAACCCAAGAGTAACAAGCTACTTGATGAACTTGAGGAGGGATCACTTTTGGCTTGGTGGAAATGTAGATCGAGACCTCCTCTCTCGATTCCCCAAAGGAATTAGGGTTTGGTTGGGGGGAATGAGAGATCTCAAGGAAATGTGGAGCTCAACAATGGAGGAGAGAGAAAGTGAGGAACAAGAGCTCTTTTTCGTGCAAAAGGTATCCCTTGGAGAAGAAGGGGGGGGCTTATAAAGGCCCCCCGAAAAGTGACCGTTGCAACATCAGGATGTCACTCCGGAGTGGCCCGGAGCAGTTCCGGCCACTGCTCCGGCCTGCCCGGAGCAACTCTGGCAAGTGCTCCAGAGCAGAGTGGAAGCACGCCAGCTTCACTGCTCCGCCCGGAGTACGGTCCGGAGCTGCTCCGGCCGCTGCTCCGGCCTGGCCCGGAACAGCTCTGGGGGGTACTCCGGAGCAAGGCTGAAAGCCTGGCAGCTTCACTGCCCCGCCCGGAGTACGGTCCGGAGCTGCTCCGGCCGCTGCTCCGGCTGCGGCAGAAGGACACAGGGACAGAGCACACCGGATTTCTTCGACTCGACAAGAGGTGGAAAACAAGGAAAAGATCATCCTCAGCAAGTTCATCATGAGCCCCTCTTAATAGTGCGGCATACCTACGACTCAAATACAAACCGGAAAAACGGAGTAAGCCGACTCTTTTCTTCTTTTTGAATTGGGGGGGTCTCCTTCCTTTCACCATCAAGAACACAAGGGACTAAATCTGAGAAATAAACTTGAAGATTATATTAGTACCATAAGTAAGTGTCATCATCACCAAAATAAATATAAGGGCAAAATGCCCTAACAATCTCCCCCTTTTTGGTGTACGATGACAACTAGGATTAGAGTTCTCAAGATATAGAAATAAGAGCAAACTCCCCCTAGCTCACAAAACACTTATACCAAGATATAATAACAACAATAGTAAAGACATGGCATAATGACAAGTTAAAGGATAGCATGGAGATAGAATCATAAAACATCACCATGCATAGATACGGGCTTGTCCACACATACCACCACACGGAGGTCCAACATAAAACCAAATCCAGCAATTGAGTACACAAGTCAATTAAGCACGAATAAACACAAAAGATGTGACTTGTGGCTCACACGAAATCCAACTAAAAGGAGAACTCTACTTCCTTCTCCCCCTTTGGCACCGAAGCACCAAAAAGGAGAAAAAAAGAGTAGACAAGGCATCAAAAACATCACTCATCATGAGTCGAACCACCTGCTTCACCACCATGAGGACCACCTTGAGGATCAACATTAGAGCCACCAGCTCCGCCGGGAGCATAAGCTGAAGCAGAACCAAAACCAACATCAGAACCACCTCCATGGCCACCACCAAAGAAGGAGAACCAATCAGCATCGGTGACATCGGGCAACGGAATATCAACAAAGGCAGAGGGAGCCAACTCAGGAGGATCCGCCTCAGAAGTGAGACCCTGAGCTCGGCGATCAGCATTCTGAAGGCGACGCCCTTCCTTGGCAAACTCTCTGGCATCATGACTATAGGCACGGGCATCACGGCAAGTGGCAAACAAACTCCGAAAGAAAGCAGCTACTCCCCCTCTCTGTGGGGGAGCTGAAACACGCGGTCCAGTGGAGGGACCGGCCTGAGACTGAGGATCATGGCAGCAGCTGAGGCGGCGGCGTCAGCTAGGGCTGTGGCGGCGGTGGCGGCGGCTAGGGCTAGCGCGGCGGTGGCGGCGGCTAGGGCTAGCGCGGGGTGGGTGGAGAAGGCAAATGAGGAGGAGATGGCGCGGGGTGGATGAAAAGGAGACTGGACCACCCCGACCCTTAAGGGACTGGTCACGCCGGAGTGGTCCGGAGCTGCTCCGGGCTGTGCTCCGGGCTGATCCGGAGCTGCTCCGAGCTGCTCCGACGTGGCCAGTGGACTTAAGAGATGTCCGAAACAAGTGGCACGCACAAAAATCAGTAAAAACACATCCTCTCATGCCCAAAAAGAGAAAATGCTAAATAACAACAAGGATCAAGGGACATGATGAGAATCTTAAGGAAAAACAAACTTCAAATAAATGGACCAATAAAAACGGAGGCAAATGAAGGGCGGGGGATGACTCCCCCTATGTTAAGCACAAATGTCATGGCACCGCGAAGATAAATCCTAGGGCCCATATCATGACATTGAGTCTATTGATGTTGCACACATAGGTACGCATTATGCCAAGACATGGCAAAATGACTCGCCCTACATGTGCGGTGTTTCTAAGCTAGACACAAGATAAATGTGAGATTGCAAGCAAGTAGATCAATCCAAGTTTTTAGGATCAAGAATACCGAGTTCATTCCTTAGCTCAACAAACCGGGCCTCATCCAAAGGTTTCGTGAAAATATTCGCCAATTGGTGATTGGTGCTCACATGAGAGAGAGCAATATCACCCCTTGCGACATGGTCACGTAGGAAGTGGTGGCGAATGTCGATATGTTTGGTGCGGGAGTGTTGGACGGGGTTATTGGCGATCTTTATTGCACTTTCATTGTCGCATAGAAGAAGCACCGTACCAAGAGACACACCATAGTCTTTCAAGGTTTGCTTCATCCACAACAATTGAGTGCAACAAGATGCCGCGGAGATGTATTCGGCTTCGGCGGTGGATAGGGAGATGGAGTTTTGTTTCTTGGACGACCAACTCACCAACGACCGGCCAATAAATTGGCAAGCCCCGGAGGTCGACTTCCGGTCAACCTTATCACCGGCCCAATCGGAATCCGAATAGCCCACAAGATCAAAGGTTGACCCCTTTGGATACCAAAGCCCGAGAGTAGGAGTATGAACAAGATATCTTAAAATCCGTTTGACCGCCACAAGGTGGCACTCCTTAGGAGCGGATTGAAAACGAGCACACAACCTAACACTTAGCATTATGTCCGGCCTAGAAGCACAAAGGTAGAGAAGGGATCCAATCATGGAGCGATATACCTTTTGATCCACCGGTTTCTCACCTTCACCAAGGTCAAGTTGCATTTTGGTTGGCATGGGGGTTTTTGCACTCTTGGCCTTGGTCATCTCGAAGCAGGTGAGCATGTCCTTCACGTACTTCTCTTGAGAGATGAAGGTTCCTCCTTCAAGTTGCCTCACTTGAAAACCTAGAAAGAACTTCAACTCCCCCATCATGGACATCTCGAATCTCTGTGTCATCAATTTCTCAAAAGCTTTGTTATGTTTTTCGTTAGCCCCACCAAAGATAATATCATCAACATAGATTTGGCATATAAACAACCCACCCCCTTTAACCCGCTTGGTGAAAAGGGTGGAATCTACCTTTCCAATTTCAAAACCGTCCGTGAGTAGAAAATCCCTAAGATGCTCGTACCAAGCACGTGGAGCTTGCTTGAGACCGTAGAGCGCCTTATGGAGTTTATACACACGATTCGGGAAATTGGGATTTTCGAGACCCGGGAGTTGAGCAACATATGCCTCCTCTTTCAAGGGGCCATTAAGAAAAGCACTTTTAACATCCATTTGATAAAGCTTGAAATCATGGAAAGAAGCATAAGCAAGCAATAGACGAATAGTTCAAGACGAGCAACGGGCGCAAAGGTGTCCTCAAAATCCATACCTTCTATTTGAGCAAACCCTTGCGCCACTAACCTTGCCTTGTTCCGGGTGACGACTCCATTCTCATCTTGTTTGTTCTTGAACACCCACTTGGTGCCAATCACATTGATCCTATGGTCCTTGGGCCTCTCAACGAGAGACCACACCTTGTTGCGGGTGAAGCATTCCAACTCCTCTTGCATAGCATTCACCCAATCCGGATCTCCCAAGGCTTCATGTACCTTTTGAGGTTCAAAACTAGACACAAAAGCATGATGGCCACAAAAGGTGGCAAGCAAAGCAAGTTGTCTACGAGTTGAAACTCCCTTAGAAATATCACCAAGAATCTTGTCGACTTGAAGATCACTAGCCTTGGTGGCGGCCTTGATGCGCCTTTTCAAACCATCATGACCAACAAATTCTTCTTGTGGCTTGTCTTGGTCATGACCATCTTCTTGAGCTTGATCTTGAGAGGAGTGTGGATCTTGATCATCTCCTTGATCTTGCTCATGAGGTTGAGGGCTTGGTGGATGATCTTGGGCTTGCGTCTCCTCTTGAGAATCTTGTTCCACTTGGAATGGTGATGAAGGTTCTACTTGAGTTGAGCTAGGCTCCACTTGAGTTGACCTTGAATCTTCTTCATGAGGAAGGTCTTGGTATTGAAGAACTTGATCTTCACTAGGCAAGATGTGACCAACTCCCATAGACTTGATGACTTGAGAAGATTCTTCATAACCTACATCACTTGGAACAACTTGCTCCACTTGGGAGTCATTAAATTCCTCGAAAACCATGTCACAAGATACTTCAACACATCCGGAGGATATGTTGTAGTATCTATAGGCGTGGGAATCGTCCGCATAGCCAACGAAAATACCCTCGATTGTTCTAGTTTCGAATTTACCAAGTCTTTCCTTTTTGTTCTTGACGAAGCACTTGCATCCGAAGACGCGGAAGTAGGAGACATTGGGCTTGTTCCCGGTGAGGAGCTCATAAGGCGTCTTGTTGTACACCGGGCGGAGGAAGAGACGGTTGGAGACATGAACCGCGGTGGCAATAGCTTCTCCCCAAAAATTATGGGGAGACTTGAACTCATCCAACATGGTTCTTGCCATTTCAATGATCGTCCGGTTCTTCCTCTCCACCACGCCATTTTGTTGAGGGGTGTACGGAGCGGAGAACTCATGCTTGATCCCCTCTTCACCCATGAAGTCATTCATGGCGTAGTTCTTGAATTCCGACCCATTGTCGGTCCTTATGGTCTTGATCACTTCTTCAAAAGTACGTTCCGCTTGCTTGGCGAACTTGGTGAAGAACTTGTGGGTCTCATCCTTAGACTTAAGGAGGAACACCCATGTATATCTTGAATAATCATCCACGATGACAAGACCATATCTACTACCCCCAAGGGAGTCGTAGGTGGATGGCCCGAAGAGGTCCAAGTGAAGGAGCTCCAAAGGCCTTGTCGTTGAGATCACGCTCTTGGCCGGATGATTCTTCCCAAGTTGCTTCCCGGCAACACATGCACTACACACACGATCTTTTTCAAATGTTACATTGGTTAGTCCAACAACATGTTCACCCTTTAGGAGTCGTTTGAGATTTCTCATGTTGACGTGGCCTAGCCGGCGATGCCAAAGCCAACCCTCGTCAACCTTGGCAATGAGACATGTTGAGGAGGAACTGTTCTCTTTCGAGAAATCAACCACGTAAAGGTTGTCCTCAACATGCCCAACACAAACCAATTTGAGATTATCACTCCTAAAGACTTTCACATGATTATAAGTAAAATAGCAATCATAACCAATGCTTGCAAGATGACGTATTGAAAAGAGATTATAGCCAAGGGTGTCGACAAGCATGACATTCTCAAGAGACAAGTCCTTTGAGATTGCCAACTTGCCTCGACCCAATACCTTTCCTTTTGAGTTATCTCCAAATAGGATGCATTGTGTTGAGTTAACATCTTCAACGAATTGCTCAAGCACCTCTCTTCCTCCGGTCATATGATTAGTGCACCCACTATCAAACAACCATTTCGGTCCACCGGAGGAATAGCCCTACAAAATCAATTCTTGGGTTTAGGAGCCCATTGTGAAATGGGACCCCTAGCATTAGCAACAAGAGATTTAGGTACCCAAATAGAGTACCATCTATAAGCATAACCACCACGAGGACCAACATATCTAGCAACAACATTCCCATCCGTGTCCTTACACAACACATACGATGGGTTGGTGTTTCCGGCAAAGCTATGGTTGGGATTGCCCCTATTGGCATTCCTTCCCATAGGCACATTCTTACCATTACCATTCCCATTGTTCCCTTCTTTCACAAAGATGATCTTCTTGGGTGGAGGAACATAATTGTTGTTGTTGTTCCTTGGAATATAACCAAGGCCTTGGCCACGAGGTCTCTCCTTTTGTTGAGCAAAGAGCTCATGAGGAGGTTTCCCAAGTTGTTGGGATGAGAGACGCTCTTTCTCAAGTTGAGCCTTCAACTTAGCATTCTCCTCAACGAGGATTGCTTGATCTAGAGAAGGGTTAGTAGCACAAGCTATATTCTCAACAATTATAGGCACATTTGATGAACCTTGAACTTCCTTATGAAGAGCTTGAAGTTCCTCATATTTCTTGCTAAGTCTATTGAGCTCATCCTTGACTAGCTTGTTAGCCCGTTCAAGGTGCTCAAGATCCTTAGTAAGAGAAGCATGAGCAACTTCAAGTTCCTTTTTGGAAGCATCAAGTTCTTGTGCCATTAGCAAGGTCTTATCCATAGCATCCAAGTCCTTAGTTTTATCAAGTTGATATGTTTCAATTTGATGAGAAAGAAGCAATCTAGTGTTCTTCTCCTCGGTTAGCTCTTGAACAAGGAGATTGAATCTCCGTTCCCCATCATCAACATGGGATCTCGCTTCCTCAAGGGACTCATTGCGTTGAGCAATAGTGTCCATCAAGTATTCGAAATGATCACGAGCATCACCACGAAGAGAACACATAGTTTTGTAAAGAGTGGCAAGAATAGTCTCCTCATCCATATCATCATTAATGGAACAAGAAGGTTGGGGCGAGGAGATCACCTTGGCCTCCTTTGCCATAAGGCATTTATGAGGAGTGTTCTTGGTGGAGCTCTCGTAGTCCTTGGTGTAGTCGTACTTGAATAGTGACCCGGGCTTGGCAAGGGCCAAGCCGGCCACTCCAACAACGTCCTCCTCGTCGCTATCTTCTTCATCAACATCGGAGGTATATTCAATACCCACAAGAGCCTTGACGTCCTTGAACTTGTTCTTGTTCCTCAAGTTGATTGGATTAGGCTTCAATCTTGGCTTGTCGCCCTTTATGTACTTCGGCTTGTCTTGTCTCTTCTCATAGGGGCAAGTATCGGCGAAATGCCCCGGTTCATCACAATTGTAGCAAGTCCTTCTCTTCTCCTTGGGAACAAAGCTTCCTCTCTTCATGGAATGCTTCCCATACTTCTTGGCAAAGAAAGCTAGGTCAGTATCGAGCTCACTTGTTGAAGTCATCTCTTCTTCCTCTTCAAGATCTTCTTCAACTCTCTCTTCCTTGCTTGCTTCACGTGCCCTTGAATGAGTGACATTGGCCTTCAAGGCAAGGGATGGATTCTTGTTCATGGCGCGGACAATCTCCTTAGTCCTATTTGCCTTGGCAATCATATCATCATGGGCAACAAAATATCCAACAAGCTCATCCGCGGTCATCTTGCGACAAGGTTCCAAGAAGGTGACATTGAAGGCCAACTCCTTGTATTCGCAAGACACAATCTCAATGAACTTGTTCTTCACAAAGCTATCATTCATGTGAAAGCCATCATCAATGGTGTTTCCACCAAGAAGAATGATCTTCTCCTTGAGAGCTTGAAGTCTTGAGTAGGCACTTGAGACCGACTCTCCATCATTCATGCAAAACAAGTTCATGTCTTGTTTGGCGGCTTCATACTTGGTCTTTTGCATTGCCGATGTCCCATCAAACTTGACCGAGAGCTTCTCCCAAAGTTCCTTGGCGGACTCAATGCTTGAGACTTGATCATACACTTCACGCTTCAAGCTTTGACGAATCTTGTTAAGGGCGGTGGAGTTGAGTTGACAATCAATCCTCTCCTTGGGCGTCATGTGCTTCTCATCAACGGGAGTGAACCCATTTTCAACAACGCCCCAAAGCTCCACACAAACGCACCTGAGATGAGAACGCATGCAAGACTTCCAATAGGAATAGTTAAATTCATCAAGCATGGGGGGGGCACCGGAAGAAGGATTCATGTGAGGCATAGGCACGCGTTCGAGGGGATATTCATATGGCTTTGCATGGGAAGAGGGTCCATCGGGCTTAGGTGGATCATCCACCTTTGCCTTATCCGAGTTTAGGTTCTCCCTCGGAGCAACCTCAACAACCTCGGGAAGGACACTCTTAGCATCCAAAGCCGAGAATCTCGCTTCCAACGCGGCAAAACGTTCGTTGAGTTCATTGCGTTGCTTATCAAGCAACGCTTGGACCTCAACGGCCGTGAAGACTTTGCCTTCACCCTCATCCGTAGGTGAGACCATCTTACTCTTAAGGCGGTTAAGCCCTTAGAAAGAGCCCTTGGCTCTGATACCAATTGAAAGTGTAGATGGTCTAACCTAGAGGGGGGGTGAATAGGTTTCTACAAATTTTACTTTTCTTTTCACTAGTTTTAGGCTTTGCGGAATATAAGTGTGAGCCTAACAACTAGGTGAACAACCTATAAGATGCTATGCAAAGTACTTCAAGCACGAAGGCTATCACAAAGGTAAAAACACAAGTAAAGGAACTCGGATAGAAATAACCGAGGCACACGGAGACGAAGATGTATCCCGATGTTCACTCTCTTGGGAGAGAGCTAGTCACCGTTGGAGAGGTGTGAATTCCCACGAAGGGTACTCAAGCGCCACGAAGGCTCACCTTCTTCTCCTTGAGCCTCCTCCACGAAGTAGGAGCCCAATCACTTGTGGTAGACCTTGGGGTGGTCTCCAAACCCTCACAAACTTTCCCGAAGCAAATCCACAACCCGGAAGCTTCCGGGCGACCTAGCACGCCTAGGGTTTCCCAACAAACCCAAGAGTAACAAGCTACTTGATGAACTTGAGGAGGGATCACTTTTGGCTTGGTGGAAATGTAGATCGAGACCTCCTCTCTCGATTCCCCAAAGGAATTAGGGTTTGGTTGGGGGGAATGAGAGATCTCAAGGAAATGTGGAGCTCAACAATGGAGGAGAGAGAAAGTGAGGAACAAGAGCTCTTTTTCGTGCAAAAGGTATCCCTTGGAGAAGAAGGGGGGGCTTATAAAGGCCCCCCGAAAAGTGACCGTTGCAACATCAGGATGTCACTCCGGAGTGGCCCGGAGCAGTTCCGGCCACTGCTCCGGCCTGCCCGGAGCAACTCTGGCAAGTGCTCCGGAGCAGAGTGGAAGCACGCCAGCTTCACTGCTCCGCCCGGAGTACGGTCCGGAGCTGCTCCGGCCGCTGCTCCGGCCTGGCCCGGAACAGCTCTGGGGGGTACTCCGGAGCAAGGCTGAAAGCCTGGCAGCTTCACTGCCCCGCCCGGAGTACGGTCCGGAGCTGCTCCGGCCGCTGCTCCGGCTGCGGCAGAAGGACACAGGGACAGAGCACACCGGATTTCTTCGACTCGACAAGAGGTGGAAAACAAGGAAAAGATCATCCTCAGCAAGTTCATCATGAGCCCCTCTTAATAGTGCGGCATACCTACGACTCAAATACAAACCGGAAAAACGGAGTAAGCCGACTCTTTTCTTCTTTTTGAATTGGGGGGGTCTCCTTCCTTTCACCATCAAGAACACAAGGGACTAAATCTGAGAAATAAACTTGAAGATTATATTAGTACCATAAGTAAGTGTCATCATCACCAAAATAAATATAAGGGCAAAATGCCCTAACACTCTCGGCCGCATCCATCTCCATCACCTTCCTCCATGACTCATTGAAGGTCTGATCCCCCTCCTTGTTGGCTTGACTCCCCGCCATATCTACAATAAGAGTGGAGATAAATGTTAGTAAACACAATATGTAAAATGTTATCTCAAATTTAAAAATTGTAGAGCACAAAATAAAAGTACATACGGAAATGGTCCTTGTAGATATCCTATCATACTAGTTCGATTTACACCACGGACTCCTCTAAGACCTAGTTGTCTTCCTCTTTGTTGCCTAGGATTACGATAGCTTGGACCACCTCCGTGGCTTCGACCACCTCGGTGACTAGGACCACTTTGTTGGCTTGCAACACTATGTTGGCTACTCCTTTGTTGGCTTAGGCTTGGACCACTTTGTTGGGTACTCCGTTGTTGGCTTAGGCTTGGAACATCTCGGTGGCTTGGACCACTTTGTTGGGTACTCCTTTGTTGGCTTGGACCACCTTGTTGGCTTGAATCACCTTGTTGACTACTCATGGGTTGGCTTGCGTTTGAGTCATTTCTCTTTGTTCTTTTCCTTTGGGTACATGTCCTAGCATTGTGTCCATGACCATTACACTTTCCACAACGAGCTCTATCACATGGCTCTTGAAATTGGTCATTTCCTGATTCTCTCGCACCACCACGACCCCATCCATCCATATCACCCCTAAAACGCTTTGTCTGACGTCTTCCACGTTTAACAACCTTCCATGACGGATGGGGCCAGAGTTGGATTCCATGATACTCGGGCCACTGTGATTGGTCTAGGTATGGGTTAAATCTAGGAGCCCATGTTTTCTTGGTCGTCGTGATGGAGAACTCTGACTCTCTCACGGTGAGAGGGTGATTGTAGTCCAAATGACGCACCCGAGCCGCCGTTAGCAAATGCGAGCAAGCGAGATGGACCAAAGATGGCCTCGCACATGTGCACTCGCAAGTCCTTAGCGAGACCTTGAAAGCTCGGCCTCCGTGTTGGACACCGTCGGCCGTGGTTCCTCCGGGCTCGTTCACTTGATAAATGAGCTCTTCGTTATCATAAACGGTGGCAACTTCAGAATCTGCCTTACGAGACTGAAATGTCCTCCACTCGTCACCTTTGGGTGGGTACTCGTATTTGTGGTCTTGCGTATGGTCTCCCGCAATCTGCCTTTCCGTTTCATCTGAGTACTTCAAAAAATACTCATTCAACTTGTCGAATGTGTATCGCACAATTGCCGTCACGGGCAATGCACGGACACCCTTGAGCACCTTGTTGAAGTACTCTGCCATATTGCTTGTCATTTGACCGTACCTCCGACCATTTTCATCGTAGGCTCTTGCCCACTTTGTTCTATCTTGGATGTGCCTAGTGAGAAATGCTTGACCCTTAGCATCGAGCTTTCTGTTTGAGGTCAATTTGATGTACAAGTTTGCGAAACGCCGGTCAGTGAAAGCGAGACAACAATCTTGAAGATCATCAGTCAACTCCTTGCTGCCACATGCCCTATAGAAGTTTGAACAGAAATGCCTCATGCACCATCTATGGTGCAAAGGAGCATGCCCTGAAATTTCAATATTTACAGCTGCGAGAATTCCTTGATGTCGATCTGAGATGACACAAATTTCCCTTTGTGGCGGTAATACCTTGGTCCTCAAAAGGTGAAAAAACCACTGCCAGTTATTGTTGTTCTCCGCCTCAACGAAAGCAAATGCCAAAGGAACCAAACGGTTGTTGGCATCATTTGCTATTGCAACCAAGAGAGTCCCCCTATATTGCCCGGTCAGAAATGTGCCATCAACGGAGATTACCGGTCTACAATGCTCGAAAGCTTTCACGCATTGCTGGAAAGCCCAAAATGCACGGCCAAATACTCGAACAATTCTTCCATTGTAAATCCTTGTTTCCTGTCCATAAGGCTCTACCACATGAACCATGCCCGGGTTTGCATCGGCCATTGCTAACAACAACCGAGGAATTCGGTTGTATGCTTCTTCCCAATCACCATACAACATCCTGAATGCAGCTTGCTTTGCTTTCCATGCCTTGCCGTATTTCACATCATAGTGAAAGAGAGCTTTCACAAGCTCCATGACTGTTTTGATGCTCATTGTTGGAAGTGACGAGATTTGATTGGAAAGTCTATATGCGATGAACTCGGAGGTGAGTTGTCGGTGATCATGCTTTACTGCTTTGCCATCCACCCTCTTTCCGCGACACATGTGAGTTGGCACACAACTTGTTATGCGCCACTCGGGTCCTCCCTTCCATGGTCTTGCACGCACAATCCAGGGACATCGATCCTTCTCGCACTTAACAGTGTAACGCTTCTTCACGTCTGAGTGAAGCACCGTATAGGGACGATGATACTTAACCGAGAAGTCCTTGATCCATTGTTTAAATTCCAGCAAGGTTTTGAACATCAAGCCTTTTGATATACCATTACTCTCGTGATTGCCATCCCGGTAAGAAGTAGGCCTTGGTCCAAGCACTATACCCTCGCCGCCGTCAACCGTGGCTTCATCCGCAAGACTAAGATCACGGAACAATGGTATCCGATGATCTCGCCCCAATACCTCCTCGTGGACTTCGGCCTCATTGGCCGTGAACCCTTCCTCATCAACTTCTTCTTCGGGACCATCGTCATCCGAGTCCGATGCATAGCATCGCGAGTACGGGATGTCATGGTCCATGTTTTCTTGCGTATAGTACATATCCAAATCTCCAACATTGTGGTCATGAAGCTCAATATCATTGTCATCATCCCCGCACTCATCTTCCTCCTCTTCCAATGCTTCGTCCTCCTTTGAAATTGGACTTCCATCCGTCATTTCTTCTAGGTGGTTCGGTGGAGAATTCCTAGCATCAACCCGGGAGGCACTCCGGTTCAAGTCCACATGCAAAGTACCACCAACCTTTTTGGTGGCAAATAACTCAAGAGCCTTGTCGAGAGATTCCGCCACCACCTCCTTGTATGCACCCCAACGTTGCTCGGAGTTGATACGCATTATCTTCCAACGGAAATGCATGCCAAATCCGGCGTTGTGCCTACCCTCCAACTCAACAACATCACTAGGGTCCATCCATTTCAACTCTATCCTAACTTGTTCCAAGACCTCGGCGTACGTAGGAGTACGCTCGAACACCAAGTCAAGCTCATCCGGGTCGGGCTCTAAATTGCCTTTCAAATATGCTTCCTTGTCAACATGATGAACATGAACAATTCTCGCCATACCTATTTTTTGTATAACAACAATAAGGTAAAAAAAATTAATAAGTATCTATGCCAATATTTACTAAAACATCATACTTCATAACAAGAAAACCCTAACCCTAACCCTAACATAACAAGAAAACCCTAACCCTAACCCTAACATAACAACAAACCCTAACCTCACAAACCCTTACCCTAACCTACCAATCTACACTAAAATACTTCATACACATCATACAAGCCAACATTGACCAAATTAACAAGAATCAACATTGCAATTTGGATGAATCAATATTTCTAGGGTTTCCAAGATTTGGGGATTCAAAACCAAAAATGCAAATTCCAATGGGTCAAATGAATGGGAAATGATGGCGAGTACCTTAGGAGACTTGGGGAAGGAGAAATCCACGGAGAAAAGCTTCGATTTGGGTGGGAGGATTGAGAGGGGGAGAGAGAGCCGCCTTTGCTGTGAAGAGATGAGGGAGGAAGTGAGTGAGGAGGCCAGCTCGGGGCTGGGCTCCAAACCCTAACCCTAAAGTGCTTCGCCACTGAGAGTGGCGACGCAGGCCATTGTGCTTCGCCACCCTGCGTGGCGACGCACGCTTATCTGCTTCGCCACCGTGAGTGGCGACGCACATCACTGCTTCGCCACTCTCTGTGGCGACGCACCGTCAGCTGCTTCGCCACCGTGAATGGCGAAGCTAAAAGAGGTTATTTTTTTGAAATAGTTTCGTCGACGGTTTATTATTTGAAATCGTTTCAAGTTTGGGTTATTTTTGTCTAAATTGCCAATGAGCATGTGGTTTAATCTCTTCTCAAAAGCACCTGATAAAGTGTACTATTCTTGACAAATGACAAAGACTAGATGCCTACAGATTAGCAGCATGAAAATGACAATTTCTATGCTCCAAAATTGCTAGTTACATGATTTTTTAAAATATTTTTACACATGTCAAAAAGAAAAAAAATCTCCGCAGAACTTTGTGGATAAACATAGAATGTTTAGATGTACACCTACGTATTTTGTCTGATTTTTTGATATTTTAACACACATTAAAATTGCACATTCATAATAGATGCATTTAGAGCCAAAACACCTTGTCCTGCTAGTTCCCCCCTCCTATATTAGGATGTCTATTAGCTTTGACCGAGGTAAAATTTAACAAAGTCTAACCAACTATATACAAAAATATATTAACATGATACCAAATACATATAACATGAAAATACAATTCATGATGATTCTAGTAACATTGAGTAGGTATTGTACGTTGATATTATTTCTCTGCATTTGATCAAAATTTATAAGATTTGACTTTGACCAAAAATTAATAGACATTCTAATACGGGAAGGAGCGAGTATATGTAGGACCATAGAATTAGCCTGTTGGTATTGGGCCTAAGTTGACGACTATGTGATTTTGCGTGTGCTTATGAAAACATTTCTGACCGATGATCACTTTCTGTGGCACAAGACAAAAGGGCAAAAAGACATTGCCATTGCCAGCAAGCTCGTTCTTATTTTTTCCTTGTACTTAAGTTTATTGTATTAGGGGTGAATGTTTCTTTAGATATGCATGAACGCATTTGTAAATTGACAGAGAATTAGTTCATTTTCAACCGGCTGAAACCATATTACTTATTCTTTTGTATAGATAACAAAATTTTATAACATGACGAACATATTTTAGATTTCCTCTAAAAAAATTCAAGATCAACTACAAACTAATCAATCCTCAGTCTACCGAGACCTAAAAAAGCAAAGCTATAGCTCGATCAAAGCACCGTCCTTGCATAATTGTGAGAGAAAATAGCACCGTCCTTAATTAACATATTAGTTGATATACTCCTACGCTTTTTATAGGCTATCATCCCTGTACGATCATTTAATTAGATTATTGTTTATGTGCATGGATATGTGTATTTTTTGCGGACTACCAGTATCCCCCGAGAAAAATACAGACACACACCGAGAAACGTCCTCCTCCCCCGACCCCCTCCCCTGACCTCCGTGCGGCGGCGCCACGCCGCACCGAGGAATGACCACCGGCTCCGCTACCGGCTACACCGCCGCCGCTTCTCCCTCCCGCCGCCGGCGCCGTCGGGGCGTCGCCGGGCAAAGCCCGCGAAGCACGGTGGCGACGGCAGATCTCCTCAGCCATCGGTCTGGTGCAGCGGCCGTGTCCCGCTCCGGCTGATCCAGCAGCACTGAGGCGGGCAAAGGCGGGCAGGATGACTCGTGGCGGCGGCGGGCGACAGCGGTATGGCGCAGGCGGGCCCGATCTGGGCCTAGATGGGCTCAGATGGGACATGACCTGCACATCAACGGTGTCCTCGTTGGTCGTTCCCGAGTACTCATGCGTTCTGTCCTGCTTCACGAGGACCTCAAGGATGCGTGGAGCTTCGCTCCCATGCATGGCGGTGGTGGTCATCTCTTTGGCCGGAGGTGGTTGGCCAGCTAGTTATGTTTAACCTAAAACCGCATCTAGTTCCGGTGGCGAGATGGGAGACAAGGCTACCGGTGAAAACCGAGCATTGACGCTGGTCATGGCAGGCAATGGCGGTTCTTTGTGCCGTTACCTTAGTGAAGGCATCGCTGGTGTAGTCGTCGTCTACTTTCCCGTCCTGCTTCGGGGGAAACCCTAGATCTGGGTCTCCCGGATCGAACGATGGCGGCGTGGTCGGTGTCGCTCTCCCCCATGAGGGCATCGTTTTTGGAGTAGCTACTAGAAGGTGGAGGTAGGAGGTGGTGTGGTGGGTGGAGGTAGGAGGTGGTGCAGCGGAGCCTCGGTGACAGATGTGGCTTGTTGGACTTGCACAGGGCGGGTGAAAGGATGAGATGTCGCCTAGAGGGGGGTGAATAGGCGTTTTAAAAACAATTATGGAATTGGCTTGAAGGAATGCGGAATTAAACTAACGTTTATTTTCTTCAAGCACAAAACCTAAATATGCTAGGCTCAACTAGGTGCACCAACAACAACTAGAGATAAGCAAGATAGCACAAGATATAATTCACGAGTGATAAACAAGATATAAATACTTCAAGCACGAAGGCTATCACAAGGAAATAAACTCGGGTATAGAGATAACCGAGGCACGCGGAGACGAAGATGTATCCCGATGTTCACTTACATAAAGTAAGCTAATCACCGTTGGAGAGATGCAAGTAACCATGAAGGCCCCCGAACACCACGAAGGCTCACCTTCTTCTCTGAGTCCCCCACGAATCTAGGGACCCATTCTTATGGTTAGCTTTTCTTCCACTCCGGAGATGGCAAGCTCCACAACCACTTCACAAATCCCACGAAGGGAAAAGCCCGGGCCTCTTCACAATCTTCCATGAAGAGGTCACCGCGGCACCAACCGCCAAGCCAACTAGGAGGTCACCCTCCAAGAGTAACAAGCTCACGGTCTCTCACTCGAACAAATCGTAATGGAGAGCTCAACACTATGCAAGGATGCAAAGCAAGAACACAAGAGGAAGTGTTCAAATCCTTCTCTCTCAAATCCCACCAAGGCAACAAATGCTATGGAGGAGTTAGAGAGGAAGAACAAGGGTGCATGTCAACCAATGACTCCAAGATCTTGATTCAAAGGATTCCCCTCACTTAGAGGAGGAATGATTTGGTGGAGATTGTAGATCAAGATCCCCTCTCTCAAATCCCTCAAAAAGATGCAAGAATCATTGGAGGGAAGAGGAAGGAAGAAAGCTCAAGAGGGTCAACAATGGAGGTATATTTCGTGCTCTAGAACCCTAAAACATTTGGGGAAGAAGACCCCTTTTATAGTCCTCAAAGAAAACTAGCCGTTTGGGGCGAAACTGGAATTCCCGGTTTAAAACTCGGTCAAAACCGAAAATACAAGAAAACAGTTCTGAAGCTTTTCGGTTGATTTCCGGTTGAATTCCCGGTTGAATTCCCGGTGGGACCGGAAATTCCTGGTTTAAAACTCGGTCAAAACTGAAAATACAAGAAAACAGTTCTCAAGCTTTTCGGTTGATTTCCGGTCCAAACCGAGCTCGGAACCGGCAGAAAATATCCTCACAAAAAATGCGATAACTTTTACATCCGGACTCCGATTTTAGCAAACTTGGGCTTTTTGAAAAGCTAAGAAAAATATCTATCCAATGAAGACCATAAAACCCAAGAAGTAGTAAGATATAAAATACCAAATATGAAGAGGTGAAAACCTCTTTTAAGAAAGAACCGGTAAAACCTCCAAACTCGAAAACGCGATAAAAGATGCATACGAATTCCGTTTTCGATGAACTTGGACTTGTTGGAAAGGTAGCAACAAGCACAAGAACCTCACATGGAGAAACACCAAGAAGCAACAAAGTAGTATGATGCAAAGTATGCAAATGTTTGAGCTCCCTAAGACGATGTGATCAAGTTACCCGACCGAAAGCCACTCTTGATAGTGCGGCTATCTATCCTATAAACCGGTCTCTCAACAAACACCTTGAGACCGGTAAAATAAAAACCTAGCAAGGCCATACCTTTTACTTGCGCATCCCGCTTGATCTTGATGTCGATGCTTCATGCTTCCTTCAAGCTGAAATGCCTCACTTGATCATTGTTGCTTCATGAAGACATATGATTTGCTCACCCATAACCCATTATGGGATAACTTCAGTAATGCATGTCTTCACAACTCCATTATCACCAAATGGATGCCAAGCTTCAAGCATATGATCTTCTCGAGATGCTTATCTTAAACTTGTCCTTCTCAACCTTGATGACGATCATCACTTGATGTCATTCTCTCATGGGCTATATGTAATCTCACTATTGATGCATACCCATGTGTTAGGGCATTTTCTAGCCTCCCTAGTTTTGTGTGTTAGTTGACAACACCAGGACATTTTACCAATGCTTTTGTGCAGGAAGATTGGCCGGATTTTTCGGCCGGATATTTCCAAAACTGGGCCGGATAATCCGGCCACCCCTGAAAATGGCTAAGGACCAGAAGCAACGAGATGCGCGTCACCCAGATTTTGGGGCGGATATTTCGGCCGGATTTTTCCAAATCTGGGCCGGATAATCCGCCCCCCCCCCCGTGAAAACGACTAAGGACCAGAAGAAGAGCTGATGCGCGTCACCCAGATTCCTGGCCGGATTTTTCGGCCGGATTATTCCAGAAGTGGGCCGGATTATCCGGTGCAAGTTTGGGCCGGATTATCCGGCCCCTGGGGGCTGCAACGGATACATTTCGGGAAGGGGTATTTATACCCCCTCCTCTCTTCCTCCCCAGCTTGCTCGTCCTCATCAAGAACAAGACACTATTTGGAGCCAACCTCACTACAAGATCTCCACCCTCAACCACCCAAAGTCTTAGATCTTTGGAGGATCGAAGGAGGAGATCCCGATCTACATCTACACCGAAGGAATTTCTTTTTCCCCTCCTTTTGCTTGAGGGATTTGCTCCTAGTGGTTCTTTGGAAACACTAGGTGGTTTGATTCGAGATTTCTCTAGTCTTTGTGGATTCTAGCCTCCATGGCTTTATTGGGAGCCTCCAATTCAGTTGTGGATGTGTGCCCCAATCTCCGTGTAAGGGATTCGGTGAGTTCCCCCAATACCACCGCTTAGTGGAACGAGCTAGCCTCCGTGGCTTGCTCACCGGAGAACAAGGTGAGCCTCCATGGCGTTGGTCGACTCCGTGTCACCACACCTCTCCAACGTAGACGTACTTCCCCTCAAAAGGAAGGAACTACGGGAATACATCCTTGTATCTTCGGTCTCCGCTCCTTGGTTATTTTTTACCCGAACTCGCTTACTTGCTTACTTGTTTACTTGTTCACTTGCTTGCTTGCCACTTAGGAAATTCACCTAGTTGCACATCTAGAGAATTTACTTTGTGTCAAGCCTAAAAATTGAAAAAGATAAAATTTTGTGTAGCGCCTATTCACCCCCCCCCTCTAGTCGCCCGTGAGATCCTTTTCAATTGGTATCAGAGCCTAGTGCTCTTTGATTGGGCTTAACCGCCTAAGAGATCATGGGCGAAGAGGAACCCGCCACTAAGGCGGATTTTAATAACATAATGACTCGCATGGATGCTATGATGGCAGCCATGGAAAGCCAAAAATCTCAACTTGATGCTCTCACTAGTGGAACATCAAGTACCACTCCACCAACTCCGGTTGACACCTCGGATAAGGATAAGCCATCCTTAAGCGAGGAAGATCCGGAGAAGGATGGGAATGAGAACAAAGAGGATCCCCCCAGGAAAGATGACACCTCTCGGGGACATAGCACGGAGGTTCCACATCCTACGAGCTATGTCTCCGGAAGGCACCTTCAAATGCCACACCTTGCCTCATGCGGCCCACCGCCACAACTTGATGCTTCTAGCTTTGCCAATTGGCAAGATAACATGCGCTCTCACATAAATTTCGTGTCTATTGAGCTTTGGAGGATCATTGAGCAGGGTTATCATCCAACTTCCAAGGACTTGACCAACTTGCTACCTTGGGAGCAAATCGACAAGCAGCTCAATGCCTCTGCCTTGCATCTCATTCACATGTCTCTCTCCGAGAAGGACAAGGCGTTCGTCCGCAACATCTCTTCCGCCAAGGAAGCTTGGGATGCTCTCACCAACCTCTTCATCGGCAATGAGAGCATTCAAGAGTCCAAGTTTGATGAGGCATCTAATGAAGCGGACAACTTTGCCATGCTTGATGGTGAATCTCCCGAAGAACTTCATCGGCGTCTCTCGGCACTCCAAGTGAAGCTAGTCGACCTCGGCTCCACTCAATGTGATGGGAGATGGATGAAGAGGAAATTTGTCCAAGCCCTCTTGCCCTTCTTCAAGGATACGATGAACTCAATCAAGGGAGATGCCAACTTTAGGAAGATGACCGCTCATGACATCTTGCAAGAGATTGTGGCAAGGAAGATCTCCGAGAAGAATGCGGATGATGCTCTAGCTCATGCACGTGGTGTGCGTGCACCCAACCTTGCTTTGAAGGCAAAAGTCTCTCTTCATGAAGAAGCAAGTTTGATGGAAGAGGAAGAGTCTATGAGTGGAAGTCCCGAAGACATGAAGTATGCTCATGCCGAACACATGGCTCTTGTTCAACGGGCTTTCATGAAGAAGTGGAAGTCATCAAGTCCCTCCAAACCTAAGGCCACAAGTAGAGTGAGAACATGCTACAATTGTGGTAATCAACACCACTTCATCGCGGATTGTCCCTATGAAAGAGTGGAAGATCACAATGGAAGACTCATTCGCAAGGAGATGAAGGCCAAGTCTTACCCACCAAGGAACTTTGATAAGAAGAAAGCTGTTCCAATACATGCCTTGACGACTCAAGAAGAATACCCATCCGGTGATGATGCAAGTGATGATGAAGAAGTAGGAAGGGCCGCCATCGCCATCGCCAAGCCTATCTCTTCACCATCCCTCTTCGCTTCCGCAAACGAGTCCAAGCGCTCCAACTCCAAGGGAACATGTCTAATGGCTCACGCTACAAAGGTATCACCGACTTTCACACCCATCATACCTAGAAGCTTATCTTTGATGGATTTTGTTGATACTAATAGTGATAAGGATGAGCCTAATGAATTTGACACCTTCATGTCAACCTTGCATGGGGAGACCAAAGCTCAATTTGAGATTCTCCTAAATCAATATAATGAGTCTCTTCAACTTAATGATAAAAATGAGGAACACATCTTTGAGCTAGAAGGGCATGCTCGTGAGTATGCCGATGAAATTGCAACCCTCAATCAATCTCTTGAGGTTGAGCAAGATCTAAGGATGGCACTTGAGGCATCCAAGTTAGGTCTTGAAGAGTCCTATAACTTGGACATTGCTAGGCTTAAGAATGATCGTGATATTGCTCAATCAGTTGCTAATGAACTTAGGTTGCAAAATGAGAAACTAAATCTTATGATTGCTAAAGAAGCAACCAAGTTATCTTCTAGCACCTTTGTTGCAAGTACTTGTTACACTAACCCTCTTTTTGAGAAAGATGCCCCCAAAGGTGACACAAGGCTTGATGAGCTTTTGAGTGCTCAAAAGCAACATGGTGACAAGACCGGGCTTGGTTTCACTCCCAAGTCTAAAAAGAAGAGGAACAAGAAAAAGAACAAGAAGAAGAACAACAAGAAGACGAAATTTCTTGTGCCCACTCCTCCTCCTAAGAAGCACATCCCAAATGACATATGCTTTGACGAGGATGGCAATGTTTATGAGGAGGAGGGGGAGCTCGTGAGGGAAGTGGTTGGGAATGCCAAGAGGGCAATGCCCAATCACAACGACTTTGCGGGAAAATATAACCCCTCTTATGTTCTTCGCCGTGCTTATGATGGACATGTTTATGCTAAATTTGTTGGCTCACCTAATGAATGCATTGCTTGGTCTATTTGGGTTCCTAAGACCCTTGTCACTAACAAAAGAGGACCCATTGAAAAATGGGTACCTAAAAACAAAGCTTGACTTTTGTAGGGCTTTGCTTCCGGTGCGGGACAATGGATAATTGATAGTGGTGCTACCAATCATATGTCCGGAAGCAAAGAGTTGGTGAAGGAGCTTCGCACCGGTTCATCTAGTGCGGGCTACGTCACCTATGGAGATTCCTCAAGGTCAAAGGTATTGGGTCTTGGTAAAGTTGTTATATCTCAAGATGTTACCGTGGAGAATGTCATGCTCGTTGAGTCTCTCTCTTATAATTTACTTTCCGTAGCTCAACTTGCCGATATGGGCTTTGCAACTTTCTTTGATGTTGGGATTGTGGTTCTTTTGTGGAGCAAGTCTCTTAAAGTAGCCTTTGTTGGGCATGTTGAAAACGGCTTATATGTGATTGACTTCTCGGAGAAGGTCACTAAAGCCGCGACTTGCCTAATGGCTAAAGTTGACATGGGATGGCTATGGCATCGCCGGCTAGGCCACGTCAATATGAGAACTTTGCAAAGACTCCACAAAGGTAACCACATCCTAGGACTAACCGATCTAACCTTTGCCAAAGATCGTGTGTGTAGAGCTTGCATTGAAGGAAAGATGCATGAACTTCCTCATCCTAGCAAGACGATCATTTCCTCTAAGAGGGTCTTGGAGCTCCTTCACATGGACCTGTTTGGCCCTCCATCTCATGCAAGTCTAGGAGGGAAGAAATATTGCTTGGTGATTGTTGATTACTACTCAAGATATACTTGGGTCTACTTCTTCAAGCACAAATACGAGACCCAACAAACCGTCATGGACTTCATCAAGGAAGTGGAACGTCAATATGGCCAAGATATCTTGATGATTCGGAGTGATAATGGGACGGAGTTCAAGAACTACACCGTCGACGAATTCTTGAGTGATGAGGGAATTCAACATCAATACTCCTCTCCCTACACTCCACAACAAAATGGTGTAGCCGAGCGGAAGAACCGAACCTTGATGGACATGGCAAGGACAATGTTAGCGGAGTTTAAGTCTCCGTATAACTTTTGGGCCGAAGCCATCAATACCGCTTGTCATGCTTCTAACCGGCTATATCTTCGCAAGGGCTTGAACAAGACTCCTTATGAGATCCTCACCGGCAACAAGCCTAACATCAAATACTTTCGAGTATTCGGTTGTAAGTGCTTCTATCTTAGAAAGGGTGTTCATTTGTCCAAGTTTGATTCTAAAGCTCTTGAGGGTATCTTTGTTGGTTATGCCGCCGAATCTCATGCTTTTAGAATCTTTGACAAAGAGTCCGCTCGTGTTGTTGAAGTTTCTAACGTGAGATTCGACGAGAATGACGGCTCCCGTGTGGAGCAAAGTGGTGTTTGTGATGTAGGTGACGAAATACCTCCTCAAGCCATAAGAAGAATGGGTGTGGGTCATCTCATACCCATTGAGGGACACCTTTTGGCGGAAGGAGAAGGACTATGCTCTACTCAAGTGGAGCCTTCACCTTCACAAGCTCCACAAGCTCCTCAAGGACCGATTGATGCTAACCAAAGACAAGCATTAGACCCTCATTCAAGCGAGCAAGGCCAAGATCAAGACCAAGAGGACAATGGTGATTCCTCACCAATGGTAGATCAAGGCCAAGCTCAAGATGTTGAGCATGCTCATGATGTTGATCAAGCTCAAGTTGAAGGTCAAAGCGAGGACCAAAATAGTGGTGATGACCAAGTGGCTTCTCAAGAGTCTTTTGAAGAAGCTCAAGCTCGCCGTGCAAGGAAAGTGGAAGAAGCTCTTCACAAAGGGAGTCATACCTTGGATAGTGTGATTGGGAGTGTGAGAAAAGGGGTTTCCACAAGGAGACAATTAGCCAACTTTAGCATCCATCATGCCTTCGTCTCTTGTGTGGAACCTCAAAAGGTGTTTGAGGCACTTGAAGACCCGGATTGGGTGGAAGCCATGCACGAAGAACTCAACAACTTCAAGCGCACACTAGTAGGGAAAACCTCTTCTGTGGCGCACCCATATATGCATTCTGTGGCGCATGGGTGGTGCTCCACAGAATCTTCGCCACAAAAATAAGCATTCTGTGGCGCACCAGTACATGCGCCACAGAAATTTGGAATTCTGTGGCGCACCAAGCCCTAATGCGCCACAGAATTAAGAAATTCTGTGGCGCATTATGGCTTGGTGCGCCACAGAATTAGGTGCACCACAGAATTGCATTTTAGTGCGCCACAGAAATATTACAGGTTTTATACAGAACTTATTATGTCTGGTGTATATATACAGGTATTAACAGATATAATATAGCAGTATACAGATATATCAACAGATTTCATATAGCACAATTATATATCTCCATATACAACTCATTTCATATAGAATATTAACAGATTTCATATAGCTCCATGCATATACAACTCATCATACATATATATCTCCATACAACTCATAATCCATGCAAATTAAGTGCATCATCTCAAGATACAAATGAAGTGACACCAGCCGCCGCCTACACTAGGATGAAATAGAGTACCGCTCCGACGATGGTGAGCAAGAGCGAGAGCACAATGAAGGTCTTCATCTTGCTCTTGTTCGACTGGTGCTTCCTCCACTTGGCAACCGCCTCTTGTTGAGTCGGGTAGCCTTTGTAGCAGTTGCCGCTGAACTTGTGCACCTGTTCCTTGCAGTCCGTCCACTCCTCATAGACTCCTGGAACCCGCCCCTCGAACACGACGTACCACGTCATCTCTATGGACACAAGGCATATTAGTATATAATGCAATGGAAAGAATTAGAGGGTTCACATGCATACATATTCACAAGAATTAAAGCAAGGAAATAATAATAAACCTAAAAGTCATATAGCATCGGTATCACATAAGTAATCAAGTTCTACTACATCGACTACAATAGTAATTGAAGTCCAACAACGACACTAAGCAAGTTTATTTACAACACAGTAGGCACACCGGCCTCTCGATCAATGAGACGTCTTGTTCATGGGCTCCGGGAACGGTTTGTACATGTCCTTCGTCGTCCACGTCCTTCCATCACCCTGCCTATGTAGGCGTTCTTCTATATCCCTCTTACACAACCCTCTGAGTTGGTGTAAGAGCCCCGATCTGTTGCATACATCTTCTACGATAATTTCCGATAGCTTTACTTGGATGCGATGGAAGTCTTCTCTAAGATCAGCATCGCTGATCTCCCCCGCCATTTTTTTGGGGTCTCGCTTACTAGGTGGCAGACGCATCATCTCTGCATCCGCGACAAACCCTAGAAGGTGATGGAGGACATAGAAGGCCTCCTTCATGCTGTCATCTGGCTGCTTGATGCAAGGGAAGTTGATCACGTGCTTGAACCCCTGCTCTTTAGTGTCCGGCCTGATAAATTTCCCCTTCTCGTGGAAGATGCCTCCATTTTTGGAGTAGAAAAGGATAGCCTCATCGAGAACACTCCTTATTCTATTGTAGTCTTTCTTCGTCGTCGTACTCGACGAGTCGAAGTACTGGGCTAGTGACCACTTCGGGCAAAGAACGACGAGTGTGCAGTATGTGTCCCTGCTCAACACATGCAATTTAAATGGAATGTTGGAAATGATCGGCAATGGAAGAAATATATAAGAAAGCATAAGTTACGACGGCCGAGAGCGAATGTGTACTTACTCGGGAAAGACAGGCAGAAGAATGGTGTTCTTCTCTTTGTTCATGAGCATGAAGCTCTGGAGGTACCGCACCGCCGCGGTCCGTGTGCTTGAGCCATCCACCAGCTGGCTATCGCGCATGTAGTAGGGATCCGCTACCACGACGTTGGGGGGTCTCTCTCTCTTGATCTTCATCTGAAGATTGATCGCGTATAGGCGAACCAAGTTATAGTCGAGCCGTTTCCAGTGAAATAGATTGAAGACGTCCTCGAACGCTATGAAGAAGATATCCGTGGGGTATGCTTGGACGAAGTTTGGGTCTGCTGCTGGCACCTTGACCGTGAACACCGGGTAATTTGGATCCTTGTCTTGAAGAAGGAGGCTCTCTAGAAACTGAATATTTTGCTGCAAACTGATCATTGGTCCACTTGCGAGATGTTCGAGGTCCTCAGGCAGTATCAGTTTACCAGCTTCATGAAGCCGGGACAAGCCACCCGGTGTCCGTGGTACCATGTCGTCGGCCCGCATCTTCTTAGGAAGAGTCTGGCTCGAAGATGCGCCCTTCTTATTTCCTCTCTTCCTTGGCTTCTTCACCTGACCTGCTGGGGGTGCTTCGGGTGCTGGTGGTGCTGATGGTGGGGTTGCTTGGGGTGCTGGTGGTGATGATGGTGGTGCAACGGGTGCTTGGGTTGCTTGGGGTGCTGGTGGTGCTGATGGTGGAGCTTGGGGTGCTAGGGTTGATTCGCGTGGCTCCCCGACGATCGTCTTATACAGCGTGTTAGGGCTGAAAATGGTAGCCGGCTTGACTTGAGCTGGATTGCCAGCCTCCGGAGGAGTGTCTTGCAGAGAAAGACCCGTGAAGGTCAGGCGCTGCGTGACTGTAGTGGGACGACCAAGTTGATCGCCGTGAGTGCAGAAGGCTTCTTCATCCATATGAGGCATGTACATATCTTGGCTGCAGGCGCCAGTGTTGATGTAGGCATCGACGTCATCATCATCATCGTTGCCATCAAGCGGCGCCATGTCCTGGAAGTTAGGTGGTGGCGGTTGCGATGCCGCCGCTTGGCGTACCTTGCGTTTGGTCGACGGTCGTTGCGGAAGCTTTCCCAACAGCTGTTGGTGGCGTGTGGTGGTAGCGGCGATCGCCGGTTCCTTCCGGGTGGCGGCGGCGACCGCCGGTTCCTTCAGGGTAGTGGCGGCAGCGACCGCCGGTTCCTTTCGGGTGGCGGCGGCGACCGCCGGTTCCTTCAGGGTAGTGGCGGCGGCGACCGCCGGTTCCTTAAGGGTGGGGCCGGCGCCGGGCCGGACGACCTTGGGCCGGATGATAGGGGAGGTGGCGCCGATGTTGCGCCTGACACTCGGAAGACCCCCACCCAGACGAATCTGGTTCTTCGGCCATGTCATAAGCCAGCCGATGCAATTCCCAAGGACCATAACGTTGTCCTCGTCTGTGCCCGGAGGTTGATCGGGGGGGAGGAGGTTGTGGTACTCCGGCACTACCATTGCCAACTTCACCTTCACCAAATGATCTGCAATGTTTCTGTGGTGCATAGTTCGACTGGGCATGACAGTGCCGCTAGCAACATCCATCAACTTGCCGCCGGGCTCCACCACATGCAGGAGTATGCAAGGTTCATCCTGAGTCAGGGGCATGTTGGATAAGATCAGCGCAAGGCATATATAGTTAAAGAAGATGACGCGGAGGACTAACTAATGAGTTACCTTCTTGACGGCGTTGATCTCTGCTAATGTTGATACAAGGGCGTCGGTGCCGGTGCCGGGCCGCTCACTCTCGAGTGCATTATCAGGCACCACCACCCTATCAGCTTCCGCGGTTGGGGGTGTCGATGCGACCAGGTGGAGCGGCGGCGTCGGGGTCACCAGCGGTGACACTTGGTGACTTGAGTTACTGCCGCTGACGCTGGGCACATATATCGGCCCCTGTTGACCTGCCGCATTCCAAGCAGCTAACCCCTCCATCAAACCAGGGGGGATGATCTGCCGGAGCTTCTCCTGCAGCTTCTCGTCCACTAACTTACTCATCTCGGTGGGGTCCACTATTTTCTCTAGTGACTCCACCTTCTTCTTCAACTCCTGAACCTCGGCTTTATCCTTAGTCGACCTCCTCTCCTTTCTCGACTTGGCATCCGATCCGTAGTACTCGGATACCTTCATACTTGTGCCAAAGCCGGACACACGGCCAGCCGACGTCGGTGGCTTGTCCAGGTCCCGTTCCTTGTATGCGTTCGTCGCCCTGTTGAAAGGCGTGTCCCACTGTTCCGTCGACCCCTGGGACGACGGGCCAGCCATAGAACTAGCCTTAAACTCATCGTCCTTCAGACAAAGGAGCTTAAGGTTAGCCCATTTGGCTTCATTGCTTAATAAGATCAGCGCAATAATAATATAGACTATCCTTACCAGGAGTTTCTCGAACTTCTTCACGTCGGGGTAACCCGTAACAAATTCCCCCGTCTCCCAGTCTAAGTAGTAGCGGGACCGGACATAGTTCCTAGACTGTATATCCGCGATTTTTAGCCAGGGGTTTTCTTTGCCCAGACGTATCATCTCGGCATCCTCCTTGTCCCAAGTGGGCTGTTTTCCTCGGTAACCGCCGCTTCCGCAACGGTGAGCCCCTAGGTTCAATTCCCGCATTTTCTTCCCCCGGGCGGTCCATTTTTTAGCCTCATCAGTCTCTAAGGACGACTTGAATGCTTCGAAGTCTTCTCTAGAGAGCGTCGGGTCTTTGCGACTTATCTGCTCCCAGCTTTTACCTTTCTTGATCTTGTCCTTCAGCCGGGTTTTCTAGCTGCTCAAGGCGGTGCTCATCTTCATGAGAGCTAAAGAGTCCACCTTTTTATTGAACGGCTGTGGGAACGTGTATCGTTGGTGAAGCTTCTGGAGGAGGGTTGCGGCCAAAGCCGCGTTGGCCTCGGTTCTGAGGTCTTGAGTGTTGAGCGGCACGGTTTCACGGACGATGCACCCTAGTTGCATCGCGTACCCTTTGGCAACCTTAGAAGTCTCCAAGGGTAGGCCACTTTCGGAGACCAACGTGAAAGGATCGGTGATGTTGGCTAGCACTTGCGGCCTCCGATCCGCCCTTGGCCTCTTCGCCTTCCTCTTCTTCTTGGCCTCCTCAGGGTTGCCGCCGCTATCACCTTCCGTGCGGTCGGTGGTCTCTTCACCGGTCTCGGCGGCGTCATCCCGGCCCTCTTCCTCATCGCCGCTCTCGGAGGCGGCCCCCCAGCTCTCTTCTCATCGCCGCGATCGGCGGCGCCCCCCGGCCCTCTCCCTCATCGTATTCCTCCCACCATTCCTTGTTGGCCTCTCTGGCGACTTCCTCCTGGCTCTTAGGGTTAGAAGTGCCCGACATGTTTATTTGCTATCGTGGGGATGACTTAGGGGGTGCATCACGGGCCAGGAAGTATGCCGGCTGGCGTCCCAGGAGTTCCCGTGACTTCAGCACGAGAAGACCGGCTCCGACCGAAGGGCCGGCTGCGCCCGCAGCCGGCTGACGACTCCACCGAGGAGGACTGGAGCCGGGCGATGGAGACAAAACTTCCCAACGGCTGTCTCGCCGAAAGCGGAACAGCCCCGATGACAAGGGTATAGTTAATAGAGCCCGTTAGTTGAGTACCCCTGAGGCCCGTTAAGCTAGGCCCAATTGTAATGATAGTCGAATACGAGTCTTTACAGTATGTCGATATTGTAATCTGTATCGAACCCTACCCGATCCTCGAGACCTGGCCACCTATATATAGGGGCCAGGAGGGGACGGTGTAGGGCAGATTGAAAGCAAGCCAGGTTGAACACCCAAGTTTACTTTCGATACACACCTATTTTGACTAACTTTACCTTCGAGTTCATCCGACGCCCTATCTCCCCGATCCTAAGTCTTTCATCTAGGACATTTGTCGAGTTAACCCCTCGTCAATTGGCGCCGACCGTGGGGATCTTGGGCGTTGGAATCATGAATTCGACGGCTTTTTCGCTTTTAGCCAACAGCAGTACAGAAGTCAACGAAAATCAAGAAATGGAGTTGACAATTGGAAGTTTGAACATCCTCATCGGGCCATCGGGTTCATCCCGCCTCTCGGATTTGACGAAACCAGATCCGTCGGCAAGCAGGCCCGAAACAGAGGAAACATTGAAGTCATCAGAAGACTCTTCCAGCGAGGTAAACTCGCCGGTCAGCTCAGAAAAAGCATCAATCGCAGAAGGCGACGAAATTCGGGAAAAATTCGACTCAGAAGAAAAAGCGTGTCAGACGCACAACAACTCAAAGGACTTCGCCGAGGGAAGCAGCGGCGTCTCCAAAGTACATCAGTTATGCGTCATTATCACTGAAGCAGAAGAAGGAAACAACAGCGAAGGAAGCAAAAAGGTCGACAAGCAAGTCGAAAAAATGAAAGATCACAACAAAAAGGGAAAAGAGAAAGTCCATGTCTCGGCTGGTGAATGGAGAATGATCAAGTCAGCCATTAATCATGGTACAGAAGTACTCGAAGGATCGAGAAGAGAAGTTCTAATGGGATATCAGTATGCATTATACCAACACAGGAAGAAGCTAAGGGAGGAAAGAGAAATGGTGTTCCAAGACAATAACAGTACATCAAGGGAGGAATACTGGGAAGACTATAGTGAAGATTCAGAATATAGCAGAGAGAGGCGCGGAGATCCAAAACACAACAGGGGGGCGACAACATGCGACAGAGAAGAAAGGTACTCAAGGAGCCCCACCCCGCAGCTAGAAGAGGAGGAAGATGACTTGATACAAAGAATGCGAGAGGCAGCATTGGCAACATCACAAGCATATTTACTAGCCACAAGACCAGAGCATGGAGACCCGCGAGAAGATATGTACCGAGCCGCGATACGAAGCCTCGGAATAGTAGAAGGTAAGATCATGGAACAAGGCCCAGAGACGAAGTCGACAAATCATAAGGAGAAGTTCAGATACAATCGCGCAGACAACGACTACAGCGAGTTATTAGAAGAGAAAAAGCAGCAGAAGGAGGATGCAAGAAGTATAATAGCACAAGCTCGAGTAAACAAATCACGACATGCTTGGAGGGAAGAAAATTACGAAGACGATGATAAAGATATGGGTGCGTTATGCTTTACCCGCAGGGTTCGCAAAACGCGGGTACCCAAAGGATTCAAACTACCACACGACCAGAATAAGTACGACGGGTCACAAGAACCTACCTTATGGCTATCAGATTATCTACAGGCAGTACAGATACTAGGAGGAACAAAGGCGACTGCAATGCAAAGTTTGCAGCTGCATCTCACCGGCGCCGCACGGTCCTGGTTGAACACCTTACCCGATGAATCCATTGGAAGCTGGGGGGAACTCGAAAGTCAATTCACAAGAAATTTTCGCTCCACCTACAAGCGCCCAACATCACTGGAAGAAGTTAAAGCATGTGTGCAGAAGAAAGGGGAAACGCTACGCTCTTATATACAACGCTGGAGTATAATCAAAAACTCAGCAGAAGACGTCTCCGACGAACGAGCAATAGACGCCTTTTCGGAAGGACTTCGTCGCTCAGATCTTGTGGAAGAAATAGGAAGAACAAGACCTACGACAGTAGCTGAGCTAATGGAACAAGCCAACAAATTCACTGATGGAGAAGACGCGTATAACAACAAAAGAGGACGTTCACCAGAAGTCGACAGAATAAGTCGACAGAGGAGACGACACCGCAGCAGGGATAACCAAGGACGGCGAAATCAGGTAGCCGTGGGTTACATACTAGAAGAAGAGGAAGGGTATGAAAGTAGGAGGTTTCAGGTAGAAGGAGTAGAAAAATCGAGATACTCTGGTCCTTCGGCCGAGGATATGCTATACGGACCTTGTCGAATCCACTACGCGTATCTCGACGGGAAAAGGGTCTCAAATCACCAAATGAAGGACTGCAGAACATTCCTAAGGTTGCAAAGCGCAATGGGTTCAAGCCAAGAAGGGAGGCAAGGAGAAAGACGTAGAAGTCAAGGATATCAAATGCAAAGGCAAGCAAAGCACTTAGAGTCAAAAGTGTACATATCAGCCATGATTCAACCGGTGCCCAAGTCAAAGAAAGAGCGAAAGAGCATATCCAGACAAGTAAACCTAGCAATATCATCACCACCAGCTACCACATAGTACTTACGATGGTCAGAGCAACCAGTCAAGTTCAGTAGAGCAGACCACCCAAGAAAAGTTCCCAGGCCGGGCCACTCGCCTATGGTTCTAAAAGCACAAATAGGAGGGTACGACGTCGGAAGAGTGTTCATGGATGCAGGGAGCGGCATAAACTTAATATATGCTAGAACACTAAAGGCGATGTGCATCTCGCTGACGAGTCTGAAGCCAACAGATTGCTCTTTCCACAGAATAGTACCAGGAGCAGCAAACTACCCCTTGGGAAGAATAGAACTCGATGTCTGCTTTGGCAGCAGCGAAAATTATAGAAGAGAGAAACTGGAGTTCGAAGTTATGGATTGGCCGTCACAATATCATGCAATCCTGGGGCGCCCAGCATTTGCAAAATTCATGGCAGTACCACACTACGCGTATCTTACGTTAAAAATTCCAGGGCCCAATGGAACAATCACAGTACAAGGGAGCTTTGAAGTATCCAATACATGCGACAGGGAATTCAACAGGATGGCGCAAACCTTCGGCATGACAGCAGAGTATGAGAGGTTAAAGGGAGAAACAGATCACAATGTACTACCCGACGTTGGACGATCCCTGCCAGATCAGGCTTTCGACACGTCTCAGGACTCGAAGAAAATTCAGGTCCATCCTACAGATGCAAACAAGACAACATCAATTGCGGTAAACTTGGATCCCGCATAGGAAAGCGCGCTCGTCGAGTTCCTCCGTGAGCGCTGGGAAATCTTCGCCTGGTGTCCATCAGACATGCCAGGGGTTCCCAGGGAACTTGTCGAGCACGCATTGAACGTAGATCCCAAGGCAAAGCCAGTTAAGAAGCCACTACGACGATTCGATGAACCTAAGAGGAAGGCGATAGCATTAGAGTTGCACAGGCTAGAAAATGCCGGATTCATCAGAGAAATAAAAACTTCGAGTTGGGTGTCGAACCCAGTCATAGTACCCAAGAAGAATACAGACGTACAAAGAGTATGTGTCGACTACACATCTCTCAATAAGCATTGTCCAAAGGATCCCTTCCCTTTACCCCGCATCGATCAAATAATCGATTCAACAGCGGGATGCGCAAGGCTTTCCTTTTTGGACGCATATTCTGGCTACAATCAGATCAAACTGAAGAGAGAAGACGAAGAAAAAACGGCCTTCATCACACCATATGGGGTGTTTTGCTACCAAGTGATGCCGTTCGGCTTAAAAAACGCAGGAGCAACTTATCAAAGGATGATGCAAAGTTGCCTCGGGAGCCAAATAGGGCGCAACATACAAGTCTACATTGATGATGTAGTCATCACCACAAGAGAGGAGAAATCACTAATCAGCGACTTGGCAGAAACCTTCAACAACCTGAGCAGGTACAAGCTTAAGCTTAACCCGACAAAGTGCTCTTTCGGCGTCTCGGCAGGACAACTTTTAGGATTCCTGGTATCAGCACGAGGAATAGAGGCGAACCCAGAGAAAATTCAAGCAATTTTGACAATGGGGAAACCCACGAAACTACACGACGTACAGAAACTTGCAGGACGCGTCGCGGCACTAAGTCGCTTCGTGGCTCGATTAGGGGAGAAGACGCTTCCTTTTTATGCACTTATGAAGAAGTCAGACGATAAATTTGAGTGGACAGAAGAAGCAGACGCAGCGTTTGCACAGTTGAAAAAAGTGCTTTCCACGCCACCAGTGCTGGTCGCACCAAAAGAGAAAGAACCACTGCTATTGTACATCGCCGCAACCCATCAGGTGGTGAGTACGGTATTAGTAGTCGAAAGAAGCGAAGAAGGAAAAGCCCACGGCGTCCAGCGGCCAGTATACTTCATCAGTGAAGTGTTGTCTCCAACAAAACAAAGGTACCCGCACTATCAGAAATTGGCATATAGTGTCTTCACCACCGCACGAAAACTACGACAGTACTTTACGGTGCACCCAATTATAGTGGTCAACGAGGCGCCATTGTCGAACATATTGAATAATCCCTCAGCAACATGACGTGTCTCTTTGTGGGGAATCGAGTTATCTCCCATGGACATCACGTACGAAAAAAGGAAGGCGATTAAGTCGCAAGTTTTGCCAGATTTTACAGCAGAGTGGTTGGAGCTGCAAAGCACAGGACCACCAGATTTATCCAGTGGTTGGACAATGTACTTCGACGGTTCTAAAAGAGTCCAAGGCGCAGGCGCAGGAGTGGTGTTGATATCACCTCATGGCGACAAATTAAAGTACGTCTTAAGGATGAGCTTTCCATAGGCTTCTAACAATGAAGCGGAGTACGAGGCTCTGTTGCATGGAATGAAGATGGCTAAAGCTTGTGGAGCAACTCGCCTGAAAATATTTGGAGATTCCAACCTTGTTGTTCAGCAAGCTATGAACAGGTGTGACACAATCAATGACAACATGATGGCCTACAAGAATTTGTACCACTATCTAGAAGGAACGTTCGATGGATGCGAAGTCTCGCACATCAGCAGGAACAACAATGAAGAAGCCGACACTTTAGCAAATATCGGATCACAATGCTTACCTGTGCCGTCTGGAGTATTTTGGGAAGAAATAGCGGAAAGATCAATAAAAAACGATAAAAGTTCGACTACCACAGCAGGCTCAGGGGCTACGACAGAACCAGAGGAGGTCATGATGATAGAAGAAACATGGATGCAGCCATATCTTGCGTACATGATAAATAAAAAACTACCAGAAGATGCAGTGGAGGCTAAAAGGATAACTCGAAGATCGAAAGCGTTTGTCGTGTTGGAAGGAAAATTATACAAGAGAAGTATTACCGGCGTTTTACAGCGTTGTGTAACACCCCAGGAAGGGCAAGCAATATTGAAAGACATACATGGAGGAGTATGTGGCCATCATGCTAGCAGCAGAGCAATAGCAGCAAAAGCTTTTCGAGCGGGATTCTACTGGCTAACAGCTATCGAGGATGCAAAAGATATAGTTCGAAAGTGTGAAGCATGTCAAAGGTTTGCATCTAGACCGCATGCACCGGCAGCAGAGTTACAAACAATACCATTATCTTGACCTTTTGCACAATGGGGACTCGATATGGTGGGAAAGTTACATAAATCCTGGCCAGGAGGGCATGTCTACTTGTTAGTGGCAGTCGATAAATTCACCAAATGGGTGGAAGCGGCCCCGGTGACAACTCAAGATTCTACAGCAGCAATCAACTTCATCAAGTCGATAGTTTTTCGTTTTGGCGTACCATACAGTATCATCACAGACAATGGGACAAATTTCACTTCAAAGGAATTCAAAAGTTATTGCGAAGGATTGGGGATCAAGCTCAAATTCGCATCTGTGGCGCACCCGAAGACGAACGGGCAAGTCAAAAAAGCCAATGGCTTGATATGTAGTGGAATAAAAAAGAGGCTTTTAGCACCTCTCGAGAAAGCCAAGAGCGCTTGGGTAGAAGAATTGCCCTCCGTTCTTTGGAGCCTAAGAACTACGCCCAATGCAGCAACTCAAGAAACTCCTTTCTTCTTGGTCCATGGCGCAGAAGCCGTGCTTCCAGTCGAAGTTACACACGAGGCCCCAAGAGTGACAGCGTATGACGAGGCAATGTCGACAGAAGCATTGCAAGACGACGTTGATGTGCTAGATGAAGCAAGAGACAAATCGTTAGAAAGGGCTACGCAATATCAACAAAGCTTACGAAACTACCATAGTAGTCGAGTTCGTCCACGATCCTTCGTGGTGGGAGACCTCGTTTTGAGACTCAGGCAAGACAGCCACGGGAAATTGGAGTCCCCTTGGGTGGGACCTTACATCATCACCGAAGTAATACCAGGAGGAGCATATCGACTACAAGATAAGAAGACTAGGAAGGACGAGAGCAACCCGTGGAATGCAGAACAGCTATGACGTTTTTACGCGTAGACTAAATATAGAGGTATCAATATATTCGAGTTAGCCTTCTGAACCCAGAACATGAGGCCACAGGTCGGGGTCTTTGGGTTGAACTCGACAAAATTGTACGATTCTTTTGTTACTTCTCCGCTCGGGGGCTTCAACCCCTGGGTCGTACGAAAAGAATTATTATGGCAAGATGGAGGCTTTTCTTCATCGTAAGGTTGTTTAGACAACCCGATGAATATTGAGAGAACTTGGTTCATAAGAAGAGCCCGATATTATTCCTACCTTTTTTGGTTCGCAAAGAGCCCGATATATGGAAAACATACCTCAGAACATGACTTGTTCTCATGGTACTAGCAAAAGACATCGACACCAAGTACGAATATTCGTTACAGATAAGCATGGTAGCAAGGACATGATAAAATGAAATTACATAAAAGACATAACAAGTCCTAATGGAAGCAGACTTCAAGCTTCATACTCCTTCTGGCAAAGAGTGCCATCGTAGATCTTCACGTCAAACTTTGACGTACCGATATGGAAGTCGAAGGCCATGAAGAAGCCTTGGTGGATGTCGTGGTCCTCAGCAAACTGCGACCAGCCACCCCTGAAATACTGCTCGCCGTTGCCATCATACCACACCTCCACCTCGTATGGGATGCCACCGCCAGACTGTTCACGGAGAACCGCCTCTCGCAGTTCGCGGTCATCCATAAACTTCGTGAAATTCAGCGGCAGGCGCTGAATCTCACGACACTGCGCCATGGCAATGCAAAGGAAGGAAAAGATCCGGGGAGGCGCAGCAGGAGCAGCTGGAGCAGCAGGAGGAGGAGTGATTGGACCTGAAGCGACGTTAGTCACTTTGGGTTTGTTCTTGCTACCAGGTGGGCGGCCGGGACGACGCTTAGCCGGAGCGTCCGAAGAAGTTCCTGCGGTGGCCGGCGTGGTGTTCTTGTTCTTACTTCCACGAGGGCGACCCCGACCTCGTGGCGCCACCGGGGAGCCAAGGGTCAGACGAGAACCTTCAGCATCAGCCATGAGCACAACAGAAAAATCTCGGAAAAACCCTAGATGGAGGAAGAAGATGATGCGGCGGAGGAGGAGTCTGATTAGGGTTTTTTACCTTAATCAGCAGGCGCTTTATTTATAAGCACGTACTATTGGGCCTTCGGGCTACAGCAAAGCCCGCGAACATAATTTTCAAGAGGAGTTAAATTCTGCGCACAGCAGACGATAATATCAAAGAAGAAGAATAAGAAAAGGAGATTATGCGATATGAAAACCTCGACTTGGACTCAGGGGCTCGTCAACAGTAAGATGTTCACAGAAGAAAGAAGAGCCGAACTTTGAGCATATGCTTGACTACAAGTCGCCAAACATAGCCTCGGGGGCTACTCCCATCGGGAGCGCTGAGCGCGCACCCGATAGAGATGAGATAATCAATATTGGAGATGCAGAAGGATAAGCATACAAACTTCGACTACGTAGTCGACAAACTGAAGAGAGATTACTCCTATCGGGAGCGAAGAAGATTAATTTAAAATCCGAAATTCTTTAGTTTTATCAATCAAAATTTGACTGCGAATATGAGATTCTCGAGTTGTGTTATCGCAACACGACTCGAATGCCGTGACTTGTCACGAAGGTAAGACCCCGGGATCCGTCCTGTGTGGCCTGGTATACGCACATGGATGCGCTCTGCTGGTATGTATCCGTGTCTACGATGCGAAGAAAATCCTGGTGGACGCACTGGGTACCCTGAGAACCACTGGGATTCATTCTTTGTAAGTCCTAAATGCGGCAAAAGAATGGATTTGACCGGTATCCCGAATTCAAGTCCAAGGGGATTGAATTTGAAGTAGGTGACAAGTATCTGTTCCGGCAGTTAACTGACCTCTTGATCCGTCAGAGTTGTCAGGCTTGCTCATCAAAACCCCTTGCGAAAGAATATCATGAAAATAAGTCGAAAAGACTAAGTCGAAGATTTGAAGATATGAAGAAGTCGAAGAATTGATCAAGTCGAAGATTTGAAGATTAGAGATTCAACCTGAATCTACAATTCTGGTAGAATCTCAGGGGCTACTGACAAGGGTATAGTTAATAGAGCCCGTTAGTTGAGTACCCCTGAGGCCCGTTAAGCTAGGCCCAATTGTAATGATAGTCGAATACGAGTCTTTACCGTATGTCGATATTGTAATCTGTATCGAACCCTACCCGATCCTCGAGACCTGGCCACCTATATATAGGGGCCAGGAGGGGACGGTGTAGGGCAGATTGAAAGCAAGCCAGGTTGAACACCCAAGTTTACTTTCGATACACACCTATTTCGACTAACTTTACCTTCGAGTTCATCCGACGCCCTATCTCCCCGATCCTAAGTCTTTCATCTAGGACATTTGTCGAGTTAACCCCTCGTCACCCGACAAGATCGTCAGGGGCGCAGGACAGAAGTGACGAGCGCCACGACCACATCCAACCAATGAGAGACCGAAGACCCTTCCCCATGACGGGATCCGAGGCAGAGGAGAGGGGATATGCCCCCCAGATGCCGGTCCAGGGGAAAGGCACTTTATAAAGTGCCTTTGCCAGAGCAGGGTCAGAGGAGATCACGCCAAGGACGCCGCCGCCGAGGAGCCGGCAGCCAGCCGAATCGCCACCTAAACATGTAACCAGGCCCCCGTCTATATAAGGGGGCCTGGACCCTTAGCGTAGGGGAGATCCGATCTTCTTCTTCCTCCTTTAGCCGAACAGCTCGAGGAGCACTGTAATCGCTATTACTCGATCAATACGAAGCAGGCAGGAAGTAGGGGTTTACCTCCAACCGGGAGGGCCCTGAACCTGGGTAAACCGTGGTGTCTCTGTAGGCACAATCCCGAGCCGGACCCATCGTCACCAACGTCGAGCCCCTCCGATAAGCCACCCCATGGCTACTGTCTCTAAATTCCCACGACAGTTGGCGCCCACCGTGGGGCAAAGCGCGGTGGCGAGCGGAGTCAAGTTCCGGCCGGGACCCTCCGGCGAGAAGGTCGCCTCCGGCCTCGTCTAGAGGTTCGGCACCTTCGACTGCGTCGACGACAACTTGGCCCACTTCAAGAACGGCTTCGGCAACAGCGGCTCCTTCCTCGACGTCGGCAGCCACCGCTTCTACGTCGCCAAGCCTTTCCCAGAGGAGATCACCGACGTCTTCGACTCCCTATACGACGGAGGCTCGAGCTGCGGTGAAAGCAGCAACCTTGGCGCCATGGTCGAGGTGATGACCCTGGGAGAGGATGAGGGCGGCGACCTACCGCGCCCCGAGCACCCGTCGCTCGAGCGCCCACCTCCTCAGGAGCAAGACGCTCCACTCCCAGAGCGGGACGCCCTGGACGTCTCCGTGGTGGACCTGCGCGCTCCCCTCGACCGCGTCATCGATCCTGCCCGGGTCACCGAGGCCCTCGAGCGGACGCGCCTCGTTCTCCTTGGCAAGGTGGCTGAGGACGAGGCCAACCGGCGCCGCGCGAGCACCACGCTCGGCGAGTTCTACGACGCGCATGGAGACGCGCCGACCGAGCCCGCTCGTAACTCGTACCTCAGCTTCGCCACCGTCGTCCCCGGCCAGATCCAGCGGTCGCCGTCGGCAACCCGAGGCCGCGGAGGGCGTGGACAGGGCGGTCGTGCTCCAAGTGGCAACGCCCAAGGCCGCCGCCCCCAGCAGGGCGGCGGAGCAAGCAGACCACGCTTGATCGCGGAGTCAGCGCCAGGGTCGGAGTCCCAGGCTCGCCCACCGGCGCTGCACATCCACCTGTGGCTCGACCACGTCAAGACGTCCTCTAGGGGACCTGCTAGCTCAAAGCGAGCGGCCTCAGACCAAGGAGGCCCGGGGGCTGCAGGCAGCGGTCATGGGCGCAAAGAGGGCAAGTACACCCTCAATGCTGCACTTGATCAGCCGTGCAAATTCCACACCTCCCCGGGCAGGGAAGCGACCCACTCCACGCGTCAGTGCCGTTTCATGAGAGAGCTGGAGCAGCGTGCTCGGCATATCCCTGATACGTCGCAGGCTCAACCGGCCGGAGGTCAGGAGGACCAACAGCGCGACCCGGCTGGAGGCGAGCTGGATCAAGATGATGACTTCCCGACAGATGTGGAGCAGTATCACATCTTCACTACCCCCAGCAAGGACAAAAGGAGCGACCTTTGGCATGAAGCAGAGGTGAACGCCGTAATGCCTGCAGAGCCCCAGTTCATGCACTGGTCCGAGGCGGCCATTACCTGGGGGCGCGAGGACCACCCGAGGTTGATGCCCAGCCCTGGAGAGTACGCTCTGGTCGTGGATCCTGTCGTGTGTTCCGATACGCACATGTGCCGTTTCTCCCGCGTGCTTATCGATGGCGGTAGTAGTATCAACCTTCTTTACCGAAGCTCTCTGGAGAAGTTGGGCATCCCGCTTGCTCAGCTGAAACCTAGCCGGCTCACCTTCCATGGCATCGTGCCTGGGCATTCTTGCACCCCTTTGGGCAAGGTGCAGCTGGAGGTTCTCTTCGGAAAGAAGGGGAATAGCCGCCGCGAGCCCATCTGGTTCGAGGTGGTGGACATCAGCAGTCCCTACCATGCGCTACTAGGTCGCCCAGCCCTGGCCAAGTTCATGGCGGTTCCACACTACGCCTATCTGAAGATGAAGCTCCCAGGACCCAGAGGTGTGATCACAGTCTCTGGAAACTTCAAGAAGTCCCTGGCCTGCGCAAAGGAGAGCTCGCAGCTGGCAGAGGCGTTGGTTGTCGCCGAGGAGACGAGGCAACTTCTGCATCATGTGGAGCTGACCCAGCAAGACGTACCGGTTCGCCAGTCGCCTGTGGAGCAATTCAAGCCGGCTGATGACACCAAGAAGATCCTGCTGGACGAGAGCGACCCCTCCAAGTACGTCATCATCGGCACCGGCTTGTCTGCCAAATAGGAAAGCGAGCTCACCAGTTTCCTCCGTGAGAATCGGGACATCTTCGCATGGTCTCCAAAGGACATGCCTGGTGTGCCGAGGGAGCTGGCTGAGCACGCACTTAACGTCCGGCCGGACGCCAAGCCGGTCAAGCAGCCGTTGCGGCGGTTTGCAGAAGAAAAGAGGAAAGCTATTGGCGAGGAAATTGCCCGGCTCCTTGCAGCCGGCTTCATCATGGAAGTGTTTTACCCTGACTGGCTCGCGAACCCAGTTTTGGTTCTGAAGAAGAATAACACTTGGCGAATGTGTATCGACTACACCAGCCTCAACAAGGCCTGCCCCAAGGATCCTTTTGCGCTGCCACGAATTGACCAGGTGATCGACTCCACAGCCGGCTGTGACCTGTTGTCATTCCTGGACGCCTATTCAGGCTACCATCAGATCCCGCTCTTCCAGCCGGACCAGATCAAGACCTCCTTCATCACCCCGTACGGAGCTTACTGCTACGTTACCATGCCGTTCGGCCTGAAGAACGCTGGAGCCACTTACCAGCGAACTATGCAGCGATGTCTGCAGGAGCAGATTGGGAGGAACGTGCACGCTTATGTGGACGACGTGGTGGTGAAGACCAAGCAGAGCAGCACGCTCCTGGACGATCTCAAGGAGACTTTCACCAACTTGCGGCGCTATCGCATGAAGCTCAACCCTGAGAAGTGCACCTTTGGTGTGCCGGCTGGGCAGCTCCTAGGTTACATCGTCTCCCAGCGAGGGATCGAGGCTAACCCCTCGAAGATAAAAGCCATCGAGGCCCTAGAGAAGCCCACCTAGCTCAGAGATGTGCAGAAGTTCGTTGGATGTTTGGCCTCGCTTAGCCGGTTCGTCAGCCGGCTCGGGGAGAAGGCCATGCCGCTGTACCAGCTAATGAAGAAGGCGGACCACTTCGCTTGGTCCCAGCGTGCCAACGACGCCTTCAACGACCTCAAGCGAGCCTTGTCCACCGCGCCAATCCTGGCAGCGCCGGCTCCTCGGGAGCCAATGCTGCTCTACATCGCAGCAACCCCACGCGTCATCAGCATGGTGATCGTGGTGGAGCGCACCGAGGAAGGCAAAGAGCTGCCGGTTCAGCACCCGGTGTACTACTTGAGCGAGGTGCTCACTCTCTCCAAGCAGAACTACCCGCACTACCAGAAGGTCGCGTACGGCGTGTACATGGCGGCCAAGAAGCTGAAGCATTACTTCGAGGAGCACCCGATCACGGTGGTGAGCACCACACCGCTCTCGGAGATCATCGGGTGCAAGGATGCGTCAGGAAGAGTGGCCAAATGGGCGATCGAGCTCGCAGCTCATACCATTCAGTACAAGCCCAGAACGACGATCAAGTCGCAGATCATTGCGGATTTCTTCGCTGACTAGGGAGAGCACCAGTACTTGCCGCCGGCTCCGGACTCCACCCACTGGCGCATGCACTTCGATGGCTCCAAGCTGCTCGGGGGCTTGGGAGCCGGCGTCGTCCTCACCTCACCCAAGGGAGACAAGCTGCAGTACGTGCTGCAGATGCACTTTTGTGCGTCGAACAACGTCGCCGAGTACGAAGCCCTGGTGCACGGGCTCAAGATGGCCAAGCAGATTGGAATCAGGAGGATTCTTTGCTTCGGAGACTCTGACCTGGTAGCGCACCAGGTCTCAGGGGATTGGGACGCAAAGGATGCCAACATGGCCTCCTATCGCTTCTACGTGCAGCAGCTCAGCGGATTCTTCGAAGGCTGCGAGTTCCACCATGTCCCCAGAGCAAACAACGAGGAAGCAGACCGACTGTCCAAGGTCGGCTCCACCAAGCAGGATATCCCAGCCGGGGTGTCCCTGGAGATCATTCACAAGCCGTCGATCAAACCTTCACCGGAGTCCATATCCATCTATGTGCCTGGAGACCCAGCCCCGGCCCCGGTACCGCCGCCGGACCCGGGGGCTGCCGTCTCAGATCTGAAGGAGGCAGCCGGCCAACCCAGCACAGCCGGCTCGGCGAAGGACGAGGGGACTGCCGGCTCCACGCCCGCTCTCCCAGCCGGACAATCAGGCGAAGCCGGCTCAACGACGGACCCGGGGGCTGCTGACCCTCTGGTCGCCAGTGTCTTCCATACACGGGAGATACCTTCCTGGGCGGAACCATTCTCCAACTACCTCATCACTGGGGACCTGCCGCAAGACGAAGCGGAAGCTAGGCGAATTCAGCGTCGAGCTGGGGCGTACACCATCATCAACAGCGAGCTGTACAAGCGCAGCGTGTCAGGCATCTACCAGAAGTGCATCGAGCCGGAGGAAGGGACAGAGCTGCTAAGAGAAATACACCAAGGGGAGTGCGGACATCACGCGTCTTCTAGAGCTTTGGTGGCCAAAGCCTTCCGTCATGGTTTCTATTGGCCAATGGCTAAGCAGAATGCGAAGCAGCTGGTGAAGCAGTGCAACGGCTGCCAGCGCTTCTCCAAGCACAGAAACACTCCAGCGGCAGCCCTCAAGACCATCCCGCTCACCTGGCCGTTCGCGGTCTGGGGCCTGGACATGGTGGGGCCATTCAAGACCGCACCCGGGGGCTTGACGCATCTGCTGGTTGCTGTAGACAAGTTCACCAAGTGGATCGAGGCCAAGCCAATCAAGAAACTCGACGGTTCGTCCACGATCAAGTTCTTCAACGAGATCATCACGAGATATGGAGTTCCCCATAGCATCATCACCGACAATGGGACGAACTTTGCGAAGGGAGTCTTTGCTGATTACTGTGGTCAGAAGGGCATCCGGCTGGACTTAGCGTCAGTAGCGCACCCTCAGTCAAATGGACAAGTGGAGAAGGCAAATGGGCTGATCCTGGCCGGCATCAAACCAAGACTGGTCGAGCCTCTCGAGCGCTCAGCCGGCTGTTGGGTCGAAGAGCTACCCTCAGTGCTCTGGAGCCTGCGCACCACTCCAAACCGCTCTGTTGGCTTCACACCTTTCTTCCTAGTCTATGGAGCAGAAGCGGTGTTACCCACGAACATTGAGTTCGACGCGCCCAGAGTTGTCCAGTACACGGAGAAGCAAGCAAAAGAAGCTCGCGAAGATGGCGTCGACCTCCTCGAGGAGGCTCGAGAGCAGGCTCTGGCTAGATCGGCACTCTACCAGCAGCAGCTGCGACGATACCACAGCCGGAAAATTCGCCCGCTCGCGTTTCGCGAAGGTGATCTCGTACTCCGGCTGGTCCAAAGCACTAAAGGCTTGCACAAGCTGTCTTCTCCCTGGGAGGGACCGTTCATTGTCAGCCGGGTGCTGGGCAATGGGGCATATTACCTCATCGACGCACAAGAGCCCAGAAAGAACAAGGCAGATAACTCTGACAAGGAGACCGAGCGTCCCTGGAACGTCAGTCTCCTAAGACCTTTCTTCTGCTAAGGCAAAAGCTTGTACCCCGAAAAGCGTGTCAATGAATAAAGGAAAACGGAACGGCTAGTTACGGCCGGCTTCGAGAAAAACACTTCGTGTATGTTTTGCTTCCTGCGTTATTCACTTGACCGGCAGCCGGCTTCAGGCATCGAGCCACAGCCGGCAGCCCCGAAAAAATCGATCTCTCGCCAGCCGGATGAGTACTACGTATGAAGAAGGTCTCGAGCCCAATCTCCGCCTTCCGGCTCCGCGCAGCCGGACGGATAGGAGCCGGCAGGCCACATACGAAGGAAAGCCGCAGAGCGGAACCATAAACGATAGAAAAACCGCTCAACCAGGCGTTAAGGGCAGTGTCTGTTAACTAAGCGTTGGCTAGCACGAGTCGGGGGCCCGACAGACCGAAGTACTACTTCTCACTCTGCGGCACGCTCCCACCCTAGGCCGGCATTCGGCTACCGGCCCAAGGGAGACCAACCGGCACCAGGCTGCCGGTTGGGGGTAGAAGGGCCGAAGGGTGGGGAGATTAAGGCAAAGGTTGAGGGAACCGGACGAAGGCAAAGCCAGCGAGTAGCTGATAGTCACTGTTTTTTATGTTTGGGCTGAGAAGCCACGCCCAAGAGGTTCGAAGCTAGAGCTACCTCGCTTGGCGTCGGCACTGTTCGCGAAGAGTTAGTTTCGAGCTAGCTGATAGTCCAGCTACCCCAAAACTCGGGGGCTAGGGGGAAAGGGAATTGGCCCTCAGAAGCAGGCCGGCTCCAGTACCTCGCCGGCTGTTCGTTCAGCTGGCGCTGTGACACGATCAGCAAACGAGCAACGAAATCGGAACTTAACACTCGCAAAGCAACGGCTAGAGCCGGAAACTGGGAGATCTACTCCAATCGTGGCTTGGGACGCGCGAAGGCTCGGGAGAGGAAACGTGCCGGCTTCGACCCCGCCCGAGCCGGTACTAGACTCAGTCTCCGCCTCAACCCCGCCGAGCCGGGGCAGGTCCGTTCCCCCTGGAACCGGCAAGCAGAAGCTCCGTTCCCTCCGCACTGAGGCCGGAGGAGCATGCCCGAGGCGTCTGCGCAGGCCGATGACTATCGTGATCCCTATCTACAGAATCGTGTGACAGCGGTTTCGCTAAGAGAAGAACTATCGCATCACAACGGCGTCGAGCGGGAGACATTTGCTCGAGGGCAAAGGCACACAGCGAAGGGAGACATTCACACAATAAACGAAGAAGAGCAAGCGAGGATTCGCACGAGATTACAGCAGTCCATTAAGTCTGGCGATTACAAAAGTCCCCTAAACTACTACCCTAAGGGCGCCAAGAATCCCTCGCCCGGGAGATCCTCGCTTTCTTCGGCCTGGCGCGAGCGCCGCATGGACTTCGTCCTGGAGAAGCCCATGTCGGAAGCCGATGAAGCCCCCGCCCTTCACGGATGGGGGGCATAGGTGCGGACGGAGAGGGTGGCGTCGAAGAAGCAGACGGTGAACTCCTTCTTCCCGTCGTGGCGGGTGAGGAGGATGAACCAGCCCTTGTGCGCGCCGTAGTCGAGGAAGAACTTCGACCACCCGTCGCGGAAGTAGCACACCCCCTGGCCGTCGTAGTAAACTTCGACGTGGTATGATGGCTGGCCGCCGCTGCACTCCCGCAGCTTGGCATAGGCCATCTCCTGGCCTTCCATCGAGTCCGTGAACCGGGACGGAAGGCGGAGGCGGTCCCGAGACTCGGCGAGCACAGGAACGATGCAGGTGGACCACCCCTGGGCTGAAATATAGGTCGGCGGTTGGAGCGCTGGTTTCTCCAGCCAGGGCCGCGACGGACCTAGCTGAGGAGGGGCCGCCGCGCGGGGCCCCGCGGGAGTTGCAGCAACCCTGAAGACAGCCGGGGCCTTCTTGTTTTTGCTCCCCAGCGGCCGCCCACGACGGCGAGACGACGAGGGAGCAGTGGCCGCCGCGGAAGCGGTCTTCTTCCCGCTCCCCTTCGGACGGCCTGGCCCCCGCCTCTCCGGGACGCCCGCGTCACCGGAAGCTCCGGTCGCCGGGGGCGCGACGGAGGTAGAAGCAGCGGCGGAGGCCTTCGCCGCGAGAGCCTCCAAGGTACTCTTGTTGCGGCTCCCTTTCGGGCGACCGCGTTTCCGAGGTACGGAAGGCGCCGCCTCCGGCGCCTCGACCTCCTTCTCGCTCCCCTCCGGAACCTTGTCATCACTGGCAGTGGAGCCGCTAGGGGACGACATGACCGGGTTGGTCTCAGAAAGGCGAAGCTCGAAGTGAGGGGAGAAGTGGGGGATGCCCTGCGCAGTTAGCACACTGGGTATTTAAAGAAGAGCGACGAAGGGATAACCCCCGACATTTCAGAAACCAACTTCCGCATCGTGTGCCACCGCAACAGTTGCCGCAGCGGATCGTGAGAGGAGTTGATGGGACACGTCGCCGACGTGTGCCAGCCCACCTCGCATGATGACTCGGGAAGTTATGACGGTGATGATTCCGAAGTCAAAACGATTAGACTGGACACTAGCGCGCTGTGCCGGCCGCCGCGTGGGAACGAGATTCGAAGTGGCGCAAGTTCCCAGGAGGAGGCACGCCGGCTCGCGGCTCACCGGCTCGCGGTCGCCGGCCGGGCCACCACCGGAGCCGGTTCGTCCCGAGACGGCCGGAGGAACTCCGCGAGGCCCAGCCTCGGCAACTAGGGTGACCAAGCCGAACTGGAGATCCTGGGACTTCGACGAGGACGAGCAAGACTTTGGCGAAAAGAAGAACCCGCCGAAGCCCCATGCTAGCCCATGAGACTTCGACAGTTTCGGGGGCTAGTGTCGTGGGGATGACTTAGGGGGCGCATCACGGGCCAGGCAGTATGCCGGCTGGCGTCCCAGGAGTTCCCGCGACTTCAGCACGAGAAGACCGGCTCCGACCGAAGGGCCGGCTACGCCCGCAGCCGGCTGACGACTCCACCGAGGAGGACTGGAGCCGGGCGATGGAGACAAAACTTCCCAACGGCTGTCTCGCCGAAAGCGGAACAGCCCCGACAAGATCGTCAGGGGCGCAGGACAGAAGTGACGAGCGCCACGACCACGTCCAACCAATGAGAGACCGAAGACCCTTCCCCACGACGGGATCCGAGGCAGAGGAGAGGGGATATGCCCCCCAGATGCCGGTCCAGGGGAAAGGCACTTTATAAAGTGCCTTTGCCAGAGCAGGGTCAGAGGAGATCACGCCAAGGACGCCGCCGCCGAGGAGCCGGCAGCCGGCCGAATCGCCACCTAAACATGTAACCAGGCCCCCGTCTATATAAGGGGGCCTGGACCCTTAGCGTAGGGGAGATCCGATCTTCTTCTTCCTCCTCTAGCCGAACAGCTCAAGGAGCACTGTAATCGCTATTACTCGATCAATACGAAGCAGGCAGGAAGTAGGGGTTTACCTCCAACCGGGAGGGCCCTGAACCTGGGTAAACCGTGGTGTCTCTGTAGGCACAATCCTGAGCCGGACCCATCGTCACCAATGTCGAGTCCCTCCGATAAGCCACCCCATGGCTACTGTCTCTAAATTCCCACGACATTTGCACTTCATTAAAAAGAGGCAAATAGTTAGTACATAATGCAACGGAAAAATTCAAAATTTCGGCATGACTTTTGCTAATTTTTCTACCTATGAGTGCCCATTTCTCAACCGAAACGGAAGCGAATCAACACTTCAGGAGAAATGGGCAACTCAGTTTATTCATCCACACTTGACAGCATCTCATAAGCATATATAACAGCAGATTATGGTCAAAATATCTCATTGCATAACACATAACATCAGCAATATTCACAGACTAGCATAAGATATTAATTAAAACCAAAATGTATAATGTAAACCATATATTCCTTGCGATGAATTTCTCGTGGATACTAAACGATTGAAAATAGAGTTATGCACATGAAATTCTACCTAAGTCCCCATCAAAATGATATTATGGATGTGTATAGTGAGTGCAGAAAGATTGACTAAACTAATTTTGGATGGGGCTAGCTATGTATCTAAATTGTTTAAGTCTAAATCCTACTTGGACTTACCAATGCATAGGCAAGTGAAACAAATTTAAGAAATATTGTTGCCAGGAAACGCATAACTAAGAGAAAACGGCTGCTTAACTAGACAACCTAATGCTTATTCATTCTGTTGTGTGCTTGGCTTTTGCGGAAGGATGAGTTACGGTTTCAGTCCTCATTTTCATAGAAACAAAAAAGAGAAACATGATCTTTAGTTCTTTACATAATGGTATTAACACACGACTTAGAGCCAACCATATAAGTATTTTGTGCACAGCCACTCCAAAGTACTATGAAGTATCCCCAATAACACAAGCGATGTAAAATACTGAAACACGGGAATTAGCTACTGGGAGTCTACATTGCTCTCATCCAATACTACAGAAAACCATTATCATGCGTTGTCATATCCACAGAGCAGCATAAAAAATAGAGGTGTAGTATCTTCTATGCATGTGAACTTACCACAGCTCATGCATCGATTAGAACGGAATAGAGGTGTAGTATCTTCTATGCATACTAACACAGACAAAAGCAAGGCAATCTACGAATTGAGTTATATACATGGAATTCTACTGAACCACATGCAAATTAGTTCCGTTATATCTTCGAATAAGCGTATAGTGACACAGATAAAAGCAAGACAATGGACGGATCTCACAACCAATTCAACATACCTTGAAGGATCCCCCGATGCTGGAGCTCCTTGTCCACTCGAGCCCGAGCTGCTTCGTGGAGGCCTGGTAGGTGCCCCTCACAGCGTCCCCGCCGTCGAACCTCCTGGCGACGGCGAACTCCCAGGCGTTCTTGGCCGTATCGAAGGTGGAATCGACGGTGGTGAGCCGGCCGGCGCCGTGGGCGTAGGTGTACTTGACTCGGCGATCCGGAGGGGCGGCGCTCCAGAGGGGCGAGGAGGGGCGGCACTCCAGAGGGGCGAGGAGCGGAGGAGGGACGACGCTCGGGAGGGACGACGCTCGAGAGGGGCGGCGGCGAGGGTGGACGCGATGCAGGGAGTCGATCTCGATCTGGCAGGGGAACAGAGAGAGAAGAAGCAGTTGCGCGGGGGAGGGGATCGATCCCCAGTTTTACTAAGTGTCAATATTCTGTGGCGCATCCCACTAGTAGATGCGCCACAGAATTTATTTCCTTTTTTTTAATTATTTTAGTTATTACTCCCTCTGTTTCAATGAATAAGGCTTATATTTTTTTCTAAAAATTCAAAGAACATGAAGTTTGACCAAATTTTCATATGATGTCTATATAATATTATAGTTGTCGATAGTTTCTAAAAATATAAGCCTTATGCTTTGGAATGTGCATACACAAAAAAGTCTTGATCACACACACCAAAAAAGTCTTCTCCGTCCGGTTCCGAGCTAGCTTAGCGTTTCTTCACGATCTTCTTGCCCTTCTTGTTGGCGGTTGAATACTTTATGCCGGCCACCTTGAGATTTCTTCGTGTGAACGGACAACCTTTAGTAGGTAGGGAGGTCTTCCTTCTTACTTTACTAGTAGTAGGCATGTCGAAGTGCTTGTCGAATTCCTCCTCGATCTTTGGGTCACCGTTCTTGTCCAAGTCTTCCTCGTTTGCGTCTCCTTCCATTCCTATGATGCTCCTCTTGCCCCTCCTCACGACAACACGGCTAGGCCTCGACGGGTCGGTGATGAAGAAGCATTGGTCAACTTGGCTACCGAGTACCCATGGCTCATTTTTCGCGGATGCGTTCTTCGATTTGGCATCCGGTATAACCATGGTGGTGAAATATCGGCCTTCTTTTTCGACCTTCTTGGCCCATCTCACACGGAACATTGGCACCGTCTCTCCACAGTAATTGAGCTCCCATATCTCCTCGATCCTTCCAAAAAATCTTTCCTTGACACTAGTCTCGTCATCGGCGTATGATAGCATAGTTACTCCTGAGTTTTGATTTTCACTATTTCTGTCCTTTTCCTCGGTGTAGAATCTGTAACCGTTGATGTCGTACCCCTGATAGGTCCTTACGTTATGCCCGGGGCCCTGTGATAAGGTGTATATGAGTTTTTCATCTTCGGTAGAAGGCCTTCTGCTCTGTGCTTGAAGCAGTTGACTTTGCTTAAACCAAAGCGTGAAGCCGGAGTTGTGCTCTTTGGTTACGTCTCCCATCTTCCTTGGCCGGCTCATATCGATGTAATTCTGCTCGATTATGCTTTTGTGCTCTTGCACAAAAGGTTCGACCAATTTTAAGTGTTGTAGCACGACCCGGTGAGCCCTTTCAAAGTCGTCGCGTCGATTGACAATGCCCACATGGACTGAGCGGTAGCCCTCGCGGTGACCGACTCCAGCGAGCCTGCCGAGGTGCGTCCTGGTGGGCAGACCAACATGATCCTAGTCGTCCTCGGTGCTTAGATAATTCTGGCAGAAGGAGATGCACTCGTAGGTTAGGAACCCCTTGGCCATGCTTGCGTCTGGACGGGCCCTGTTGCGAACGTATCCTTTCATGACACAGTTCTGCCTTTCGAAAGGCATCATGTTGTGGAGGAACGTCGGGCCGAGCTGCCTGATGTCATCAATGACATGGAGAAGGAGATGGACGCATATATCACAGAATGCGAGCGGGAAGTAAATCTCGAGCTCACATAGTATCACCACGATCTCATCCTGTAGCATCTTGAGCTGCCTCACGCCGATCGACTTCCTGGTGATAACGTCAAAGAAGTTGCAAAGGCCAAACAGCGTATCACGAACGTGCTCGTCCATTATCCCTCGGATCGCAATGGGAAGTATCTACGTCATGAGCACGTGACAATCGTGAGACTTCATCCCGGTGAACCTCTTCTTCGCTACGTCTAGATATCTGCTTATATTCCCCGAGTAACCGTGAGGAAGTTTCACTCGTAGGAGGCACCTGAAAAACTGCTCGGGCTCCTCCGGACTCATTGTGAAGCAGGCAGCGGGAAGCACCACCGCGTTCTTCTTAGCCCTTTTACGGAGACGTTGAGTCCCTTCCGTCTGATCATCGTCGTCGTTGTCATCAGTATCGGGGGCTTGAAGAGCTTTTCTGATGCCAAAATGTTTCAGATCGTATCTTGCTTTCGGCCCATCCTTGGACTTTTCCGAGTTGCAAAGAGTGCCAAGCAGACTCTCGGTAACGTTCTTCGTAATGTGCATGACATCGAGGCTATGGGGCGTGTGGAGGACCTTCCAGTACTCCCAGTCGTGGAAAATAGACCTCGCTTTCCATACACCGAGCAGCGGCTCTGGCTTCGGTCGCTTCTTTCCCGGCGCTGGGCACTCCTTCCAATTTTTTAGAAGATCGTCGATTTCTGCACCGCTCCTCTGTCGCGAGGGTCCATCGGGCTCATCTTTACCATTGAACAGATCACCGCGTTTTCTCCACGGGTGATCCAAGCGAAGCCACCTTCGAGCACCTGGGTACACGGTTTTCGAGGACCCGGGATCCCTTGGTAGCTGTAGATGCGGGGTCTCGTCCATGCACTTCACACAGCCGCAGAATCCGTGGCTGACCTGGGCAGATACGTATGCGCAACCAGGATAGTCCGTGACCGTCGTGATCAACGCGGCTCTCATATCGAAATAAGTTCTACTGTAGGCGTCCCACGTACGGGGTGGCGTCTTCCACAACGTGTCTAACTCCTCTTTCAGCAGCCCGAGATACAAATGCATGTCGACACCTGGTTGTTTCGGTCCCTGAATGAGAATACTCAGGTGTATGTACCTTTGCTTGGTGCACAGCCACGGGGGTAGGTTGTAAGGCCATACAAACACAGGCCAGGTGCTATGCGTGCTACTCTGGTTGCCGAACGGATTGAGTCCATCGGTGCTCGTACCCAGCCTGATGTTCCTTCCGTCGCCCCCGAACCTAGGGAAGGCAATGTCCAATGCTTCCCACTGGCCAGCGTCTGAAGGGTGTGTCAGCATATAGCCCATCTCCGGATCTTCTTCGGGCTTCTCCCTTTCCGCGTGCCATTGCATGAGCTTTGCTTCCTTAGGGTCCACGAAATACCGCTGCAGACGGGGAGTGATACGAAAGTACCATACCACTTTTCGAGGTACCTTCTTGTTCCCAACCTTGTACCGTCCGTGGCCGCACACCGGACATGTGGTCATGTCCTTGTACTCCCCCCGATAAATCACGCAATCATTGATGCAGGCGTGGTATCTTTCGTGCGGTAGGTCAAGAGGGCACACAACTTTCTTGGCCTCCTCGATACTACTTGGCAATGTGTTCCCCTCTGGGAGACGATCGTGCCAGAATTTCATGTTCTTGCTGAAGCTGGAATCGGTCCATTTGTTCTGCGTCTTCATCTGCAGACAATCAAGCGTTACATGCAAGCGCGTATCCTACGGACGGCACCCAGGAAATATCGGAGTCATCCCGTCTTTCTCCATTTGCGCCAGCTTGGCTCTCTCTCTGGCTGCAGCTCTGTCGTTGCTCGTCTCATGGAGGAGCAGATCTTGAACATGAGAGTCCCACAAGGCCGAAATTAGCGGAGTCGCGCCAGAATCTTCTTCTTCATCATGATCTTCTCCGCCGGCAACTTCTACTTCATGATGATCTTCTCCGCCGACTTCTTCTTCATGATGATATTCTCCACCGACATGTGGTGCTTCGTCATCTCGCTCGCCACCATGGTCTTCATGCGCACCATTTGTTGGGGCCGGCCGCGCCTGGTTGTCCTGCATGAAACCGCGCCTCAGCAGGTGCTCCTCCAGTTGTCCGGAATCAGGGTTGATCCAGCGCTCGAGTTGCATGATCGACACGGACATCTTATCTGGCGCCTATTGTTCCGAATCATGTCCTCCTTCGCGTCTTTCTTGTATCTACTAATTCGAGCGGAACTCATCGAGAGGACCATGGTTTTCTGCAAATGGTATACATAGAGCAGAAAATTAGAACCGCAACACATGCACACACATGCATGGACCTCTCCTAAAGGTATACATAGAGCAGAAAAATTCGGCATGACCTCTCCTAAAGGTAGGACGTATGGGTAGTGCAAAAATTTGCCGAAACGGAAATGAATCAACGTCTCGACAAACATCCATGCACCACACCGGCACACACACAAGCGCTTCACGTGCAACAATCATCCATACACAAGATCAACATGCGTATGCATGTCCCCTCCAAATACTCACCTTGTAGATTCGATACCGAGACGAGACCGCGATCGATGAGTTGGAGAGGAGGAGAGAGTATGGAGAGGCTTCTCCTCACCGCCAATTATGTATCAACCAAAGTAAGTATAATAAGTACCAAAGAAAGTGAAAACTATGGCCAAAATGGGATGAGAGGGAAGGGAGCTAGAGCTGGATCTAGATGGAGGAGAGGAAGATGAATGGCTTGGGAGTGTGGGAGGTGTGGGAGGTTGGCACTTTAAAGGTGTGGGACGAGCTAATTCTGTGGCGCATCTGGTCAAGTGCTCCACAGAATTCCACTAATTCTGTGGTGCACCAGATGAGATGCGCCACAGAATGTACTAATTCTGTGGCACACCAGACGAGATGCGCCATAGAATTAGTACATTCTGTGGCGCATCAGGTCTGGTGCACCACAGAATTAGTGGAACCAATGATTGGGGCTGGCAAGGAGTGGGCCCCACCCAAATTCTGTGGCGCATGGCCTTCTGGTGCGCCACAGAAATGCTGTATTTTTGTGGCGCACCCTACCAGGTGCGCCACAGAATTATTTTCTGTGGCGCACTGCTGGCTGGTGCGCCACAGAATTGCATCCCACCTATAAGGGTTTTCCTACTAGTGGCAATGAAGTTTGGACTTTGGTGGAGAAGCCCAAGGAGTGCCGCAATGTCATTGGAACCAAGTGGGTGTTCAAGAACAAACAAGATGCCAATGGGATTGTCGTGAGGAACAAGGCACGCTTGGTTGCTCAAGGATACTCTCAAGTGGAAGGAATCGACTATGGAGAGACCTACGCTCCCGTGGCTCGTCTCGAGTCAATCCGTATCCTTCTTGCTTATGCTTCTCACTTCAACTTTAAGTTATATCAAATGGATGTGAAGAGTGCCTTTCTCAACGGTCCTCTACATGAATTGTTCTATGTGAAGCAACCCCCGGGGTTTGAAGATCCCCATTTCCCGACCCATGTCTACAAACTCGATAAGGCGCTTTATGGCCTTAAACAAGCCCCACGCGCGTGGTACGAGCACCTTAAGGAGTTGTTAGACCGTGGGTTTGAAATTGGGCTCATCGACCCAACTCTTTTTACTAAGAAAGTCAACGGGGAGCTTTTCATATGCCAAATTTATGTAGACGATATTATTTTTGGCTCTTCTAACAAGCTCTTCAATGATGAATTTGCAAAGCTAATGACAGACAAATTCGAGATGTCCATGATGGGAGAGTTGAAATTCTTTCTTGGCTTTGAGATTCGGCAATTGCGAGGAGGGACATTCATCAATCAAGCCAAGTACATCCAAGACATGCTCAAGAAATTCAACATGGATTCCGGAGTTAAAGGAGCCAAAACCCCCATGCCGACAAAGGTTACTCTTGATCTCGATCCTAGTGGTAAGGAAGTGGATCAAAAGCTTTACCGTTCGATGATTGGCTCGCTTCTTTACCTTTGCGCATCTAGACCCGATATCATGCTTAGTGTGGGAATTTGTGCACGTTATCAAGCCGCCCCAAAGGAAAGCCATTTAATGGCCGTGAAAAGAATCTTCCGATATTTGATTCATACTCCAACTTTCAGCCTTTGGTACCCGAAGGGATCAAGCTTCGAGCTTGTTGGGTACACGGACTCGGATTGGGCGGGAGACAAAGTGGACAGGAAGTCAACTTCCGGGACTTGCCAACTTCTTGGTAGGTCCTTGGTTAGTTGGTCCTCCAAGAAGCAAAATTGTGTGTCTCTCTCCACCGCCGAAGCCGAGTATGTGTCCGCGACAAGTGGTTGTGCTCAACTCCTTTGGATGCGGCAAACGTTGAAGGACTATGGAGTTCATTGCGACAAGGTTCCACTCTTATGTGACAACGAGAGTGCCATCAAGATCGCTCATAATCCGGTTCAACACAACAAGACGAAGCACATTGAGATCTGGCATCACTTCATCCGGGACCACGTCAATCGAGGTGATATTAACCTGTCTTATGTAGGTACAAATGATCAACTCGCCGACATCTTCACGAAGCCCCTTGATGAAGCAAGATTCCGAGAGTTGAGGCATGAATTGAATATCATTGATTCTTGCAATGTGGCTTGTTAGTGTGCACTCATTCCCATACGATAGCACCTGTTCTCTCTAGATGTGGGCATGGACATAGGGGGAGTGCGGTCCTAATTCATTGGGCTATCCCTCCCCCCATTATGCCGATAGTAATGCAATCATTCTCTTAATATCATTTTGTGATATGTGAGCTTCAATGATGAGTATTGGTTATGGACCCAAGATATATCTTCGCGGTTCAATGCCAAAACACTCATATATGGTGGCTTCGGCCACCGACCTCTTCTTTTGAAGAGTTCATTCCTTGAAAATCTTTTGAGTTTGGTTTAAGTTTTTCTTGGTTTTGTTTATCTCTTGGTATGGGAAGGCACTTGAGTTGGTCTTTCGATGATTTCTTGCGTTCTTGCAACTCTAAGTGCCGAGAACCACTCCATGTTTGCCTTCTAACCTAAGCCCATCTCATCCCTAAACATTCTCTCCATGCACACAAGTCCAGTTTTTCTGCCACAAATTTCCTGAGCAAAGGAGTTCCAGGCCGGATTATCCGGGCCACTTCTGGGCCGGATTATCCGGGGGCCGGAATATCCGGTCCAATTATGGGCCGGATAATCCGCCCCTGCGGTTTGTCCATATAAATAGAGGGCGTCGGGGTGAACTGCCCACTTTGGCAGTTCTTCCACCTCCGACCCTCTCTCTCTCCACCGCTGCCGCCTGCTCCTCCTCTTGCTCGCCGGCGCCTTCCCGGCCGCCGGATCCGGCCGATCTTCAAGGCTCGTGCTCTCCTTCTTCTCGGGAACAAGTTTCTCCAAGCAGTTCCTCCAATGGATGAGGGTAAATTTCGCATCTCCTAGCCCTAGTGGTGAAGTTTTTGTGAGATTTATTTGCTTAGTTCTTGGAGTCTAGTTGTTCCCGTGGTTCTCTCCTTAGGCCTTGTTGTATACCCTTGTGATTCACCTAGCCGATCTATGCATGTGACTTGATTGGGTAAGATCTGAGAAATTTTCGCCAAGGGGCGGATTATCCGGCCCACTTTTGGACCGGATAATCCGGCCTGCCTGGTGCTTCCTTTCTCCCTTCTTGACCATCAATGTCAGGCATTCCTCCGCTATGCTCATCACTCTTGTATACATTCCTGGTACTTGTGTGCATTCTCATCTCCATGCTCCCCTCTTATTCTCTTCACAGGTAGTGGTCCGGCTAAGAGGAGTCGTCCTCGCTATCTCCGTACCAATGACGAGGGGATTCTGGAAGATGAGGTATCAATCCGGACAAAACAGCGTGCAGCTGTCCGGAAAGTCAAGGCAGCCAAGGATGCTAAGGCAGCTGAGAGAACTGCTAAGAGAGCTGCTCGAGCCAACAAGGGAAAGGAACCTCGTGTCAACTACAAGCAAATGAGTCAGATTTCCTACTCAGCCCTGAGGCAGAAAGATTGGTACGCCAATCAGCAGAGGGCAACTCTCATTGAAGACCGTCGTTTTTGGTGTCCAGAGCAGCTGTACATCTATCAGGATATCTTTGCTCCCATGAGTAAGCCTATTCGTCCGATGCATCCCATTGATCTCACTTTCCTGAAGTCGAAGGAGTACTTTGTTCCAGCTGTCCAGGTTGTGGAGAGGCTAGGCCTCACTGGTTTGTTGACTTGTCAGTGTGATTATGATCCTCAGCTCATAGTGCAGTTTTATGCTACCTTGGCTTTTGAAGCTGATGATGCCAGGACTTTCAAGTGGATGACCGGGACTCGTTTCTGTCAGTCTTCCTTCGTTCGGTTTGCTTCTCTGTTGGGCTTCCCTTTTAATGGCCCGACGAATCCTGTTGGTCACTGGGTTCACACTCCGCTTCCAGTCGACAAGAATCTGCTTTGTGACCTATATGAACCTGGTGGAGTTCCTGGTCAAGTTGCTGGTCTGAGGTCTCCGTATGATCTTCTTGTGCGTATCTTCAGGGAGAACATTGCTCCAAGTGGAGGGAACAATGATGCTATTAGGAGCTCCTTGGTGGATCTCCTTATCTTTTCTCATGCTTGTGCCACATCTACCGACCCGGATGCAGATTTCTCCCTTGATGTGATGGACTTTATCTTCAACGAGATGTACGATGCTATGGTCAGCAGGGGTTCTCTCCCGTACGCTCCTTTCATCATGAAGCTTATCATTGACACTTGCAAAGGTAAGGATTTCAGCAGTCAGTGTGTGTCTCACAAGGTCAAGAAGCTCTATGTGAAGCAGCACAAGTCAGCTCCAGCTCCCATTGGTCCCGATTCCTTCATGAGAGATGCTCGTTCTAGTGTGCCAAGTGGCAAGTTTGTGTCCAAAGATGTGCCCAAGAGAGTGAAGAAGTTGAGCTGGTTTCAGAAGCATGTTCTTTGCATGAAGGTGGAGATACATCGTGAGAACTATGAAGCTTATTGTGAGCGCAAGGCCATTCTTGATACTCAGCGAGAGATTCTTCATAAGCTCAGTGGTGACCAAGCTGCTCTTTCTCCTACTCCTCCTCCCATTGCCTACAACAAGTGGCATTCCGAGACCTATGATTGGGGCACGTTGGAGAAGGCTCTCTATGTTGGTCGCACCACTCGTGTTGGTGATGATGATGAAGATGAAGATGAAGAGGAAGAGGATATGGAAGAGGATGAGGAAGGAGAGTTTGAAGAAGATGATGAAGAGGAGGAGGACTATGAGGAGGACGAGGACGACGACGACTTTGAGTGACTTCTTGGGGCGTGTAGTATGCTCTTGTCCCTTTTTGGTGTCTTGATGCCAAAGGGGGAGAAGTTGTTCTAGTAGGACTTCTCGTTGGGATTTGCTTTGGTGGGAGCTGCTTTTCAGTTTTCTTGCTTATGAACTTATCGTCGAACTTATTGTTATCGTGTGCTTGGTGAACTTTCTTTAGGTTTGAACTATTGTGTGTGGAACTTGTTTAAAGTTTGTTTGCTTAATGTGTCTATGCTCATATTGTTATTGTCAAACTTGTTACATTGCTTATCTCTAGAGGGAGCTTCATTTGAACTTATGCATGTCTTTAGGGGGAGCTCCCTTGCTTAATTGATCTTACTATTGTAAATCCTAGTGTTGTCATCTAACACCAAAAAGGGGGAGATTGTTAGGGCATTTTCTAGCCTCCCTAGTTTTGTGTGTTAGTTGACAACACCAGGATATTTTACCAATGCTTTTGTGCAGGAAGATTGGCCGGATTTTTCGGCCGGATATTTCCAAAACTGGACCGGATAATCCGGCCACCCCTGAAAACGGCTAAGGACCAGAAGCAACGAGATGCGCGTCACCTAGATTTTGGGGCGGATATTTCGGCCGGATTTTTCCAAATCTGGGCCGGATAATCCGCCCCCCCCCCCCGTGAAAACGACTAAGGACCAGAAGAAGAGCTGATGCGCGTCACCCAGATTCCTGGCCGGATTTTTCGGCCGGATTATTCCAGAAGTGGGCCGGATTATCCGGTGCAAGTTTGGGCCGGATAATCCGGCCCCTGGGGGCTGCAACGGATACATTTCGGGAAGGGGTATTTATACCCCCTCCTCTCTTCCTCCCCAGCTTGCTCGTCCTCATCAAGAACAAGACACTATTTGGAGCCAACCTCACTACAAGATCTCCACCCTCAACCACCCAAAGTCTTAGATCTTTGGAGGATCGAAGGAGGAGATCCCGATCTACATCTCCACCGAAGGAATTTCTTTTTCCCCTCCTTTTGCTTGAGGGATTTGCTCCTAGTGGTTCTTTGGAAACACTAGGTGGTTTGATTCGAGATTTCTCTAGTCTTTGTGGATTCTAGCCTCCGTGGCTTTATTGGGAGCCTCCAATTCAGTTGTGGATGTGTGCCCCAATCTCCGTGTAAGGGATTCGGTGAGTTCCCCCAATACCACCGCTTAGTGGAACGAGCTAGCCTCCGTGGCTTGCTCACCGGAGAACAAGGTGAGCCTCCGTGGCGTTGGTCGACTCCGTGTCACCACACCTCTCCAACGTAGACGTACTTCCCCTCAAAAGGAAGGAACTACGGGAATACATCCTTGTGTCTCCGGTCTCCGCTCCTTGGTTATTTCTTACCCGAACTCGCTTACTTGTTTACTTGTTTACTTGTTCACTTGCTTGCTTGCCACTTAGGAAATTCACCTAGTTGCACATCTAGAGAATTTACTTTGTGTCAAGCCTAAAAATTGAAAAAGATAAAATTTTGTGTAGCGCCTATTCACCCCCCCCTCTAGTCGCCCGTGAGATCCTTTTCACCATGGAAATACCTAACCCACATAGACAACACGAACACACATATGTAATGGGCTAGTTCACAAAGCATAATTGACAAAACTTACCATACCACAAGATCGACTGATCACATGTGGCACATTCCTTATGCTTCATGTATTGACCAATCTAGAATCCAATCTTTGATCATTGTCTTGGTCAACCTTGAAACTTCTCATGCTCTATCACAATATCTTGAGCCACATAAAGAATTCTTCATTTGATTGCATGCTCTAGGTATTAGTCAATCATATCTCAACTCATGAGACCATCATGACCTCGACATAGAGCCATATCTTGAATTCTTCTCTTGTAGCCAAACTCTCAAGACCTTGAGACTCCTTGGCTTAACACATAAGCTAGAGCATGGATTACTTGAGTTCTACACAAGAACTACATCTTTATTTCTTCTTCTTGATCATATTGGATTCGTCTCTTCTATTCAATGATCTTGATGCCAATACTTAAGATATATCTTTATCTTCATGGCATCCAAGCCTTGAATCCAACACATGGACTTCAAGCAATTCCTATGAACAATTCCTTCATAAAAAGCTCAATGAAAACATTAGTCCATAGGAATTGTCATTAATTACCAAAAACACACTTAGGGGCAATTTACCCTTACAGCGGGGGCACCATCTGGTGCCATGGCGGTATCGATGGTAGGCCTAGTGAGGGGCTTCGCTTCTTTCTTGCACCCTGGAGATGGCTTGGTGGGATTATGGTGGAGGCGACTTCTGAGCATGCACAAGGCGTCGTTTCTAGATTGCGCCAAGGAGTCGACGTGGCGGAGGACGGGGCACAAGGTCCCGTTTCGTTCCTCTAGCATTGTACTAATTTGGTGATGCTTTGACACTGTGTTTTGGTGGCTCTAGTTTGCATGATTGTTGTAAGGCTCTTCGCTAGCCATTGTGAATAAATGAGATAAAAGAGAGGCTGGGACTGCCCCATTTTGGGAAAAAATGTGTATTTTTTGCGGAAATCCACCAATCTATTCATAATCTTCAACAACAGTACACGGAATCTATAAAGTAATAAAGATTACAAACATGTCCTTGAACCACCTAGTGATGACTACAAGCACTCGAGCGAGCCAATGGTACGCTGCCATCCTCACCTCTCCCTTGCTGAAGCCTGCAAAGCTTATCGTAGTAGAGCTTGTTATTATAGATAGATAGTAAGTCATCATGCTAAGGCCCCAAAGAACCTGCACACAAGAGTATCAACCATCAGCGGTGCCATGGCATCGTTTCTTCATTGGGATTGTCGTGTGAGTTGCTTGTGGAGTCTCCGGGCGGCTGGTGGAGTTGGATTTGGTCCCATAACTGGGCATTTGAGAGCGCAATGCACGCCATCTCCAGCCTCCAGGTGTTCCATGACGACATCTTCTTCGGATTCGGCCGGAGCCTGCCGTCCGCTTGCCGATTCTTCATGTAGGCACATGGGGGCGCTACGTTGCTCTGAGCTGCTTGGAATAAGGTCGTTCGTCGAAAGCTCTGGAACCCGTCGTGACGCGGCCTCTTTGCTTTGTGTCGCGGTCTTCGCTATTGTTGGCTAGGATTGGACAAGTTGAGTTTGATGTCGTTGTTGTCGTTGTTTGGGAGTGGCTGCTAATCCCTTAAATTAGCGTGCACCGTGTGGATGTTTGAACTAGGTCACTTGTGACTTGTGTTCTTGCTTGGTTGTATCAAAGTTAACTTCGTTTCTATCTTAACACGGGACGTACGATTCTTGCAAGTTGCAACACGTTCTTGAAAAGAGTATTAACCATGGCTGAAGAAGAGAAGCGTAGATCACAAGAATAACCAGTTCCAAATCTCATATATCGCACAACACAAACCACCACCCCGCGGCCTTGTTCACCCCATCGCCGCAAAAGGAGGCCGTCGGTGGACGGTGGCGGCAGGGTGCTCTCTCTTTTTAGCCTTCTTCCTTTCTCCTCGGCTAGCTTTCTCCATCCGTTTTGCCGCCGGGTATGATTTGATTCGTTCATGGGATGGCCACATCGGGAGTTTCCGGCATCGGGCGTCAACTCCGGGGGGCAATACGTCCATGCGACAGCCCAAGGAAATCCCCTTCGTGGCCGACGCCCGGGAACCTGGCCGGGTGCGCTAGTCCATCAGCAACGGTCGGAGACCAGGGCCACTGATTCTTCTACGCCTTGGATCCATGCGTCGCGGTTGGACGTGATCCAAGATGGGGTTGGTGGTATGGGTGCTTCAGCGGCACGAGATGCCAAGCGGCCGCCCGCGTGTATGCCAAGCAGCACAGCGTGACCCGCCCATCTTGTTGGCGAGTCCGGCGTTAGTCCGAGAGGCATGCGCCGTGCTGCCATCTTCCACAACTATGTATGCTGTCGTCCGGATGCGCCGTCCTGCAGAGCTGTGTGTCCTGCCCAGCCCGGCATGGTGGTGCCGTCGAGGCGGGTAGGGTGGGCACATCTGCGCAGGGGACGATGCCCACGTCCTGTTGTCACCCCCGTGGTAGCCTGCTTCAGTCAGGCACGCGGACGGCAATTCGCCTTGTTTGGGTCTATAGGCAATGGATCAATCCGCCATCCTCTATGTTATTGGATGATCCATATTGCTATGGCTAGTGACATCTCCCATCTAATTTGGATCTGCCTTGGTATCTTCATTGCTGCGATTTCCAAGACGATGAGGGATCATGAGGCTCGTGTTTGATGAAGATCAAGTAGGCTCGGGAGGTTCTATCTTGCATGCTCAAGTCGAGTCGAGAGTTGGTGAATTTTCCTAAGAGTAATCGTAGCGGCGGATCGAAAGAAGTATGTGTTTTAGATGATCGGTGTTTTGCAGCAGTGTTCTCGATGAGTGGGGATGTTGACACTGGCTTTAAAGTATAGGTGACGTCGCGGCTGGTGGTGCTATTTCTGCGAGTCAATGATTGCTTCGATGGGGACTTTTTTTCTTTTATTTTTTTGCTGTGTGCATCCTTATTGTCCAGACTTAGTTTCGACATTATAGCCTGAATGTAATTGATATTATCTAGGTATTAATACATTCCTTTATTGAAAAAAATATCGCACAACACAAAAAGGCATTGCCATGCCACCAAAGCTATGTCCTTAGAGTATTTATTTCTTCCTCGCACCCAATTAACTCTTCTTTTTTCGCGTGCACACAGCCGTTTAAGCAAGTTCTACGGCTGATCATTTCGGAGTCTTTCCGCGTGACCCATAAACAATGCAGAAACCATGGCAAGACTGTCTTCACTTTCAGAAACCGTCACCCGAGCGGCCGAGCAGAACAACGATTAAAATGACGTCTGGTGGAGGAACCGATCGAAACATTGCTTTCTAGATGGTGGAAAACTGGAAACATTGCTGGAGCGTAGTTGACGATCATGCGCACGCACGATCATCAGCCGGCGAAACCTCGAGGGTTCGTGTCAAAATCTCAGGGTCCTTGTCAAGCCACGATCTCGGATAATAATAGTGGTGTTCAGAATCTTGCTAACCATAGGCCTGAGGTTGCTGTCAGACATCGATCAAAATAGTTAACCATGAGATAAACGAGTCTCTGCTCGCTCAATGTATTGTGATTAGCCTTTTTTCACCCATAATTAGCTGTTGTTTTGCAGAATGGATGATTGTTATCCGGTATTTACAAGAAGAATTATTATATCATTTTCTTGACATGGATTATTATACTCCTAGCATTATTTGTCGGCGAGATAAGAAGAAACCTTGCTTGAGTGGAGATGTCTGGTTCCTGGGCACTAGTGATTCCATTGGTTTAAAATCCATCTTCGAAAATCATATTTACGAGTTTTAAATAATTTAATAAAAATATTTGAAAGTAGCCAACTATTTTCCCACAAAAGTGAAAAAAATTATGTTTAAATATTTTGTATTCTAGACTACACAAAAATAACAAACTTATAGATCTGAGTATGTATTTCTAAATCGATTTTGTTATTTTGTATAGCACATAATACAAAGAATATCATATGAAATTTTACGCGCTTGTAGGCTATATCATTGACTATGCCCAGATTTGTTTTCACATTATTTTCAAAAAAAGAAATTATAATAAAGATCACTGGAGCTAAGGAGCATTTTCTGAACACTGTTGTTGGCGACGACACTGGATTTTTTTTTAGACAGGGCGACGACACTGGATGCACTGTACAAGCGCCATGGGCCTGTACATGGGAGGCAGCAAACATTTATTGGGCTTTTCTGGCCACACCGGCCCGCTTCATCGGCCGCAGCAGGTTTTTCTCGGCGCGGCACCGCCGCCGCCATCTTCGCCGGTCGCGCGGGAAAATTCCCCAGTTTCCCCGCCACTTCGCTCCACAATCCAACCATCCCGACGAGATCTGCCATACCTGAGCACTAACCATGGCTACCGCCGCCGCCCACGAGCATACTGAGCAAGTTGGAGGGGAGGAGCGGGTGGCGGCGGAGGAGGAGGCGGAGGCCGTCGAGGCGATGGAGCAGGTTGAAGAGGAGGAGCGGGCGGAGGCCGTCGATGCGATGGAGCAAGTTGAAGAGGAGGAGCCGGCGGAGGCCGTCGATGCGATGGAGCAAGTTGAAGAGGAAGAGCGGGCGGAGGTCGACGCGGAGGCCCCAGCGGAGGGGGCGGCAGAGGCCAGCCATGAAGCGCACATAGAGGCAATGGAGCAAGGTGAAGAGGAGGAGGAGGTCCAAGCGGAGGCAGAGGAGGAGGAGGTCCAAGTGGAGGCAGATGAGGAGGAGGAGGTCCAAGCCGAAGCAGAGGCGGGGACGGAAGTGCTGAGCACGGTGCTCCCGCTGGGGAGGGTCAAGAAGATCATGCGGGTGGACCACGACATCAAGAAGGTGACCGCCGAGGCGTCGCTGCTCATCGCCGCGGCCACCGAGCTCTTCCTCGGCTCCCTCGCCGCCGGCTCCCACGCGGCCGCCACCCAGCGTGGTCGGCGGGGGTTGCGCGCCGCGGACGTCCGGGCCGCCGCCCGCGCGCACCGCCCCACGGCCGACTTCCTCCTCGACTGCCTCCCCGCCGCCGTGGAGGCGCCTCGCGCCGCCCGCGCCGGATCCGATGGTGTCCCGGCCGCCGCGGCTGCAGCAGCACCGAAGCCGCTGCCGCGTGGGACCCGCCGCATCGACGGATTCTTCCAGAAGGTCACTTAGATGTGTCCCTCTATGTGTGCTTAACTGCCCATGAACTGCTTCTCCAAGTTGTTAGATGTATTCCTACCTGCCATGTGATGGAAGTGGAACCTATGAATTTTATCAATCCAAGTATTCAACTGTCTCCAATCTTACAAGTTGCTCATTACTTGGAAGGATTTCATATCACATCATACCTTGATTTAGGCTTCTGTCATGCGAATTCGGCAGCCATTTTGCTCCCTGTTTCCCTTTTAGTATGTGTAGTGACCTATCTAATCAGACAATGCCTGTTTGAAATACATGTTCTCCTCTGGAATTTAGTTTGATGTAAGACTTAAGAGTTCTACTAATTTCATAGAAGATTATCAATTAGATTATACACCGCAGTTCTTCCGTGGTTCACTAGAATTCACCCCTTTGTTGCAGATTTGCTAACCAGAGAAAACATTGCACACAAAATGACGACACACTGATTCTTCACATATTTATTGTTCTGCAGTTAGTTTTTTTGTAGTGATTTGGCTGATGTACTCTGGCATAAGAATAATCCTACAAGGTTGCCCTTAGCTAATGTATATGGTTAGGAAGTAAAGACTTGTCTGTATGGTGCAAACAGGCAGTTCACTTCCCTCTTGCCACAGGATGTACTGGCATCACAAAATAACGATTGGGTTTATTTTTAGTGATTCAGCAGTGATTTGGCTGATGTGCACTGGCATAAGAATACTCTAACAAGGTTTCCCTTATGGTAATGCCACTAATGCTTCTGGTTAAGAGGTTAAGACGTGTTGGTAATATCCAAATACACAGTTCACTTCCCTCTTGCCACGGGATGTACTGGCATCACAGAATTTACATGAGTGTAATCCCACACGTTTTGGGTGTTTGTGTGGTGAACAAATCAATCAACATACTAGGACTAGGATTAGTTTAAGACGTACAGAATTGCTCTTCTCAGAGTCCCAGTTACTCACTGGTCTAAAAAGGATTGTAATTGGTCATGCAGTCTTAAAGAAAGATTAGAATCAGAAACAGAAAAAGTTAAATGGTTTTTATGTGTGAACACATATCACCGTGATGGATCATTGATTCCTCTATGCATATATGGTTGAACATCGGCACAGTATCTGATGAGCTATAAGTGCGTATTGGCAGGTGTACATTGTCTAGTTCTTGAGAAATCAGATTCTGAATAAAGCTGCCTGGGCTTTTTTTTAAGAATAAGCTGCTCAGGATAGAAGACACCTGTAGTCTCCAGAATTATAGCAGTTATATTAGGACATATGAATGTTGTGAATCACTCCTTAACTCTCGGAAACTGACTACCCATTCCATGGGGAAACTGCTCATATTCAGTTACCATATAATCAGTACCGAAACTACACACTTGACATTAGCAAGCAGAGGTGAAGCCTAAATTGCTGCATGCCTTTCTTCCCTCTGCATCACATAACTTTGTGCAACCATGGGCTTCTTCTCGAGCTTCCTTCTGTCCTACCCTGAGATTTTCCTAGCCAGCATCTGCTTCTTTTGCATCTCCCTCTTCCGCCTTGTCCGGCAGTGCCAGAAGAGCACCATCCCGGTGAACTGGCCTGTTATTGGAATGCTTCCCTTCCTCGTGAGGAATCTGTACCACATTCATGACAAAGTCACCGATATGCTCCGTGAGGCGGGATGCACCTTCAGGATCATTGGCCCTTGGTTCCTCAACATGAACTTCTTGGCAACCTGCGACCCAGCCACGGTCAACCACTGCTTCAACACCAACTTCCACAACTACCCGAAAGGCAGTGAGTTTGCCGAGATGTTTGACATCCTAGGTGAGGGGCTCCTTGTGGCAGACTCTGAATCCTGGGAGTACCAACGGCGTGTGGCGATGCAAATCTTTGCTAGCCGTGCCTTTAGGTCCTTCTCTATGTCCACCATCACTAGGAAGGCCGGCACAGTCTTGTTACCCTACCTTGACCACATGGCTAAGCACGGCTCACAGGTTGAGCTGGAAGGCGTCTTCATGAGGTTCTCGCTTGATGTCTCCTACTCCACTGTGTTTGCAACTGACCTTGACTGCTTGTCTGTGTCTCGTCCGATCCCTTTATTTGGCCAAGCCACGAAGGAAGTGGAGGAGGGAATGCTATTCAGGCACGTCGTGCCACCGAGTTTGTGGAAGCTCCTGAGGATGCTCAAACTTGGGAGCGAGAAGAAGATGGCGAACGCAAGGGTGGTGATTGACCAATTCATCTACGAGGAGATCTCGAAGCGGAAGGCACAAGCGAACAAGGAAAGCCAGGGAGATGTGCTGTCCATGTACATGAAATGGCCTATGGATCCCAGCATGAGTGAGCAGCAGAAGACACAGTTCCTGCGCGACACAGTGGTGGGGTTCATCTTTGCTGGCAAGGACCTCGTTGCTGTCACGCTCACATGGTTCTTCTACATGATGTGCAAGCACCCGCATGTCGAGGCGAAGATCCTTGAGGAGATCAAGGCCCTGCGGAGCACCACAGGGCCAGGGAACCTCTCTGTCTTTGAGTGCGACATGCTCCGGCCTGCTATTTACCTGCAAGCTGCGCTCCTCGAGACACTCAGGTGACACATCTTTCAGCTTTGTGTAGTTCCTCCTAACCATCTGACTAACCCATGATGTTCATGTGTTTTAGGCTCTTCCCGGCGACCCCATTTGAGGAGAAGGAGGCCCTCAATGACGACGTCCTGCCAAACGGTACCAGTGTGAGCAAGGGCACAAGGATCATCTTCTCGCTCTATGCCATGGGGAGGATCGAGGGGATTTGGGGCAAGGATTGCATGGAATTCAGACCAGAGCGGTGGGTCTCCAAGAGTGGGCGCCTTCGTCACGAGCCAAGCTACAAGTTCCTGGCCTTCAATTCCGGTCCCAGGAGCTGCCTGGGGAAGGACCTTGGCCTGAACAACATGAAGCTCGCAGCTGCTTCCATCATATACAACTTCAAGGTCGAGCTGGTGGAAGGCCACGCTGTGATGCCTGAAAGCTCTGTGATACTGCACACGCGGAACGGGATGATGGTCAGACTCAAGAGAAGGGATGCAACTGCCTGAGTTTTACTGCTATATGTACTTACTTTGTTGGGTTATGTATGCACATGAAATTAGATGACGAATCCATGGGATGGAACTGAATACTTACAGGTGCAAGACATATGTCTGCTGTGTTTGAGATTGTCACCATGCCATGGGGAACACAATATTATGGTGATTGATCGTGTGATAGTTTTTATTTTATTTTCATGTAAAATTGTAACCCATGTATTTATAAATATGCATCTTTTGTGTATCTACCTGTCAATAGTGCTTCTGCCTGGTAGTGAGCTCTCCTTGTAAAGTTGAGCAAGGAAATCAATTCTTGGATGGATAATACCTGAACCTGTTGGATGTTATTCAGTTATCTGAGAATAGATGATGCTCATTTAGTTTCTGTAACCGGACGATCAAACAAATGCCAGCTTCAGAGGTTATCCGTCAGATCATAATTTATCTTTGCTCTTAAAAGAAGCATTGGCATTAGCCATACACATGTTTTCCTTGTACCATCAGTAGTTTCATCTAGCAAATGTATAGCTACAACATAGCCCAAAGTTGATGATCATCAGAGAGTGGTTACTGAAAAGTTCACTGAGCTTTAGGAAGGTGCAAAAGTGTGCTTTTGAGGTTAAAAATACACCGAAAAAATCACTCGTGTACATATAATTGTACCGATTAATTTCTTTCAGATCATGTACCCATTAATTTTCTTTAGAAATCAAGCTTGTTTGTGTCCTTCACGAAAAGAAAAAAAAAGTAGATTTGTTCTTTTTCTATAGAGCAATGGAATGCATGTTTTTGCACCATAACTGAAGGTGTTGCTCTTCAGAGGTTTCAGGTTCAGTTCCTGACACCCCTCCGCTACTCCACAGCACCTGCACCGCTACGCGAAGGCTGTCTGGAGCTCCGGCCTCGCTGCTCCTTCCTCCCCCTTGCCGGTCTCCTCCACCTCCCCTGCGCTTCCACCCCCACCGTAGCGCGAGCACCGCCCGGCTCCCTCGCCGCCCCTGCTCTTCCACAGTTCCACGGCGAGGACCTGTGTCAGGCTCCGCTCGCGGCCGGATCCGGAACGACGGCGCGGCGGCACCATATCCACCACGACATTCAATTGAACCCAGCAACCTGCTACTGCTAGCAACACCAAATGTTACAGAAGCACGCGACCATTCTCATCAGGTCCCTGTGCGCGGGCGGCGCCCTATGCCAAGCCCGCGCACTGTTCGACCAAATGCGCGACCGGGACGTCGTGGCCTGGACGGCCATGCTCTCCGGCTACGCCTCCAACGGCCGCCGCGACGACGCGCTGGACCTCTTCCGTGGCATGCTGGCGGCGGGCGTCTGCCCCAAAAAGTTCACGCTGTCCAGCGTCCTGACCGCGTGCCGCCGCCCGGGGGGCTGCGATCCCTCGCCGCTGCACGCTGTTGCGGCGCGGCGGGGTGTGGACCACGTGCCTTACGTCGTCAACGCGCTCATTGATGCCTACGCCTCCCGCAGAGAGGGCGTGGCGGACGCAAGGACGCTGTTTGATGCGTTGGGGAGCAGATGCACCGCCGCGTCCTGGACGTCGATGATCGCCGGGTATGCCCGGTGGGGGCAGGAGCACAGGGGGCTACAGTTATTCCAAACAATGATTCAGGTGAGATATCTCTAACTAAGTGGCTGTTATAACGATAATCTATTTCTTATCTGCTCTGCCGTGTACCATTTCGTTTCAATTATCAGTATTTCAGTACTCTGTACAGAGAATACTTTTTGTTGCGGAACGTCTATGGATATCATTTGATAAAATCAAATCCATGATTCATTATCGAAATGGTTTGAAACAACATGAAATTGGTCAAACACTATCTAGATTTGCTACATGAAATTGGTACTTCTAGATTCATTACGAAGTATGCTTTTGTAACATCTAACTATAAAAGAGTGCCATAATGTTACCTTTACTCTGTTAGAACTCTATGAATGCCTAAACTTTGGATCATTGTCGAGTTCATTTTATGATTTTAGCACTCTTTGAGTTGATGGTTTGTTTTGGAGCTCGGTACTAGCTAAGTTTGTGTGAATGACGACATATTAAAATTTGACAGTACAAGCGGCAAACATGTTATTGTGCCATTTTCCGTTGCTATGCCCTAGCAAATGTTAAAACACACACACACACGATATGCTATGTTTGTCAATTTTGCTTGTGGTATTCTAATATAGTTTACACGATGAAATTTCCTGCCAAGCGCACATTTTGTTCTCATGGCCTATGATCTGCTTTTCTATAGTGCAGGTTGGCGTTGAGCCTAGCCCATTTACTTGCTCCATTGCACTACATGCATGTGTTTCCATAGCCAACTTATGTATCGGACAACAACTTCATCTACTGTCCATAAAGAAAGCTCTCAGTGCAAACCTTGTCGTTTCCAATGCTCTGATCGACTTGTACTGCAATTGTGCGCACATTTTGGATGCAAGGAGGCTTTTTGATGAAATTCCCGAGAAGAATTTGGTCACCTGGAATACCTTGATTGCTGGGTATAGCCAATGCAATCCACTAATGGCCTTGCAGCTTTTTTCTGACATGAACCTTCAGCCAAATTGCTTCACCCTGACTAGTATTACATCGTCCTGTGCTGGTCTTGCAGCTTCGAGACTTGGGAAGCAGATCCATGGGGCTGTCCTTCGGAGAAACTATTGTGAGGACCTACAGTTGAGCAATGCCCTCGTGGACATGTACTCCAAGTGTGGGAGCATAGCATATGCAAAGAGAATGTTCAACAAGATGGGTTGCAAGGATAAATTGTCGTGGACATCAATGATTGCTGGGTATGGGATGAATGGGTACGACAATGAGGCCATCCAGCTTTTCAGTTCCATGATTCATGCAGGGGTGCGTCCTAACCATGTTGTCTTCCTGGCCCTGATAAGTGCTTGCAGCCATGCTGGTTTAGTAGATGAAGGATGGAACTTCTTCAGGTCAATGACACCTGAGTATAAGGTGCAGCCTGAAAAAGAGGTTTACGGGTGTGTCATCATTCTGCTTGCTCGCGCAGGCAGACTGAGAGAAGCATTTGACCTTATCAATGGAATGCCATTTGCTCCTGATGAATCTATTTGGGGAGCATTGCTTGGTGCCTGCAAGATGCACAAGAATGTGGAGCTGGGAAGATTGGTTGCAAGGAAGATCATCGAGGTCAATCCTGATGGAGCGAAGGCTTACATCCTACTTGCCAATATTTATGCTGCAGGTAGCAAATGGGATGAGTATGCTGTCATGAGGAGGCTGCTGAGAGGCGTAGGAACCAGGAAGGAGGCTGGAATGAGCTGGATAGACATAAACGGCAAGATGTATAGCTTTAACATAGCTGATAGTCAAGTTAGTTTGGCAGATGAATTGCAGATCTTGGCTCGACACATGCATGACATTGGAACTGATTTTTCCCAAGATTTTTTCAGAATTAGATGATCTGTTTGTGCTTGGACGATCATTAATTGGAGCAAAACACTTGCATAAATGAATGCTGTAGGCTGTGATGCTAATAGTACTGTTCAAAGCCAAGATACTTTGAACTCAGATTAGACCGTCCAGTGGCAAAACGGTTAAAAGCAAACCATATTGTTGGTTTATTTTGAAGGAATCAACGTACGAGGGGCAGGGGAACTTGGCACACATGGAAAGCAAGATCAGTAGAGAGAGATTGCTTGGAAACAGAAGAGGCGGTAAAAGTAAGGCTGCATGCGTGTATTTATTAGTCATGGCCAATATATAATCGATTTTAACATTGGAGTGAAACAAGAGAGATTCCAAGGCCTGTCATTTTTTTCCTCCAAATGGGCTCAACATAGTGGATGGTCTTGAAGAAAACCTTGCACAGGTACATTTCAGCCTATGCAAGAAATTGAAGAGTCCCGTGACACCAAGTCTCTTCCGAAAATCCTCATGACCATTGCCTAACTCCTTGTGTTTTTGTGTGTTTTTTCGTAGCCACCCAGGGGCTCAAGCTTGTTTTGTTATAAAGATTCAAGTATTAATGCTGGAGAAGAAAAAGTCGAGGACTAAACTTATTCAGGTTGTCCTGAATTGCATTGGGATTGTTGTCAGATTTAACATTCAATATTTGTTGATTTTTTCATAACTTTAATAATCAGTGAAATACCGAAGAAAGCAGCACTCGCTCCGTTGCTGCACTTCTCCAGTGGCTTGTGGTTGCACAGAAACCACAAGGATGAGCTGTACAGCAGGTATGGCTGCTCTAGAAATAGTTTGAATTTGAAGTTCCATTTCTTCCATACCTATGTAATGTTCTCTATGTTTAGCACTGCTCTTCTATGCTATTAATATGTACCTGTCACTGTATCATATTGTAATTCTAGGCATGCATAAAAGATTTGCATTGGTCAAACTTATGCATGAATAACAATGGTCAATGCATGACAAATATACTGACATATGCTTCTATTTTGGTACATTCACAAGTTTTCTGAATGATCCAGCAAAACGCACTTTAATAGAACATATGTTATGTGGCCATCAACAGCCAGCAATGTTAAATGTTTACAATTTAGAGACTTCACTCCTTTGTATCAGCAAGCCCTTCATTTCCTGCCAGCCTCATGTACTTGTCCTTACGGGTGAGCTTGGTGGATTGAAACCCAAGAATCCTACCAATCTCACCTTGCACCAAGTTGGCCACCTCGTAGCTCTCACATCTCTTCCCGTCGATCACTATCCTGGTTGGCATCTTGTCCATGAACTGAACATCATAGGCCGGACGTGGGTTCATGAAATAGTAGAAGTGGTCTAGATACTTGGACTTGCCAGTGGAGGTGCCATGGAACATACCGGACCAGTTCACCAGTGCGACTGGGTAGACCTCATCAACGAGCTCGGCAAACAGATGGCTGAAGCGAAACAGGTACGGCTCCCGGCATGTTGTCCCCTCAGGGCAGACTACCAGGTCCCCCTGCCTCAGTGACTGCTCCATCCTCCTCCGGTCCTCATCTCGGTTTCGGGTCAACCGGACAGTCCTGATCGGTGATATGAGCTCAGTTACACGGCTGACACTGTATGTAACGGCTGATACCTGCTTGTTCAGCATTGCTGAGATATAGATCGGGTCGAGAAGTGTGCGGTGGTTGCACACGTAAAGGTGGCCCTGTGGGCTGGGCTGGGCATGTTCAGAACCCACTCGACCGGTGTGGACTGGTGAGTTGATGACCCTGGTCGTTACTCCAATCACTGATCCGATTGCGATGGCAATAGGATATGGTAGGTTCACAAAGATTAGTGTTCGGAGCAAGGTGAGGGGCAGGGCAAGTGGGAGCCACATGAACATGGCTAGGGTGGCTTGAGGGGTAGGCCTAAAGGCCAGCCTACCATCATGGAAGATCAGGGGCCTTGGGTACTCGTCTCTTGGCAAGGTTGACCATTTTCTCTTTTCTTCTGGTGTAATCAAGTATACTTCCTGCAAATGAGAAGCAAAACATAAATTAGATTTCACCTCAATGGCTTAAACTGGACCTATATGTGCTGTAAATTTTTTGCAACTTAAAGTAGAAGGTAAATTATTTGTCATGGTAGAAGGTAAATCGACAAAAACCGAAGAAACTTTGTCATGGTAGAAGGTAAATTGTTGGTACTAAAATATTTTACTTGTGTCTACAGAGTTCAAGAAAACTCAACCAATGTATGGATGATTTCTGTGCTTTCTAACATTTTTTGTAGATGATAAATAATCATGGTTTATTATAGTCAATGTACTGAGTTTTTCAACTATTCTCACTGATTTATAATTATGTATCTCTTCACCAAGGTAGCATACATAAGAGTAATCCTTTAGTTCTAAAACCTTCCAATTCTACCCCTAAATTTTCATATAAGTTTTCTTCCTGCACGAACGAACTTTTTTTTTTTTGCATTTCTGATGTTCTAGCTGTTAGATTTCATCATATTGGATGTGAAGAAAAGGTTCTTTTCTTACAAACAAACAAGTATCAAGTAATAGCTTCTCAAATTTCTCCAGTGAGGAAGCCATTTCTAAGTTACTTGAACGGTGTGATCAATTTTGATCTAATTAAGTAGGTCAACTGAGGTAAAGTAATTTATCAAATAACTGTATGTGGTCCTTTCTGTATTTGTTTTCCTGGTCTCGAGCTTATGATACAAATAACAGCATGTAGCCTTACACACATTGTCTCGCGTGAGCTATCTTGTACAGAAAGCTTAACTGATTGCAAAGCTATTGTGGATGAGACATGCATGCAGCATCTGTAGTCTTTTTCTATTCAAGTTTAGATTTCCAAGTTCATATGATCCCTTTTTCTCTATCTTGGTATATCTCGATTACTTTTTCACAGGGCGTTCAACTACCACCTGTGCTATAAAAATGACCAACTAACTTTTTTTTAGCAACCGGCAGGAGCTCTGCCTTTTCATTAAGAAGAAGGGGAAGTGGCCAGTTTATAAGGAAAACTGGCCGAAAACCGATACAAACGTATGTTAAGGGACATACCCAAACCCACACTGCTAGTTTATAAGGAAAACTAGCGAAAACCATACATATGTCCTGTTAAGGAAAACTACAAAGGTATGACCAACTAACTTGTGTAAGTAAGATGTCGTTTAATGATTTGAGGAGGCTAGCTACATTGATTAAATCAAGAACTGTACATATGTCCTGTTGTCCTTTGGTGTAACATCTGTGATACTGATGCTTAACTGCGTGTTATGTGGTTTTGAGCCTGTACAGTGTGAATGACTCTCCTTTAGCTCAAATTATTCTTAGGTGCATGATTTGTTTATAGTCCATGTGGTGCGCTAGCCTTGCTAGTTTCAAATATCCAGTTACATATAATTTGTGCAGATCTAGGATGAAGTGTACTGTATATGGAGATACATGTGTAAAAATTATGTGTACACATGGTGGGTATGTATTCATACCTGATTTCGAAAATGTTCAAAACTGTAAGACTAACACAGATATGTTCAGTAACCAGTATGATGTTAAACCTATATAGCTTTGTGAAATGGGATAGTTTGTGGAAGTATCAACAATGAAACACCGTTCTGATCGTTTCATGGATCAGCCACAGTGTTCAACTAATCAAGTAACACTCGAATGGACTAAACGGTATTGGAACAAATAATATCACATAGATGAACAAAGAAAAAAGTGGGTAAAATATATGATGTAGTATATTTCAGTAAGATAAATCATATCCACTCATAGCATCTAACCTTGCACCAAGAGAAAAGCTGGTGATGATCACAACCAAAGTAGCTTGAGCTGCATCCAAGCCCTATCATCTCTGTTTGGTCGAACTTTTCCTGCTCTAGCCTCCCTTCACTCTCCTTTTCCAATAAGCCAACATAACGCCCTCTGATCATCTTCACCTCCCTTCCCACCACCACTTCCAACCCTATATACTCCTTAAGAAATGGTTCCACCATTACCCGAGGGATCAACCTACATACCCCTGCCACCCTATTCATCCCCCTGAGCACCTCAAATCCTTCCCTCCCCACATCCTCTAGGAAATACTTGGGCAGTGTTGCCCTTGCAACCCTAGCGACCTTCTCCTCCCTTAACCCCATGAAGCTCACCATAACCATGATCTGTAATTCTACTTCTTGTGGCAGACAACATAGCAAAGGGTAGAGGCATAGTAGGATGAGGCCTCTTTGGAAACTACCTGCCTCTATTGCAACAAGCATGAAATAAGGGAAGGTAGATGGAGACCTCAGGAGACCTCCTTCGACCTCTAGGATTAGAGTTTTGTTCCGGAGGTGTTCATCATCTTGTATAGTCTGCAAGGATGTCCGGATGATCTCAGGATAGGTAGATATGCCGCTTGAACTTTGCCGGTGCTGGCCTAGCATTGAACCCCAGAGAATTGCACGTGCTGTGTTGGTTCAAACTAGTTTATTTGATGCAGATTGTAAGGTGCAACTGTAAGAGGTGGCATATTTATATGCAGCTAAAGCTTATAGCTGGATGGTGAAATGGGCATATAAAATTGTTGCAAGAAAATAAGTTCTGATCCCAGATTAGTCACATGTTCTGACTCGGCTTAACACCCTAAATTTTGTTGCTTCAAACCAGTGTCAGAATGAACAAGGATTACTTGAGCCTTACTCACCAGGTGAGGACATTGGTTTGCCGACGATAGTAATCATAAATATGTATTTTTACCACCTACCCTGTTTAGGATAAGAAAAAGTGTGAAGCAACTGACCTTGATTTTTCACCAGAACGATGCATGTTAAGGTCATTCTCTATGTGTGTAGTTGTGTATGATATGATGTATTTATGTACTTCTGAGTTCGCAGAGAACTGTAACTTTTGATCTAGCTCTTTTCTGTGTTGAGCACAGTTCATTTTGCCCATGTCGTTGATGCATTATGCATGAGTTTTTTTGCTATTGATGTGATTTGACCTCACGGCCGATACATATTCCATAACTTAGTATGCAAATGTAATTTTGGCATGCTCACAAGTCACATGATCTGACAGTGGTCAATGAATGTCTTTGTGCTGGCAGTCTCATAGTGATGTTATAACAAATGAAAAAGTAATATATTTGGTGCAGGCTTGATCTCTTCATTGTTTCAAGCCTGGAAGAAACCTAGCTGAGGACGACCTCTCACCTAAAAGCTAGAGCAATCGAGGTACGTATCCGCAGGTCACTGATTGAATATTATCTCTCTATTTACTTTTAACATCATGGGTTCACCATATAATTTAATTTTTTCTTTCAAGACAGAGTTAAAATGCAACTGGAGTGCGACAGCCCGCGTCTGTAAGGGTGCAAACGCAGCCAACCAAATGCCGCTGGAGTGACCGTGTTAGGGGAAGCGGGTTCACACTGTCTGCCTGAGCTTCAGAGTCACGCTATTAATCCATGAGATGACTGATAGCTAACAGGCGCATTTCTTCTCTATGTGTAACCCTACCTGCTCTGCTGCTCGCTCTGAAATATTGGCACTTGATTCCAATTAGATAGCCAAATGTCAACAAGACATATTTGATGTGGAATTTTCAGTACTGTTTTATGGTTTTTGTGTAGCATTTTCTATCTGTCAGCAGTTACCAGGTATTGGTGGTTTTAGACGATGCTAGTGTCTCGCAATCAATCTCTGAACACCTATGTCGAATTGGTTGCACGTAAACTCAGAAGTAGTGGTGGGAGTTCTTGTGCTGAAACGTCCCATTGTCTCTTGACGTGTACCTGAAATAATTATGGAGTTCTTGTTGAAGCAGAGAGGAAGAGGTTGTCCAGGCATGGTTGATATTCTTCTCTTCTTCAGCCTTTCACTACAAATTGTTCAAAAAGCATGAATATATGGGATTTTGTAGAAAATCAGTACGAAGGTGTTACTATTTAACAAGCGACAAAGCCTGCCCAGATCTCCCAGCGTGCCCGCCTACCAGCGATGCTTTCTTTTTCTTTTGTGACGGGACCAGTGCTGTTGTTGGTGGTCAAGTGAGAGATCTTGAAATAAATAACAACTCTGTAAAAATGTCTGTTAGTGGCGGCACGTTCACCTTGGCTACACACGCCGAATTTTCTTTTGCACAAACAGTTAGAATAAGAGTGTGTACGTGCAATTTGAATGTTTTTTTAGGGAAAGAGGACTCACTGTTGCATTTTGAATGTTTGATTTTTTTTAGGGTTGATCTTGAATATGCAAGATGCATCAGATTCAGATGTCACACTTGCAACCATTTAAAAAAAATCACAGTCAGACATGCGACCAAATTTTAGAAGTCACAAACTCACACTTGCAACTATTATGGGCCTTTATTTCTGGCCCAATTAAGCACCAAGTCATAAGCCCATACTCCCAAACTGTAAGAGACCACTACTCAGTTCCAATCGATTCGAGTTACAGGCATGAATTCCAGAGAGATTGAAGGAGAAAGGAGATCTAGGGAGGAAGAAGGAAGCCAAGCAAGCTACACACGCAACACTCGCCTCGCCCGGCGTCTCGGCCGAAGCCGCCTTTCCGTCCAGTTCCAAGCCAAGTTTCCCGTAGATGCCTTCCTGTGATTATATGCTTCTAGCTTCTCTCCTCGTCTGGCTCTCGAGCAGGCCACGGCCCAAGAGTAACAGCCCACCGGCCAGCCCATAAGGGTGGTCGCTGACAATCCCCCCGCCTTGAAAATCGGCTTGACCTCAAGCCGAGACGATGTAGGACCGCCAGGGTCCCACGGCAGTTGTGAGAACAGCAATTGAGTGATGTTCCAGGTTGCAGCCATAACAGGGCCTAAACCTCCCGGGTCCCATGAAATGAGCACTCTTTTTCCATCAGTTGATCTTGCAATTTCCCAAGGCATCATCGTAGACCTCTTGTCAATAGTACAAGGTATGTCCCAGCTGAACCAGAATGCAGACTTGAATGTCCAATAACCACCATTTCGTTCCATTCGAAGCCAGCTGCTAGTTGATTCGACACGAAACTGATTCAGCACCAAGTAAATGATGGCGAGTGGACTTGTTGTACATTCAGAAACAGTCATCAGGATGTTTGGCGCAAGAATTGACCATGGTGGCTTCGGTTGCAAAAATAACACACATCCCTGGGACTCCTCGATAGCAAACTGATCAATTGAGTGTTCAAATGAATCACAAGCAGACTCATCTACTGATTGCTGTCCAGAGACAACAACTGGGACACTGTTTGTGGTGCTCATAATTTCTTCCAGTTGCTGTAAATGCCAACCTAGGGATATTAAGCCACCAAGGTCCCACAAATACTCAAGGGAAAAACTACCATTCTGATCACTGAGCAACATTGTACAAACTCGTTTCCTTGGTTGAATTTTTGTCTGCGTAGCTGATGCACAAATGTTCACGAGTTGCTTCTTATCGTTGATAAATTTTCCCAAGAAATAGAAAATGGGGATGCCATTCAAAAGAATAGGCTCAACGACATGCATTCCGGTCTGCCCAATCCGCACTAATGCAACCAAAAATACAGAGCCACAAATGAGTACCAAGCAATGATCATTATAAAGGTTGCTCTTACTGACTAGTACTCCTCCAAGTTCCAACTCTTGATATACATGAACTAGCAAAAGGGAACTCCATCCATTCCAGGAAGTATGATGCAAACTGGGAGTGTTCTGATCAATAAGACTACATATCGCTGCATCCATGAGTTTCTCTGCATGTTGCACCACTGTGTAGAAACTAGCTCTTGCACTATGCAGTACACCAAACCATTTAGCAACCAGTTGGTAGCTGAACAACATCACAGGTTCATAACTTGCTATTTCATTGCAGTTTAATCCCACCATTAACAATTGCATCTGCAAAGGCTGCTTGAATTTGTCAACAAATAGGTTCTGTGTCTCCCACAAAAGAAGGTTGCACTTGTCAGTAATATCATGAGGGTTGGCAGGTAATAGAGAGTAACAGAGAATTTGTGTTGCCAGTAGTTCCAAAGTCCGGATAGGTATCTTCATGATGAGAATGCATGAGAACAACTCCCAAGAAGGCCAAGGTTTGAGCTCAACCATTTCCAATAAGTCAAGCAAATTCCCAATCTTAATGCTGGAAAAGAACTCCTGGGGACCAAGACTGTATCGGATTGCAAACTGAAGCCACAAGAATATAGGTACAGTAGAACCATGCGAGTATAAAACATTACCAAGTGGATGCAGCAACATTCTCTCAACAAGCTTAATCCTATCGGTATAGCCTCTTGCAATACTCACAGTAGGGTTTGCATCCCATTCAATTTTAGCTATTCTCAACAAGTGCCAATCTCCTGATCGCTGCATGATATCCATTGTACTGTGCAGGTTGAAACTGCTACAAGATGTATAACAGAGTACTATTGGCTCAGCAACCTGTGAGCTATAGCAACATAAACTCCACTCATTTCTGCTCCTGATGCGCTCAACTGAGCTCATGGTTTGGAAAGGAGGTGGCCATGGATTCTTCGCATCCCAAAGCATCAGCTGTGCATTCTCGAAGATAAAACCATGGGTCATGTTATTGCACCAGATAGCATCCTGGAATGATACGTACCATGGTGGAGGCCATGGCGAGTGTAGGGTGAGATTGTCGCCACCTGCAAGCAGGTCACCCACAGCTGGGTCCATTAACTTAGCCGAAACTGTAGGTGGCAAGTGTTCTGGAGGCGCCTTGAACGATGGGTTCACGCTCCAAGGAATCAGTAACACTGGTACTGAGCTTTGTCCTCCGGTGTGGTGGTCGGGGCCGCCCTCAGGTGCAGGAAGCTCGGGAACAATGCCGCGAGTGGTCATAGACGACTTGGGTGTTGTGGTCTGGACGGGTGCAGCCGCATGTACAGAAGTGTCGTGGCTTGGACATTCCGCCGAGCAGGTGGTGGGCGTTACGGAGGAGAGGTCTGTCTCAGGCGTTCCGGTCACAAATGCAGGCTCCAGAATTCCGTCGGTGGAGACAACGATGCACGGGACGCACGGAGAAGCAGTCGAGGTCGGCGTCGTGGAGTCGGCGTCGAGGTAGTCGGAGTGGCCCATGATGTAGTCGTAGATGCGCCGGGCTCCTGGAGAGAGGTTGTCCTTGGTGATGTCGTGTGAAGCAGACGTGGCAGGAGTGGTGGTCGTGGCCGCGGACTCAGAGATTCCGGCGGTGGTGCTGGCGCTGCTCGGGGTACGCGAAGACGGCGCCACTGCGGAAACACGCGTACATGTCGACGCGCGTACGGAGGCCGCTGTCGATCTTGTCGCTGATGAAGTCGTTGCGGCACTTATAGGATTTGTCGGAGAGGGAACGACGCTGCTCGGGCCAGACATGGACGCGGTCGAGCGCGTCGATGGCGAAGCCAACACCACAGCAGGGTCGTGGACGCGGTTGTGGATAGGCGAGGTCGAGCTCGTCGGAGGAGAACTTGAGACGCACGCAGCCCACTCCTGGTCTCAGTTCTCTGGGTCAGCCATGGCGAATTCACGCCACGCCTTCATGACCGGGCTCTCGTGCCCCATGGATTTTTGGTGGTGGGGAAAAATTTGGTGGGGATTTTGTGGAATTTCGGGAAGGGATCGACTGGCTCTGAATACCAGATGTAAGAGACCACTACTCAGTTCCAATCGATTCGAGTTACAGGCATGAATTCCAGAGAGATTGAAGGAGAAAGGAGATCTAGGGAGGAAGAAGGAAGCCAAGCAAGCTACACACGCAACACTCGCCTCGCCCGGCGCCTCGGCCGAAGCCGCCTTTCCGTCCAGTTCTAAGCCAAGTTTCCCGTAGATTCCTTCCTGTGATTATATGCTTCTAGCTTCTCTCCTCGTCTGGCCCAAGAGTAACAGCCCACCGGCCAGCCCATAAGGGTGGTCGCTGACACAAACCCTCACCTCCGAAGCACACAAGCCCTCTGTGTCCCAATGGCCGCCCTCGCCTGTGCATCTCACGTGCGCCGCCTCCTCCTCCACGCCGGCACCGGAGCTCCGGCGAGGTCCTTCTACGCCCAGCCCTACCAAGGTGCGCCTATATCCCCTCTTACCGTGAACCCCGCAGTTTGTTTTGCTGAGTTGAGTTGAATTCCTGCGCGCGCGCAGCCAAGGTCGGCGTGGTGGAGTTCCTGAACGGGGTCGGGAAGGGCGTGGAGACGCACGCCGCGAAGCTCGAGGAGGCGGTGGGCGGCGATCTCCAGAGGCTGCTCGAGACCCGCACGCTGCGGCTCAAGAAGCTCGGCGTCCCCGTCAAGCATGTGCGTTCCCCTGTTCTAGCCTTCCAGACATTCCTTATGATTTAGTAGTTCTTGCGGTATCCGTTGTTATTGTACAAGGCATTGATGTGATTGCTGGCTATGTTGGTTTCTGCTTCTTCGGACATTTTGTTGTGAAAATGTTTAGTTTGGTTAGGTTTTGGTTCACTGATGTTGTCATGCTTGGTGATAACAGTCAGGATGCAGGCGGACACGTCCGCGGTGTCCACTACACAAATTGCTCCGGCCGTTTCAACTAATTTAGCTGTCCGTGGCTTCCGTATAAATTAGTTCAGCTATCCGCGGAGTCCGCCGGTCTTATGCGGAAATGAGCTGCATGGCTAGCTAGCTGATCAGTGATCAGAGGCGGGATCATAAGTCAGACCATTAGGTTCCAAAGGCTCGCTCTGTGCAGGCAGACCATTAGCTTTTGTTTTTTACCATTTTACCAGATCGATCAGATTACAGAGCTGATGCCTGATGGCCCAAATGTAAAGCTGCCGTTCCTGTTGAAATGAATGTCAAATATGAGGCGATCGAGCAATATTATGGTTCTAAACTGAACAAAGATTCTCTTTGGTAGGATCCTGGTCAAACATTTCAGCCTATGAAGATAAATGCCATTTATACATGTTCAAATCACAAACTTTGCTTCTCTAGCTTAACTCTGAACAAGCAGATCTCCATGATGAACTGCTAATTTCTTCAAGCTTCCGTTGCTTCTTTATCTGAACTGGTGATCTCCTTTGAGCCTGTACTCAAACTGGCAAGCATTAGCTCATCAATAATCCCAATGTATTACCAGTACTTTCAAGGGAATAAATAAATTCAATAAACACCAATAAGCAATAATTTCAGTACTTGGCAATAATACATTGTTTTTACCCCATTGCAGTAAGCATATTTGCAATGAATACACTAACAGAACAAGAGTTGAGCTGACAGAAAATGCAGCTGGAGCATCATTGACTCCAAGTTAAAATGCCACAAGGCAAAGCCTAGAAAGGAATGAGCTAGCAGCGCGTTGCACATTGTTGGAATAGCAGGAACCACAAGGAAAAGCCTAGAAAGGAATGAGCTGTGATAGACAGGGTACTTGCATTGCATTTAGCCAAAGGAGCAGGTCACGGTATAGCTAGTTGGATCAAAGGATATATTGAACTGAAACAGATTTACTTATAACCAACATAGTGTAGTATATAATTCATATTTCAATGGCAGTCAGATTTCTCAAGTAGAACTAACAGCTGCTAGGATGGCAAAGTACACTCAATATTACCTAACTTATACACACTGCTATTTTCTTTTTGTAATACTTTGTTGCAAACATGTCCAGAAAAGAAATACACCATATTCATTTAGTTCAGCGGGACAGTATAGCTAACTTATAACAGGTGTTTAGCCAAACGATCAGGTCACAGTATAGCTAGCTTAAACGGTATTCAATATAGTTCATCAAATCAGAAAAAGGTTTTACCACTTGACACTGGGACTCTTGTGCGCGTCTGGCGTGGCAGTGGAGGAGGAGAGGACAGCGGCGACGAGGAGGGCGTAGAGGAGCGCGAGCGAGCACGATCTTCTTCCTGGCACTTGCTTGCTTGGTGAAACACCTGGTAGATAGTTTGAGACATGTGAGATAAAGACATTAATAGGATTTATTTACTCACTTCCAATATTAGCTTCCCAAATTACCAAGTATTCTTCCTCCTCAACATCTTTATTGGTTGGTTTAGGATCTGAAGGATTGAAAGATCATCAAGTTAGTAACAAAGTTGATTTTTTTTGTTCTACTCCTCAATAGTAGAAAAACTTACCAGCAGCCTTTAGCCAATCTTGGAGGCATATCAACCCCTCGACCGTGTCGCTCTTTAGCCTAGTCCTATGATCAGTAATGATTCTTCCACCGGCGCTAAAAGAAGACTCTGAAGCCACGGTTGATGCTTGAATGGCCAGCACATCACGAGCAATGCAAGATAGGACTGGGTACTTAGGACTGTGCATTTCCCACCATCCCAATATGTCAAAATCCTTTTGCCGAGGAAAAAGTTCTTCACTCAAATATCTATCAAGCTCACTTGTTGCTTGTTTCTTTTGCAAATGTAAATAACAGCAGACGCAAGTTGTCTTTGGAGGACAAGTAATACTATAGCATATTGAGCAAATATGATTATATCAAAATTCTTTAACAACAGAGATCATATATAGCTGATTTCAGAATAAACCCATCATGGGGTTGGGTTTTACATATACTGAATCACACATGGCATATATGAACCAAGGAAATCAATATCCTCATCCAGTAAATAACATAATGAAATTGTACTATAAAATCTACTGAGTATGAAACCAGATCTATCCCTCAAAAAACACTTTAGATAAATCAATTTTAGGGACCAGAAACAATATTGAATCGCTTAAAAGGTTTTGGGTGATACTAAAATGGAGATCTTACATATGAGTACCACACAGAAACTAGTGAAAAATGAAAACGACATAACCCAGCCTTCTGACCTAAGCAAAATCTATGTCTATGTCTATCTGACCGATTAAATAAGAAACTGAAACCAATCGGCTATAGAAACGATTATCATCTGGAATCGAGCAGGGTTAAGTTGGGAATCGGTGATATATCTTTAGCTCAACAAGCGTATGCCTGTTGATTCAGTAAGCTAGAACAAGTGAGCAACCCAACACCTTATCTGTAGTACTAAATCAAACCTCTGCTGCTAAAGAGCAACAGGGGAATCTGAAAATTAAGCCCAAATCCACTAAATGCAGCGTCCCCACCAGTGAACTCTGACGCTAGCACAAACGAACTGAGCACCATGGTCAGCGAATCAAGAACCCTAACTAAAACCACCGCCGGAAAAGTACCAAAGAACACAAACTAAAGAAATTCGAGACGCGACAGCCGGCTTTTGTTACCATTTCAGTGCTGGATCCCTGAGCGGCACCTCCCAGCGCGCTCGCCGGCGGCGGCGGCGTGTGCACGGCCGAGTCGTTCGCGTGTGCGGTTGCGCTGGCACCCTGAGGACGACGATTCTTCCCGACCGCATCCTCCTCCGCCCGATTCTTCCCGACCGCATCCTCCTCCGCCTCCTCCACCTCCATCTTTGCCCACGGGATGAAGCAGCCGTCGAGGGGAGCCACTGGTCGGCGACGAGCAAGGTGGGGCGACGAGCAAGGTGGGGCGTCGACGGGGAAGGGAGCCAGGCCCCGGGCTGGCGCAGGTGAGTGGGGTGGTGGCTGGTGGCGGCGTCGGGTGGGGCGCCGGCCCAGCTCGCCGCTGGGCGCTGGCCCTATCGGCCTATCCTCTGTTCAAGTCGCCGCTGGGCGCTGGCGGCTGGTCCTATCCTCTGTTCGAGCGGCGAACGGATAGACGGAAGTTGTGGACTAAACAGGAAATGTCCGTGAGTCCGTCTAGTCTATACGGCCCGTCTACGACGCCGTTTAGATAATTTATACGGCCCGGACACACGGACTTCGCGGACGTCCGTGTCCATTTGCATCCTGAGATAACAGCCAATGGGTTGGGTTAGTTTGGTTAGGTTTTGTTCTCAGATGTTGCAATGCTTGGTGATAACAGCAATTGGGCTGGTTAGTTTGGTATTAGATGGTTCATGTGTATGTATGATGACTAGTATTTGGGAAAATTGGTTATTTACCCAAAAGTTCACTGGTCTTGGATTATCTAACTAAAGTTGATTGAACATTGGTAAAATACCTAATAAGGGCTTAAAAGTAAAACATAATTATAGCAGGACCCTAATTAGAGTTGGTCATGAAACGTTTGATGGGTCATCTTCATCAATATGATTGCAAACCATCGTCGACAGTAAAGGCCTCCACTTAGCGCCGCTCCTGGCCATAGATTAAACAGCTCGACGTCCACCATTGAGTGACATCTGAAGCCATCCTGGTGTCGTCCATACTTCATTAATGTTGTCCGCTCGTGACCGCCACCGTTGCTGTGTTCTGCCGCCGCCCGCCTATGTGCCCTTGATCCTCATCTTACTTCTGCTCTTTCTGATGTTGTTGTACGACCAGTACCTTGAAAGATTCATGGTTGTTGGCCCTTACAAGCTGAGTCGGTACTTGATTAGTGTTGATTATTTGCCGACCTGGTTCATATTGCTTCATGCTGCCATATTCTTGCTTGTAACTGGCTGGCCAAAACCTGGATGCATGTATGGTGGGCAAAAAGGTCTGCACACACGCAGAGCATCCTTGTGCAAGGAGCCATAGTGAGAACATATATTGCTAGGTTCCAAGCCTACAACGTATTAATAATGAAGCGAGAGAGATGGGATACTGTATTCGTTCTACACAGCAGAAACTCTACAGAGTGATTGAAATAGAATAATAGCAAAGTAGTCATTTCCGTTGGAGATTAAAGGGTAATTTCTCATGTTTACAGAAAACCCCTTTTGGGTAGATCATAAACAAAATTAATCCTATTTATGGGTATTTTGCCAATGTACAGTCAACTTTGGTTAGATAATCCAAGACCAGTGAACTTTTGGGTAAATAACCAATTTTCCCCTAATATATAACTTCCTGATTAGATTTGCGCAGAAACCAAAACATTTATAATTATTATTTTTCATAGAAGTGTTGAGATACTGCTGGGATTTAATCCATGGTGATTTTCCTAGTTATAGCAGTTTGAAAGAAAATATTATTAGATTGAATGTGCTGAACAGGCTGAAATAATTGAAAGCTTAGATTAAGATATCTTAAGAAGTTTTAAGAGCACATGGGCCGTAATATTTTGTTTGACTTCAAGGCTGTTGTTGCCAGGGGCACTAAGAAGTCATGTATGTGTTCTGTTGTTGCATTTGATGTATGTAGAAATCGATCTTCAAATTACATAACCTAGGTAAAATCATTCTTATTGCCTAGAAGTATATCTTTTTGTAACTCCTGAATACCTTCGAGGTAATTCCTTAGTGGAGTGTCATTTAGTCGATTATGATGTTTCCTACGGAGTAGGGAGCTTGTAAAATTGTGCATAACGTTTAGCAAGTTCTTAAATCACAAAAGAATGTTAGTTCCAGTTCTAGTAATATTGTGAGCAGTGTTAACAGCAGCTATAAGCGCACATGGGTGGACTAAAATCATTATAGATAATCCACATAACCAGATTGCTAACTCACACAGTTTTTTCAAAGATGGTTCACAGCTTGCTAGCAGCTAACTGCTATCATTAACATCGAACCTGAGTTCAGCTGGTAGAATTCCCTTACTAGATATGTTTCTTCTGCATAACTTTCTTTAATTTTCATGCGGTTGATTCCGCTTGCTTTGCTGTGTTGCAGAGAAAGTTGATTTTGAGCTTTGCTCACAAGTACCGCCTTGGTCTTTGGAAGCCCCCTGCAGCAGCCAGGAAAGCGTAATGAAGTTGGTTTGCTTTTGAAGTGTCAACACTGGAAACACTGTGCTGATACTGGGGATGAAGCGTGTTTTGGACACTGAATAGTTGTGTTAATTCTCATTCTGCAATCAGAATGTTGTGTGATTAGCTCTTTTGCAAATCCAACCAATAACTGGCCCTTGATGGTGCTCTTTTGTACTAGTATTTCTCTTTGTTAAGGTTTGGGATCCTGAAAACTTGTCTAGAAATTTCCCATGTCAGATAAAAGCATCATCACTGTATTGTTCTAGCTTTCCCTGCGTTATACTAAACCCTATATTAGTCGGCCTTCTTTATTGTAACAGGAGTTTTCTTCAATCAGTATTTCGTATCACCCGCTGCTCCAACAAATGTTTATATCCAATGGTTGAAACTGCGCAAGAAGGTCATCACTCATGAGTCATGATCTCCTTTCCGTACCCAACCTCCTAAAATTTGAGTTCCTGAAATTTCATCTAACCAAGTGCTGAGCGTTGCTCTTCGCCTCCACGCTCTTGGTCTGCTCTTCTATGCTGCACAGCGACACCACGGCTGCGCCATGCTCCGCCATGTTCCAGTACTCGGCCATCTGCTCTCCAGGCATAAACTGTTTCGTCCAGCTTTCCCCATAGTTGTGCTGTGACAAGAAAACAAAATTATGTGCTGAGTAAGTTCCAAATCAGAAAACTTTGCATGACAGGTCCTCTCTGGAGAGCTCCATTGTGTCAGGTAGAGGTGGTCATGGCTCGAATAGTAACTCTACGTCTCTAATACTAGCTTATTTCAAGTGCTGGATAGTAAAGCCACGTTTTTTTTCAGTGATATAATTCGCAAAAGAAAAAATTGCTTCAACGATGTCCAAGATCGGGAAGCATCGTCGCGCTGGAGAGAAAAAAAAATGCTTCAACGATGTCCAAGATCGGGAAGCATCGTCGCGTTGGAGAACGAGCAAGAATGGCCCGTTAATCTCGATTTAATTGGGCCACATGCCGGGAGTTCCACCGTACTCTTTCGGCCCATCGCTTCCTTGAGTTCCTTCCCGCTGGACACCGCTTCCTTCCGTTGCTTCTTTAGTCCCACATCGCCAACCGAAGGTGAGCTAGACCAGCTTATAAACCCAGCGCTGCACCCTCACTTGTCCCTTCGGGGACATCCGATAAAATTGGAACGATACAGAGAAGATTAGCATGGCCCCTGCGCAAGGATGACACGCACAAATTGAGAAATGGTCCAATTTTTTTTGAGATTTTGCGCGCCGGTCCCTGGACCCTTCTTTTTAGCCCCTACGTCTTCTGCCTTTTTATATGAAAGGCACTTATAGTTCTCCTTTCCACACAGCTAGGTCCTTGCAGCTGCCATTTTCTCAAGCATTCACGCGCCGGTCCCTGGGCAGTTATTTTTAGCCTTCACGCTTACCTCTTTTTTATACAAAGGTACTCATAGTTTCCCTTTACATCCAGTTAGGTCCTTATGTCTGCCATTTCTATTTTCAGCTCTTGTACCATGGCGGTGTCATGTCGTGTCATCTGCAAATATCAACTCTTGACGTACGAGGTATGACAGTCTTTTTGTTACGTATGTACATGAAATCTCTACTACTATAATGCAGCAGTTTTGAAATTTGAATTTCATTTCCCACTCTGGACTCCCGCTAAGACACACAGATTCATTCCAACCGTCGATTTCACCGTCTGTATTGATATCTACCCTTCATCATCCCAAGCTCTGGAAGATCGGACGGCTGGAAGTAACTGGATTCGCCACTTCTTCCCTTTCCGCTCTCTCCCGCGCGCGCATATATCAGGTGATGCTGGATCCTTCCCGAGAGCTCCACAACCTGTAGCGCTCACAATTTTTTATTTTCAAAGTAGGACCAACTGACGGTGGACCACACTTTTGTACAGGAACAAGATACTCCATTTTCCACTCACAAGTCACAGCACACCACCGCCTCCATCCCAATCCCATCACCTGTGTCTCAACTCTAAAGCCATGTTTACATTCTTCAACGACCTTGCTGCTATCAGATCACATGGCTTGGCTGAGCTGAAACTGTCATCCGCTACGCTACAACTTATGTCTGCAGCGCCGTCTAGCGTCGTATACATACGTATATGATATATGTACATAGGCAAGCCAAGAAGGCATGTGTCCCCTTGTCCGCCGACTCGGGTTGTAGCTTCGCCACGGAACGACGGCGATGCGAGCGGCGAACCCCACCCCGATTGCCTGAGCGGGAACGACGAGCGGCGCCGCGCGCCGCGTTGCGGTCTTGAGGGAGAGCCATTGGGGAGGACGTGATCGCATTCCGCTCGACTCCAGTTACAGTGGGGCTGGCGCAGCTGCGCCCTCTGCAGGTCGACCTACTGGTAGCGCGGATGCTCTCGGAATAGCTGGTTGAGCACTTGAGCTACGGGCCACCGAGCGCCTCCGCAGCGGCGGCCACAACTGCGACTCTGCGAGGGCCTCTCCTACCTAATTCAGCGACGGTGACTTAGCTGGTGGGCAGTGAGATATCCTCTACCCCATCGCACCTCCTGCCTTGGTGAACCTCGCCTCCAAGAGCATGACCCGGCAAGTTTTGGAGATGTCACAGAAGAGACGTCGGTTGGAAGATTGGGTAGAGTTGACTTAGTGCTAGACAGTAGAAACAATATTTTTCTTGCTTGCTTTTCACAAGACAAGGGTGGCTGGTTCATGATTTGCTCTTACTTTTCTGTTTTATGCTGTGATTTACTCTTACGGTAACGGTATTTTACTAGGTGGAAGTGTGGAACAAGAGCATGTACTGTGCTGAATGAATAAGTGACAAAAAAATGGGTGGATAAAATACAAGTAATATGTATAAAATAATGTTGGAAAAAAATTAACCATACTTGGCTTAAAAAAATTGGTACATAGGTGTATTTCAAAGCATGATTAAACTCAATTTTGAATTGTAAAGACTAGATCAAAAGATGATAAAAAAATTTGATAACGGAATCAATACAAAATTTTGTTGCACGCAACAAAAAGTGGGACTAATTATATCTGCAAAATATGTTTAATCCACGCAGTTTAAATGAACTTGAGAACCCAAAAATGGAAGAAAAAATATCTAAGAGCATAATAAAACCATAATTGAATTCAGTTTTCCAAACATATTAGTTTACATTATCAAATAGGAGTAATGAATAGCTTACTCTGCATTCAGAAAATACAAGAAAATATTTAACCTTCTATAAAATCTAACAGCGCCAATATGTCAGTTACATAAAAATAAAATTACTAAAACCATTAAATTTATATATAGATATTAGATAATGTTTGGGAAATTTGAAAGTTGTGGTAGCAAGCAGAATATAATGTAGATAGTCTAGCTCCGCAAATGCATAGACCACCTATATGTAAGACAGACCCTTCATATTTTTTCGATATCTCATCACAAAAATATACATACTCCTATTGAGCTGCCCATAAAAAGTTGTGTAGAGGGGAGGGGAGGATGCGGCTCGACGTGACGTCGGTGGTTGGGACCTACTGCTCAGGGATCTGGGATTGGAGGCACTGCATTGTCTTCCCCATCTCCTGCCTGCCTGATGTTCTGGAAATGGATGTTAGCTCTCACCCCACGGGGTGGGCACTCTTGCGGTGTTCAAAGCCCACTGTGGCGATAGTGGCGGCGGTGATTCGATGGTGTCTGAAGATGTGCTGCTTCTGGGTCTGGTACCTGCTTTTGGATGGTGACGATGAGGACGATGGGCTTGATGGTGCTCTGGAAGTATGGTGTGAGCACTGGTGGAAAAAGGGCCTATGGTCCCGGTTCATTTGGGCCATTGGTCCCGGTTGCCGAACCGGGATCCATTACTCGGGACCAATGCCGGTCCCGGTTCCAGCACGAACCGGGACCGATAGGTCTCCACGTGGACGCGCTGTGGCGCGAGGGGGCCTGAGTCATTGGTCCCGGTTCGTAGGACGAACTGGGATCGTTGATCCAGGTTTTTTTCCCATTTAGGGTTTAGGGTTTTATTTGGTGTGTTTTGTATTCAATTTAATGGTATTATATATATACAGCAATAATGAAGGAACCACACTATATATATATATATTACACATCATGGTCACGAATATATTATTCACCGTCTCATCCGTCGTGCTTGGTCGCTATTACAATCGGTAACTCACACAAATTTGATTTTACATCTTCTTTTTTACACTTCACCCTTCTAAATGAACCGGGTAATAGTATTCTCCTTTCGGATCTATGACTTGTTCTAATAAGAATCCGGCAATTTCCTCTTGAATTGCTTGCACGCGTTCCCGTGGTAGAAGACCGTCCCGCATCCGTTCGATCTAATTTAAAGAAGGGGATCAATATATATGAATGAAACTAAACACAGTTGATGGTAATAAAATAATGTTGAGATTATTGTTTATCGTACTTCAAGTTTTTTGATGTTTCGGTCTGCACCCTTCTCTTTGGTCGTCTGGCGAATGAACTCGCAGACATAGTATCCACATAAGTTATTCCCAGCTTCTTGCCTCAAGCACTTTACGAGAACGGAGTTCAATCAAAATAAGAATCAAGCATGATAATTGTATTGAAACTAGAATCAAAGAGATGCGTGGATCTAGCAAGTAGTACTTACATTCAATGGTTTAAATATAAGCTCTGGCTTCCAAACACCCCTAGTGTTGGCGGTGAACCGTTTCCAAGCCTTCTGGAGGCATTCCTGCATGTTCGCCCAATTTCCTAAAGGTGTGCGTTTTGAGTCCATGACTTTGACTACTCCTTCGTCAACACTAATGATTAACAGAATAAAGTGGAAGCTGCACAGACATAATAAGTCAAATAGCTTAACATCGAGTAAAGCGAAAACAAAATGTGTACAAGACAGTAACACTCACTCGAAGTTGTAAGGAAATAGTATTTCCCTTCTGTTGCTGAAATACTTCAACGATTGTACCAAGTTATCCTCTGTCTCTTTGGGTTTTTTTTGAGAGTATCTTCATGAACGAAATTGCAGTCAACGAACCCAAGGTCAAAGATTCCTCCTCGGTCGCATTCGAGAATCTTCATTCTGCATATATAATTAGTATAATGATGAGTAAGATTATACAAGCAACGAATGAGCTGAGCTAGAAAGACTTAATAATACTTACAGGCAATAGGCACTGACAATAGTTTTGTCGAGGGCGTCTTGTTGGTAAAACTGAAATAATTCTAGAAATTCCATCAGTAAGAAGCCATCTCCATGACCGTAATGGTGGTGTTTATATCCAGCATAGATCCAGTTTGTGGATTCAGCACAGGCTTGTATGTACCAGTTATGCAATCTCCGCATTTTTGTTGGTAGATCTTTGACTAACTCGGGTTTGACGAGAGGATTCCCGTACCGGTATTTGTACGCTATTTGCTGGTACCCCTCGAACTCATCCAGACGGCTCATGTACTCAGCAATAGACAGTCCATATAACTTGGCCTTTTCTCCGTAGAGTTGAATAAACTCCGGATCAATGTTCGGATCATGCCGCTCCTGGGCTCTCCACTCATTGGTATCGTACACTTTGAGCGGTTCGATCGATTGATTTTTCTGTTGTCCGAGCTGGGCAACTTCTTTCCCGACTCTCCGCTCTTTTGCCTCAGCCGACTTGGTAATAGAGCGATTATAGTCAGGTGTGAGCGCTATGGGTTGGTGAAGCTGAATCTTAAGCGCGGCTGCTTTGGCTTTATCTTCTGCGGTGACCGGGAAGATCAATGGCTCCGTCGGCTTTGGATTTTTCTTGTTAGCCATGTCAGTCTTCCACTGTTGATAATGGGCATCTGCGGCTGTAGCAATTTCCTCATCTGTCTTCTCGTAAGGAAGCTTCTTCATATTCTGATGAGGTACTCTTGGGAGGGGCGATAGCTTACGTTTCGGTGATCGGAACGTGCTCTTGCTGCTGCTGGTGGTGCCGCCCCTCTTAGTATACTTCCGCTTTAGTCTCTAAGGCTCAGGGGACGGAGACGGCTGAGGCGGCGGCGGAGACGGCTGAGGCGGCGGTGGAGACAGCTACGCTGAGTGGTGAGGCGGTGAAGGCGACGGTTGCGCTGGAGAATGGTGAGGTGGCGGCGAAGGTGGACTGCTGCTCTGAGGAGTGGGTGGCCTTGGCGGGACATAATTTGGAAGCACGATGTGCTCCTTTGGCCATACAATAGTCCCCCCTTTGGCTTCTCCTAGTTTAGTCAGGTCCCTATCTTCCCCTGCAGGGTGGTCCAGCTTCAGCTCCTCAAAATCTTGCTTGACATCATCCACCGTGACGACATCGTACCCTTTTGGAATCGGTCTGCAATGCCAAGTTCCGTTAGGCGCAGTTGGTACGGCCATGCCGACCGCCGCCGTCACCCTTAAGTTCATAACTTGCACCTTTAGCTCACAAGTTGTGCTCTCCGTGATATCATCCACTGGGTAGCGTTTAGGAGGAGCCATCGTCAGTGCATCATCATCACCATCGTGGAGCTGGGTGGAAGCGACGCTGCTTTTCTTATTTGATAGGGCGTCGATACCATCGAATGCAGCTTCTACCATGTGCCGCTGAGATTGGCCGCTGATACCTTGCTGGCTAAGTCTGTCGAGTTGATCCTGCTGCCGCTTTAATGCTTCTTCTACATTTCGCAGCCGGTCTGCAGCTGCCGCTTTCTCAGCTGCCTCCCTTTCCTTTCTCCTCTGATGACTTTTATCGGGATATCTCTTCATTTCCGCGGGGAAGGCAACCTTCCACGGCTTGGAGCCCGGTGTGCCTCATGCTCGTCCGGTGTGTTCATCATTTTTGAGGGCTCGTGTGAGCTCGTCGTTCTCTCTATCGGGAACGAACCGTCCCGCTTCCACATCTTGTACTGCACTTCTAATATCTTCGATGGGCAGTAGGGGATGATCTTTGTGTTTCTGGGTATATATTGCCCTCCCTTCTTCGTCCAACGTGCCCCCATGGCCGTAAAACCAGTTTCTCGCCCGTGGTGTCCATGTTGTGGGCTCTGGTCTGATCCCGACAGCAATATACTTGACCTCAAGTGCATCCCACTTAGGCATGCAACCGGCGTAGCCAGCAGACCCCATATTATGGTGGTACACTTTCTTAGCAGCGTTCTCTTTATTTCTTCTCGACCTTTCCAAAGCTTTCTCCGATGTCTTGTACTTCACAAAATCAGCCCACTGGTGTCTTAACTTAGCATAGCCGGCTTGATTAAAATCCGGAGTCTTGTCTAACTTGACAAACTTAAGGTACAGTTTCTTCTTCCAGTTCTTGAATGCCTCGGCCATCTTGATCAGAGCAAACTTCTTGACTCTTTTAAGTAGCTCCTCATTTGCTTTCTTCTCCTCATCTGGATTCACATCTAGCCTCGGCAGGAGGAAATTAAGCATAAGCATGTCAAAAAGCTTATCTTTGGCGACGTCGCCGACAAACAGGACTCCACCGCTGCTTGGCCGATTCCATTCTTGAACGATGATCGGGATGTGGTCCCTCGCAAGAACTCCACATTGCTTGACAAATTTTTTTGCGACATCTTCAGGAGCTAGCGGTTGGCCGTCTACACCGACCACTTCGATCCTATAACTCACTTTGTTATCCAACTTTTTGGTTGGGCCTCGTTTTGTTCTGACGGAACAAGTGCTCGATCCGGAGGGCTAAAATAAGAAAGAGTGTTAATATATGCATGTATATATATAGACAGTCGGGCATTACAAAAAAACATATATATACCTCGCCGGAGTTTCCGAGATTTAAGGTTCGGCCGGAGCCATCGTCTTCTCCCTCGTCGGCTTCTCCCTCGTCGCCTTCTCCCTTGTCAGCTTCTCCCTCACCGGCTTCTCCCCCGTCCTAGGCTTCTACCTCACCGGAGTCGTCTCCTCGGTTGAGAGATTCATCTCCCTCACCGGAATCGTTCAGAAACGTCCTGGTGACATCAATATCTACATTTTCTCGGATCATTCCTTGGAGGAAGTATTCATCATCTTGACTTTTTTTATGTGCTGGATCCATAGTTTCTGCAATATACCGACATTTGTTAGTTAGAATACACGCTATATATTCAAAATGCACGCTAAAACTAATTTTAACTAATTCTAATTCTAACTAACAAACTAACACTAACTTCTAACTAAGTACTAAGTAATATACTAACTACAATCTAACCTAACTAACTAACTAAGGGCATTCCTATTCGGCGCTTCAAGCGCCTGTTACGGGTGGACGCCTGAAGGCATGTTCTTAACCGGACAAAAATAAAAGATTTTTATTTCTATTGGGCCAGCCCACTAAGATTTTAACGCCTGTGGGGGTGCGCGTCAAATAGGAATTGCCCACAGCACCCAGCGGACAAAAGAGGCCAAAAAAACAGCACCAGCGGGCAAAAGAGGCGACGCCGACGAGGACGACGAATAGGCCGCGGCGAGGACGACGAGGACGACGAGTAGGCCGCGGCGAGGACGACGACGCCGCCGCCCCTGTGCCCGCCCCGACGAGGGCTTTTTATGTTTTTTTATTTTTCTATGTTTTTTTAATTTCTATGTATTATATATATATATAAGTAATGAAAAATTTGCGTACGGCAATTTAAATGAGAAATTTAAAAAAAGAAAAAAATTGGCCAAAGGGCCGGCCGGCCGGGCCGGGAAGCTCCCTCCCGAGGAGCTCACCGTCGAAGGGGGGCGGCGGCGCTGGGGGGCGGGGCGGCCGCAGGGTGGCGTCGGGGCGGCGCTGGGGGTGCGGGGCGGGCGCACGGGGCCGGGCGTCGCAGCGGCGCTGGGGGGGGCGGCGGCGCAGGGGGCACCTGCAGAGAGAGAATGTGATGAGCGGCGGCGCGGGGGGAAAAGGGAGAGGTCGCGGCGGCGGCGGCGCTCACCGAGGACGGCGGCAGCGGCGGCGCTCTCCGAGGACGGCGACTCGAAACTCGGACAGCCTGCCGGCGTGGTTTCGCTCCGCGCGCAAAAGTCCTTAGCAGTTTCGGCCGATTTGGGGGGAAGTGGGGGAGGAAGAAGGGCCAGTTATATTTGGAGGGGTCATTGGTCCCGGTTCGTGGCATCAACCGGGACCAATGGATCAACGGTCCCGGTTGATGCCACAAACCGGGACCAATGACCTGGGCGAGGGGCGCTGCTGAGCCGCCACGTGCCCATTGTTTTTCTGTTTTAACTTGCTGTTTTCATTTTAACAGGAAAAAACTTTCTTTTATTTAAAATTTGAAAAAACTTTCAACAGGAAAAGTGTTTCAATTTAAATAACTAATCCAAAACCATTTTTTGTTTTCAAAATTATTAATTCTAACTAAACAATTTTACTATTTATAATAAAAAATGCACTAACACGTTTAAAACGGGCATTCATGTGTTCCTTGATATACGGAGCCACGAAGGTAGAACTTTGTAGAACTGTGTAGTGTGCTTGATTCAAAGAATGCCCGTCCCTAAATATTATTGCTTTCTTTCCTAGCGTGCCTTTTCCACTCAGTCTCCCCTCATACCGTGATTCAGGAACACCAATCGGCTTAAGGTCAGGAAGAAAGTCAACACAGAACCCAATGACCTCCTCTGTTCCATAGCCCTTGGAGATGCTTCCTTCTGGCCTTGCACGATTACGAACATATTTCTTTAAGACTCCCATGAACCTCTCGAAGGGGAACATATTGTGCAGAAATACAGGACCGAGAATGGAAATCTCATCAACTAGGTGAACTAAGAGATGCGTCATAATATTGAAGAAGGACGGGGGGAACACCAACTCAAAACTGACAAGACATTGGACCACATCCTTTTGTAGCCTTTCTAGACTTTCTCGATCGATCACCTTCTGAGATATTGCATTGAGGAATGCACATAGCTTCACAATGGGTACTCGAACATTTTCCGGTAGAAGCCCCCTCAATGCAACCGGAAGCAACTGCGTCATAATCACGTGACAATCATGAGACTTCAGGTTCTGGAATTTTTTCTCTGCCATATTTATTATTCCCTTTATATTTGACGAGAACCCAGCCGGGACCTTGATACTATTCAGGCATTCAAAAAAGATTTCCTTCTCTGCTTTGGTAAGAGCGTAGCTGCTTAAGTATTGACGGCCTTTATCAGTATGCTTGTTGTATGGGTCTTTGATACGTTGCTGGTCCTCCCGTGCTTCTGGTGTATCTTTTGTCTTCCCATACACGCCTAGGAAGCCTAGCAGGTTCACGCAAAGATTCTTCGTCACGTGCATCACATCGATTGAAGAACGGACCTCTAGGTCTTTCCAATACTCAAGCTCCCAAAATATAGATTTCTTCTTCCACATGGCCGTGTGTCCGGTAATGGGGTCTTTCGGAACAGATTGACCGCCAGAACCCTTTCCAAATATTACTTCTAGGTCCTTCACCATACCAAATACATCAGCACCTTTAGGGAGCTTAGGCTTCTTCTGGTGATCTGCCTCACCGTTGAAATGCTTGCCTTTTTTTCTTACTTGATGATTGGTCGGAAGAAATTTATGACACTCCAGGTACACAACCTTCTTACATTTATCCAAATATGTACCTTTAGTCTTATCTAAACAGTGCGTGCATGCATTGTATCCCTTGTTTGACTGTCCTGAAATGTTACTAAAAGCAGGCCAATCATTGATGGTTACGAACAGCAACGCTCGTAGGTCAAATAGCTCCTGTTTGTGCTCATCCCACACCTTTACACCTGGTTCTGCCCACAGCTGCAATAGTTCATCGACTAATGGCCTTAGATACACATCAATGTCGTTGCCGGGTTGCTTCGGTCCTTGGATGAGCACTGGCATCATAATGAACTTCCGCTTCATGCACAACCAAGGAGGAAGGTTGTAGATACATAGAGTCACGGGCTAGGTGCTGTGACTGCAGCTCTGCTCCCCAAAAGGATTTATGCCGTCTGTACTTAGACCAAACCATAAGTTCCTCGCATCACCTGCAAAGTTTGAGTACTTTCTCTCGATGTTTCTCCACTGCGACCCATCGGCGGGGTGTCTCAGTTTCCCGTCTTTCTTACGCTCTTCTTTGTGCCATCGCAACAACCTAGCATGCTCTTTGTTTCTGAACAGACGTTTCAACCGTGGTATTATAGGAGCATACCACATAACCTTAGCAGGAACCTTCTTCCTGGGGGGCTCGTCATCACCCTCAACATCACCAGGGTCATCTTGTCTGATCTTGTACCGACATGCAGTGCATACCGGACATTTATCCATATTCTCATACTTCTCACCACGGTATAAGATACAATCATTAATGCATGCATGTATCTTCTCCACATCTAATCCTAGAGGGCAGATAGTCTTCTTTGCTTCGTACGTTGTCTCGGGCAGCTCATTATCCTTTGGAAGCTTTGGCTTCATTATTTTCAGTAACTTCTCAAATCCCTTGTCAGATAAACCAGCCTCTGCCTTCCATTTCAGCAGTTCAAGTGTGGTACCGAGCTTTGTGCTGCTATCTTCGCAATTTGGGTATAATAACTTTTTGTGATCGTTTTGCATGACCTCCAACTTCAGCTTCTCCCTTTCTGTATCGCATTGTTGCTTTGCATCAGAAATGACCCGACCAAGACCATCACCGGGCTCATCCGATGCCCGTTGTTCTTCTTCATTGCCGCCTCCCTCTTCTTCATTGTCTTCCATTGCAGTATCACCGTATTTTTCAGGATAGCTGTCATCATCCTCTTCTTCATTTTCTTCCAGCCTAACCCCTCTTTCTCCGTGCATGGCCCAACAATAATATCCGGGCATAAAACCTCTCCGAAGCAGATGGCATTGAAGGATTCTCGGGGCAGAGTGCTCCGTCAAATTTCGACAGTCGATGCAGGGACAAGGCATAAAATTATCCACTTTGTTTGCCTTAGCCACATCGATAAATTTATGCAGGCCTGGAATAAAATCAGAATCGCGTCGGTCGCCGTACATCCATCGCATCCGCGCATCGATCTGCGTTATAATAATTAACTATTACAATAACATCATGAATAGTGAAATGACCACCCACATGGACACATATGCAAGATTTTTATATCAGTTACAGATGAAGAAGATAAGGTTGCTAACCTCGGCGGAGGATACCGTGTTGTGCGAACTTAAATGTGGCATGGACATTTCGTCGAACACCTTGTGTGCAATCAAAGGAAAAAAAAGCTAGCACCCACACCACACACACAATCCAGCAAATTTTTGTGGCAAAGGGCAAATGGCTGGGTATCAATTTATAGCCAGGGGAGGGTCTTTGATCCCGGTTCATGCCATAAACCGGGACCGATGATCCGCAGAGAGGCACGTGTCATGCTGGGAGGCATTGGTCCCAGTTCATGCCACAAACCGGGACCGATACCCCGAAATGAACCGGGACTAATCTCCAGGCGGCATGAACCGGGACCAATACGTGTCATTGGTCCCCAGTGGCCAGCCGAACCGGGACAGATGACATTTGGGTGCTGGACCAAAGACCCTTTTTCTACTAGTGGAGGTCATTCTTGTAAAAGTTTGGGATCATATTGTATTTTCTTTTTTTTGGAGTCGTTTGTAATCGGTTTCGCCATTGATTGAAATGCCATCAGTTGTTATTAAAAAAAAAATGTGTAGCTTTGTAATAGGTTTTTTCTGAAATGGTTTTTTCGTAGTACCTTCGTAGTAGGTTATACTTCTATTTAATATGTATCAAAAAATTAATGTAATGTTCTAAGGTTATTACTCCTACTGTTCCTTCCTATAGTATTTCAAAGATATTCTTTAAGGCTAATTTTGGCAAAAGTAATCAACATATGACATACTACATAAATAAAATATGAAAATACATTTTAAAATAATATATAGCGCAACGTGCAAAGCACGTGCTATTTACTAGTTAGATGCAATGCATGATGCAAATTGCAAAACATCTGGTTACGACGTTAAAAGTGTCACAGTTTGAGACGAAGAATTATATATTATTATTTTTTATGGTGTAGAATATATTAATTGTAGGGACCCATGATCTTCCAATTTCTTTCTTGTAAAAACGATATTCACGTATGTCTCTTATAAGTAGTGTGTATGAACGCATCACATGTGTATCTACTCCACGGGCGGGAGAGTGTTGTCTATGTGAAATTTGATACGATAAGTAATTCTTGGACGTGAACCTCTTGAGTCTTGATTTGTATCAAATTTGATAAGGAAATTGCTTTCTTGAATGGTACGGTCGTGCTGAAGGTAGTAGAATGCCTTGCCACTTGCCTCCGCTCACAGCCTCACACGGATCAGCTGAGGCTATCATCAAACTAATGCGCTCTACTTCTTTTGGTAGTTCATACTTCTTTCTTGCGTTCGTTCTCTAAGCTATGGGAAATGTTGATTCCGTCCATCTTGAGCATGACGTTCCGGATTTGATTGTTTGGAAATTTTCCAAGGATGGTTATTATTCGTCGGCCAGTACTAGGATTCAATTCTTGGGCCTGACCAAGTCCTTTATGTACTTCTTAGTTTGAAAGCCTTGGGCTCCTTCGAAATGCAATCTTTTACTTGGTTGATTCTCCAAAACCAAGTTTAAATGGCGGATAGGCTTGAAAAGAGAAGATGGTAAAATTGAGGGCGACATGACACTTTGGCTCCCGGGTGCATATGCTTTATTTAGTTGAAATGCATTTTAATACATTTAAAAGTGTCAAAAAATCTCAAACTAAAATGTTGTGAATACATCTTCATATCTTATGTGGCCATGAAGTCGTTTTGAGAAAAACTACTTATGTGGCCTATTGGATTGATGCTCTAACCAACTATTCCAAAAGTCCGAACCGATGGAAAGGGCTAGGTTTTATATTATAACACTCCCCCTCACGTCTAGGCTGGACAAACGGGAAGACACTAGACGTGGGACAAACGGGAGGATGCAACTATTTTTAGATTAAATAGTGCGTTAGCCGGGGCTTGAACTTGAGACCTCCTGGCTCTGATACCATATTGGATTGATGCTCTAACCAACTATTCCAAAATTCCGAACCGATGAAAAGGGCTAGGTTTTATATTATAACATGGCCTATGTAAAAATGATAAAAATCAGTACTGAAATAAGCCTTTTCGTGACATTTTTTTTAATATTTTTTGCATAGGCCACAAAAATGCCCATTTTTCATGAAAGTGTGGGTGAGCACACAGAACGTATACATGCAAATATGTTTTCATATTTTTTTGAGATTTTAAAATTTATTTTCTAGCTAAAGGGAGCATATGTACTCAGGATCAAAAGTGCATTTTCAACTTTGTATGCTTTGCAACCAAGTCTAAGAAATGGCCGACCACCTTCTTCTCAAATATTGGTTCACTTTACGAGTGTGGACTTTTTTGAAAGCTTGGGATTACTAGCATTGATCCAAATGTATGGCACTTGTGTTTTCTACGAAAACGGTGAACGATTGGTGGGTTGGTGAAATCCAAAAAAGAGGAAAATCAATGGAGGCTTTGGCTTCTCTTTGCAATGCTTGTCTCTTGGGCAATTTCGAAGGAGAGAATCGCATGTATGTTTAGAAACTATTTTTCAACCTCAGTTATGCTCATAATGAAGTTCAAAGAGGAGGCTGCAATGTGGACTCTTGCCGGGCGAAAGTGCTTAGTCTTGTCTCTTGTTTTCTACTTCATTATTTCACCTTGGTTTCGTCCAAAGCGTGGTCTGTAAAACTGCTTTTGACCAATAAAAATAGAAAATCTGCCTCGTTTTTGAAAAGAAAGAAAATATACCTTGACGTGAATTTGCGAGTTGTTAGCATAGAAACACGACTTTTGTACTCAAATTTTGAGAAACCACGCCTTCACTTTTGAATCGCATAAAACTGCAACATTTTCGAAGTTGTTGGCAATATGCACTGATTATGAATTGATCCGGAATTGACACGGAAACTGACAAAGTGGGCCCACCTGTAAGGTTGATGTGGCAAAAAAGAGAACCCATTTGCTGATGTGAACAGGAGGCCCACAAGTCAGTCCAATTAAAATTCCTAAATATCTAAAAAATGCTCATTTTCCCCACCGACCCCACCACCACTGCCGGTCATGGCCTCGCCGCCGGGGCGGGCGCAGCCGGCGCGAGGCAGGCTCTAGCTAGAGCAGGCGCAACCGAGCGCGGGGCAGGGCGGCAAGCTCCGGCCAGACCGGGTGCGGGGCGGGCGCATGCACTATTGTCGCTGCGAATCGCCGCCGTTCAAAGCCCCGCTAAGCTCCACCGAGTAGCCCATCGTCTCTGACGTGTTTCCTTCGTCCTCTCCGCTGAAGCAATCGACGCGGGAGGCCCAGAATCGAGCCTATGGTCACCGTCTTCTCCGCTTCGGCCGCCGCTCATCGTTGACCATGGTGTCGCCGTCCCGCCTTCCCCGGCCCCGCTGTCGCCACCCATGCGCTCCTGGTGAGCTAGCCATCCTCTTGGACCCTCCTCTCTCCTCCTCTCGTGCCGTAGTGCCTCCTCGCCGCGCGACTACTTCCGTCGCAGTAGCTTCCCACCGGCCATGCTCCGGCAACCATTTGCAAACAGCGCCGCCTCCCAGACTTTCCCCATGAACCTTTCTCTCTAACGCACCCAGCCCCGCAGGCGAAGGCAAGCTTGGGGTGGGCGCCAGCGAGCTCAGGGTGGGCGCCGGCGAGGTCGGCGCCGACGCAGGAGAGCTCCTCCCTGGCGGGCGTGGCCGTAGGCGAGCTGGTGCAGGCACCGGCGATCTCGGGGCGGGCGCAGGCGAGCTCCTTCCTAGAGGCGCGAGCACCAACGAGCAGCGGTGACGGTGGTGCTGTGTTGCCCTAGGAGGAAGAAGAAGACCATTGACTTTTCCGTTAGAGATTTAATTATTATTTTTAGTTGGTCTGACAAGTGGGCCCTCTGTCCATATCAGCGAGGCTGCTAGTTCCTTTGCCACATCAGCCTTACAGGTGAGCTCCGCATGTCAGAATTGCTGTCAATTGGCCAAAAATTGCCAATCAGTGCACATTACGAATAACTTCAAAAAATATCGCGGTTTTATGTGATTCAAACATAAAATCATGGTTCTCTGAAATTTAAGTTTAAACGTCACGGTTTGTCGGTTTTATGCTAACAAGTCTAAATTTGTAAGAGGAGAAGCTAGAGCCCTAGCCGAATACGACAATAGGGAAAGCGATCCAAGTGAATTACAACGCCCCCTAAGGCCTCGTTCGTTTAATCCCACCCCGGCTGGGATTCGGGTCCAATCCTCGTGGTTCAGCCGGGATCAGCACCACCGGGGTTAAATCCCGCCCCGCGGTGAAAACGTGTTCGGTTAATCCCTGTATGGATCCCTTTCCGGTCTATTTCCTTCCGATCCCATCCATATCGCTGGGTTAGAAAACATCTAGTCCCACCCCGTGGAACTATTCCCCGCATGGTCGCTCTCTCGCTCGATATTTTGCGATTCGAGGCGGCACCGGCGAGAGGTACGGCGTCAGCCGACGGGAGGTACGACGGCAGCCGGCGGGGACTGAGTGGAGGTCGCGCAGCCAACCGAAGGAGATAGAGGCTCCCAATTCCTCGCCGCGCTGCCTTAGCGCATACCATGCCATGGAATCTGGGCCGAAATCCAAGGCTCTGTGATGTCCCATCTCGCCCCGCAGCCCCACGCCAGAGAAGAAGAAGCAGAGCTCCGTCAGGTTGCCCCATCTCTCGCCCCAATGCATCATGAATTCACGACAAGGAGAAAGACTTGCGTTCAGGCGAGGCGTCGCTGGTTTTTTTTTTTGAGATCACACCCTATCCATCAAACTTCAACAAGAATTACAGGAATGTCTAAACCATCCGGTGGCTGATCCCACCACACATATCTGCCTCCTAGCAAGGAGAAAGCGAACCTTGCTAGCCGGTGAGCTTCTCCGTTTGACTCCCTTCCTTCATGAACAAAGAAAGTATCTTCTCGTTCTCTAGCCTGATCGCTGATCTCCTTGAGGATGTTTTCGAACCTCCCCCGGCATTCACCCTTCAAGCCATTAATCACCTCCAAGCAGTCCGATGCAACATGTATCGGTCCCAAGAGTAAATCAGCAGCAGTGGCGAGCGCCTCTCTACATGCTAAGGCCTCCAAGCACCCTGGGTCTGTGAGACCAGCATAGACAGTGGCAGCCGCACCAATGAAAACTCCCTCCAAAGTGCGGCAGACAACGCCCACCGCCCCCTTCGGTGTCGATTTAGCGACCGCGGCATCAACATTAATCTTTGATCTTCCCGCCGGCAGTGCCAACCATTTCTTCCTCCCGGTCTTGGGCTGAGTTCTACCTCTTGCCCTTTCTCCCTGTGAGCTAGTCTCTCCTAGGTCACCCAGAAATTTATTAACAAAAGCTATAGTCGCCATTGGACTTTGGAATATCTCCTCATGGACCGCCTTCCTTTTAGCATGCCAAATTGCCCACAACGTCTCTAGCATTCGTATAAGATCATCCTTCTTCATAGACTCTATCATGGAGAAGAGCCATTGCCTCGCCGCTGGTTCAGTAGAGAGCGAGATGTGCTCGGTGACATCTTCATCTGATAATGCCCAAACACAACGAGCCAAGTTGCACTCAAGCAAAGAGTGCCTCCACGAATCTTCTAGCCCGCAGATAGAGCACGCTGCTGACTCAGCCATATTGCGCCGTTGTCTCACATCACCTATGGGCAGAGAGTGTTGCACGAGCCTCCATAAGAAGTGGCGAATCTTTGATGAAACCGCGATTTTCCACAGGTTTGTCCAGAGCTTGCTATCGTCTAAAGATGACGCAGCACGTTCATCTAGCCAGTCCTCTCTGGTACGTTTGTATCTGATGCTCGTGGGCTAACCGAACAAGCCAAAGGCCTCCAGAGATTGCAGAGATTTTAATAACAGGTATTAATGGGGGTTAGGGGATCACCCAATTCCCGTGGTGGTCAGATCCACGTGGGGATTGGTTTCATCAGAACCGAACGAGGCCTTATAGGGGGTAGTTGTGTCCTTCCACGATCGGGGCATGCGACTCCGGTATCAGCTCATGCCTAGGCTAGGTACGGGGCGCTGCACACAAAAACGTGTGCCCGCTATAAGGACGTGTACAGTACAACAATTCAGACACCTGTTGTTTCCCAAACCATTTGTAGACAGTACAAAAAACATCTTCTACACATGTCAAAAAAGAAATAAACATCTTCTGCAATAGAGTGCCTTCTTCTAACTATACACCAGCAGGTTCTAAGTCATGTCAACAAAATGAATCCTCATTAATGTTCATATTTGGTTTCCAATTTTGTCGGCTCGAAGGCGTCGGCTTCCGGGTCAATGACAAGTGTATTTTTAATGTATATTAAAATAAAAATAATGTTATCAATAATGTTAGTGACATTTCAAATGTAATTAATTAAAGATACACTCATTCCGAATGTAGTCTAATAAAAATAAGTAATCACATAAGATATATTCTAGTGTAAATTATATTTATTTAGGACCGCCCTGATAAGAGGACATTAAACCTGCTCAATACATCGTGAATTGTGCAGGCATACCCAAGTCCTCCGCAGAAATTGTCTATCACGACAGCGAACACATCGCCATCCTCCTTGTCCTCATCCTCCTCCCCGCTGGAGCTCATGTCAAAATCCAGGGCATCAGTGGGGGGCGCCTACAGCGATGTCGCTGCCAACTCCATATCCGGTGTGGAGCCCGGTCTGACGACGAACACGTGTCTGTCGCCTCCACGGATGACCTCCGCGACCTCGGTGCCTCCTTCCCCCATGTACGTGATGAATGTGCATGTCGGCGCACTGGTTTGACCTGACAGAAGGGCTCGCTGCTGGCTGGTCAAAGACACGAGAGGATCTCGCAGCAGGCCGTGGTGGGAACTTGGCGCAAACGAGAGCGCGAGGAGGGCCTTGGTGCCGGGAGCAGGGAAGCGCAGCGTGGGGGACTTGGGGCTGACGTTGGTGAGGGACGGCGAGTTAGCCTCGAGGGAAGGGGCCGGGGCGGTGGGTGGAGTGCTTGGAGTAGTCGACGGTGAGTCCGCCTTGGAGGAAGGGGCGAAGGCGGCTGGTGCAGTCCTCAGAGGGGTCAACGGTGGGTCCGACTCGGAGTCCAGCGGAGGTGCCTCTCGTAGTGCCCGACAAGCATGCTCGAACATCTCCTGAATAGATGGCTCAGCGGCGGTGAAGGCGGCAACGGCGACAAGGAGGACGTCTAGCGAAAGCAGCACAAGGCGCGTACGACGCGCCATGGCGCACTCTCCGTGTCTCTGGCTCTCCACATTCTCTCTGGCTCTCCACAAGGAAAAACAAAATCTCGCCCAACTTGCATTTATTTCCTTTTAGATATTCAGCTTGAGAAACATTTGAAGAGAGCCCACAAATTCAATTTGAGACACAATTGAAAAATGTCTAGAAGTTTATTGCAGGATTCCAACCGAAACATGATTTTTGTGTACTACTTGCGCCTTACAAATGATGTCTCAGACCGATCGATCACCTAATGGGGAGACCTGGATTGACAACTAATAACCGAGCGGAAGATGGTTGCATACCTAGTCTTTAGGTATGCGACAATGTACTTTGTAGGCCTCTGCATAGGTTTGTGTTATGATTCCATTAGCGAGTTCAGATACATGAATTGGTAACCGACACAAGGGAAATTTACGATATGAGGTAGAGAATCAAGCAACGGAGAGGAATATAGAGCATGTGAGATCTATAACACCATTGCTTTGCTGTTATCTTGGATACGATGCCGAAGTTGCCTTTCCTCCTCTTTTATGGTCACCTGGTCTAGCTGAAGTTGTATTAGCACCTTGATTGCACGGCTGGTCCTGGCCTCATTTGCTTCAGCATGTTCTTTGCATGCCTCTCTATGAGGTCATGTAGCATATTCGACACCCTCTCTGGTACTTGCTCCATTGAGACCGTAACATCCCCTCATCTTTTAAAACCGGCTTGCCCCCAAGACATGGCAAATGGAAACGTGGCCATGACCTCTTGTTCATCCTCCCACGTCGCCAAATATTCGCCCACGCCTTTCCATTAAATCAAGAGCTGTTTACCAGCTGGCATGTTACCATCGTGTACGATCATGATTGCAACACTCGTTCTAGCTCACATTTCGTCTGAATATTCTCTAGCAACGCAGACTACGTCACGTTTGTGGCCATAGTATTTGAGACATGTGGAGCACTGGTTTCAGTTCATATGTTGCTTTGCCAATTCTCCTTGTTATCTGGTACGGGCCATAGTATTTGAAATTCTCACGTTGCCACTGATTTCTAAATATAAGGAAACTGTTTTAGATATACCCAGCTGCCTACCTCGAACTGCCTCTCAGTGCGTCTGCCAGCTTGATTCTTCATTCACAACTGAACTCTAACAATATATACTTGCATTGTCTCCCTCTATCACTATCAATATGCAACATCTTGAATAACACATGACTCTAATCAGTCGATGCCCATGTGTGGCTCCCTACTGTAGCATGGTAGCATGTGAGATATAGGATCATAGGATATTTTGGATGAGTGTTTGGTAGTGTTATACCAAAATTCTGCCAATGAGTACCACTGGAGCCATTTATGCGGGCAACCATGAACAAAACACTGCAAGTAACCCTCCAAACATTGATTCACCCTGTCTGTCACACATGATATATTTTGGCTGCCCATGTAGCTTGTTGATGTTGGTCATATAAGTATTTGCAACTATAACAAATGTGAAAGGATGTGCCAGACGAACAAATTATGCCTATTTCAAGAAATGATCCACCACCACCATTATGCAACTGAAACCCCGAGGCTTAGGGAATTCTTTTGACAAATACCATGGATATGTCTCTCCAGGAATTATCAGGAACTACCAACGGTTGCAGTAGACCCATTATTTGACTCACACAGGTTTTTTTTCGTAATAGAGGCATAGCCGCAGCCTCTGCATCAAAGTGATGCACACGGCTGTTTTATTAAGAAAGAGTTGATGGTAGCAACGTTACAGTTTATAGATCACAGAGTGTGGCCACAAAGATAAGCCAAAAGAAAAATCTACAAGTTTTGATACAAAGTTGATGCATCGGCAATGCGCTTAGTATGCAACCAGTCACCCTGGCTGAAGATAGCTCGTACGACCGCCATCAAACGATTGCAGCCAATATCTATAGGTCCCTGCTGCTCCGGTGGAAGGAGGGAAGACCACATGTGAATCGAAGAAGCCGCTCTATGGATAACTTGCAAGAAATGTTAAACACAACATCATTCCAGCAATTCCAAATCACCCAAACTAAAGCGCAAACCCCCACTCGGATTTGTGCATTTTTTTTTGTCAATCCCATTAAGCCAATTTCCAAAAAACATTATTGACATTAGAGGGTTGAACGTGAAATGCACTACTCGCCAAACAAGAAATGCAAAATAATGTGATATAAATAAATGATCAATTGTTTCTTGAGCCCCACAGAAAACACATTTTGTACACCCTGTCCATCCCCTTTTCGCAAGACTATCTTTCGTTAGGATCACCTTTCTATAAAGGAACCACATAAGAATCCTATTTTTTAGTGGAACATTTATCTTCCACAAGTACTTCTTAAGAAATACAGTATGCCCACTCATAATGTCAGCATACATGGACTTCACCGAAAAAGAACCTGTGGGTGTTAGGTGGCATTTGAATATATCCGGTTCATTTGAATGCTGAAGAGTCATGACCCTGGACACAAGATTTTCCCAAGATCTCATTTATCTCCTACCAAAAGTCTATTAAACCTTATGTTTCAAGGAGTTTGGTTTAATACCTCAGCCACTAAGACATTTTTAGTTCTGACAATGTTACGGAGGATAGGGTACTGATTTGCTAATGAGCTATCGCCAAGCCACACATCCTCCCAAAAACGTGTTCCTGACCCATCGCTGATGATAAAGGAACCACGCTTAAAGAATTCCTCTTTAACCAACATAATCCCTTCCAAAAAGGTGAGTCGATAGGTTTTGCTTGGACATGAGAGAGTGTTTGACCTCTAAGCAGTGTTAAAAAATCGGCCGATATACCGATTAATCTCCCCATTAATCTTTAATCGTTGGGTGAGTGATACGATTACAATCGTCGTTACCGTGACATTAGCTCAAAGTTTGCCATTTTGTTGATTCAAATTCAAGGAATCAAGGTAACACTTTTGTCCAATAATCCCATTTTTTTTTGCATAGCATATTTTTAAACTTTTAGTGCCAAAACTTCAGATTTATGGAAAAACTGGCCATAAATAGTTGACCAATAAAATCGATTAATCGCCCAATAAGCGATTAATCTCAAATCTCGAGTCGGCCGAAAAGTTAACAATAAAAAATTTCTTGCCCGATAATCTCAAATTTCAATTAGGTGAGTAGCTCTTGCCATACTCCATCCTCAGAGAGTAATTTGTAAAGCCACTTGTATAAATGACACTTGTTTTTAATGATCCACTACCTCAATACCTAGACTCACACAGGTTTTTATTGCTAGCAGATAACACATGCTTCCACACATTCCTTGATATCTTCCTTCATTCTTGGCCAAGAAAATAAACTCTATATTCGGTGATAAGTAACTTTCCTTTATGCAAAGAACGGTAGGGAAGACACCTATTGCATTGTTTTTCATTTATATTTTAAGGCTATGTACAAGGTTTTCCAAATAATAAAATACAAAGTGTCCAACAATTAGAGCATTCCCTCTTTGAGGAGGTTTTGCTCTATGCCTCACCAATATGAAACACTCCTTAAAGAACCTAAAACATTCTGCAAGGTTTCGTTGTTGCCCATCAAAATATGATCTTGTTGCGGTGGTTCCAAATAGTCCAACAACCAACTATCATAGATTCCATATAGCAGGGCATAGAATTGACATGTCTTGCCTCAGTGATCATATCATAAATTGTTCTACTCAGTATCCCAGGCCATATGCAATTTCTCCCAAAAATCATGTCTGAAAGGACAAGTGAAGAAAAGGTGCATGAAATCCTCATTAGATCTTCCTGGACATAAAAAATAATCATGTGATTTAACATTAATATTTCTTTCTAGCCAGTCTGTTCTGAAGAAGCAGCCATAAAAATATCTTGTGCTTTTGTATGACCCATGCTTTTTAATTCTATCGCATAGGAGCTGGGACAATTTCAGGTGGGAGAGGGCTTTGTAAACTCTTTTACTGGACAGGGCAAGTGACCACTTATCCTTGGCAAGCACATTCGGTATTTCCTGAATAATGGGAGCAAGCTGATCACATTGTCAGCAGCTATAAGAGATAGAGGCAAATAGAACATCTCATAAATATCTTCACTGAGGCATGTATCAGATGTTTTCCTTATAAAAAATGTTCTGGCCTCGAGCAAATGAGTAAAGGTGAGGGAAACTATTTCAGAGAATGTCCTCACTCCATGAATAAGTCCACAACCTGACAGTCGAACCATTACCAGCTTGGCATTTAGCAAAATATTCAGGAAAGTATCAAATAATTTTAAGTGATCTTTCCACCAGAATGAGCCCATGGGCTTCAATTTTGAGGGATCTTCCCATTATAATGATAATCTTGCCGAAGGAGATGCACTCAGAGAGTATCTTGCCTATTCATGATTCTTCATTAGAAGTGCAATATTCTGAACTCTCAGGTTCCACACACCCAAGCCACCTGCCTTCTTAGGCTGCAAACTTTTTCCCATTTAACAAGACATTTTCCTTTCTTTTCGATCTCTTTGCCTCTAAAAAAAACCTCTATAGATGATCCATCCACACGGTCTAGGAAACCTAAAGGTAATCTGAGGGTGCACATAGCGATGATATATATATATATGGATCATGAGACGATGGGAACCAAGGCGGTGGCCATGGGTAGAATCGTGCAAGCGAGGATATGAAGCCACTCCATGCTCTTGCTAAGGAGCAGGCCAGCTCGGCCGTGAGAGCGTCAGCGGATACCCATGCTGATGCTGCAAATAGGACATCTCGAGATTTCTAACAAAGGATCCTCTCACGATTGTTAACCAGTTGCTAAACATGTTCCATCGAGTTTGAAACTTTTTCATTTAAGTGCGTACTTTACATATTAAGAAGGAAATACACTCAAATTGGCACAAACGGTGGCGCGTGTATAACAAATTACATCTCCAAGAGCTCGATCACTCGTTCATAACAAGCATCGCACATGATAGGGCGCCTATCCGACCACTGGAACGGCTGCGACACGACCATTCCCGTCAAAGAAGACGCGGACGCGCTTGCTGTTGAACGGCCCAGGGTCCTCGGGGGTGCCGGCCGGGATCACCTCGATGGCGACGTCAGGCCTGTCGGAGTTGATGCGCGTCACGGCGGCCGTCGCTGGCCAGCCCACCACCTCCGGCCATGCACTCTTCACGGTACTCATTTTTTCCTCTTGGACTGCCAAGATCAATCTGCAAACAGTGTTGATAGTAGCCATGTTAATTCAGTATCCATATGGAGAGAGAAATAAACACTGGTGGAAAAAGGGCCATTAATCCCGGTCTGTAACGGCCTTTAGTCCCGGTTTCCAAACCGGGACTAGCAAAGCGTGATTAAAGGCCCTCAACCTTTAGTCCCGGTTGCAAACGAACCGGGACTAATGGCCGTCCACGTGGGCACGGCTGGGAGCGCCGTCTCGGGGACCTTTAGTCCCGGTTCGTAATGAGAACCGGGACTAAAGTGTTCTGTTTTTATTTTTATTTTTATTGTTGTTTCAGATTATAGGTTTAGGGTTTATGCTTAATTAGGGTTCATTTTAATTTCAAACGAGATTCTGTACCTATATTCTATGACTAGTACATACACATTACACGTTGGTGCATGCATATATAATATTATACGATGTCTCGCGACTGTATATACTACAATTTCAAACAAGTGTATGTACAACTATTTTTCAAACAAGTTTCAAAACAAACTAAGTTACATGGAGATCACTAAATTACAGATAGTGTTCTTCGTTCTCCATATAGTGTTCTCCTTTCTCATCGAGGACCTCCCTCATGATGAATCCTGCCAGCTCCTCTTGAATTGCTTTTAGGCGCTGGGTTGGTACGAGCTTCTCCCGCATCACATACAACTTTAAGAAGATCGATATGGATATATATAAGTTGGATGAAACTCAACACAATTGATTATAATAAAAGAAAACTGTGAATATTATTTACGTACATCAAAGTCCGTGGTACGTGCTCTCTGCGTTATAATAATTAACTATTACAATAACATCATGAATAGTGAAATGACCACCCGCATTGACACATATGCAAGATTTTTATATCAGTTACATATGAAGAAGATAAGGTTGCTAACCTCGGGGAGGATACCTGTTGTGCGAACTTAAATGTGGCATGAACATTTCGTCAAACACATTGTGTGCAATCAAAGGAAAAAAAAGCTAGCACCCACACCACACACACAATCCAGCAAATTTTTGTGGCAAAGGGCAAAGGGCTGGGTATCAATTTATAGCCAGGGGAGGGTCTTTGATCCCGGTTCATGCCATGAACCGGGACCGATGATCCGTAGAGAGGCACGTGCCATGCTGGGGAGACATTGGTCCCGGTTCATGCCACAAACCGGGACCGATACCCTGAAATGAACCGGGACTAATCTCCAGGCGGCATGAACCGGGACCAATACGTGTCATTAGTCCCCAGTGGCCAGCCGAACCGGGACAGATGACATTTGGGTGCTGGACCAAAGACCCTTTTTCTATTAGTGCGTGTATACTGCATTGTCAGTACAGTACGTCCCAAGAAAATAAGTCTGAAAGTTCACACACTACATTTCAGAAAATCAGTTGTGCTATGGGAATAATCAGTCTGAAGCCTAGCGACATTAGGAAACATGATGAGGAGGCTAGCGACATTAAAGAAATGTGGATCCTGTTGCCTAGTTGATATTTGATTTATAATAAACTCAACACATTAACCTACTTTGAATATGGAATATTTTTTGAAGTTTGAATATGGAATATTTGACCATGGTTGTCCACAATGGCTCACTAAATCTTGACACATCTTATGAAACAGTCATTCTATCTATATGCCTTTAATGCACTAGGGTTCTTTGAAGTTATTCACACCTCTTGATCCCCACAGTTGCTAGAGAAATACATACTTTATCTGAAATGTCGTTGTTGATAGAATTAAAGGAGAGGCCGCTCTTTGGGATGTGAGAAATCCTTGAAATTTCATGTTTGCCACACTACAAAATCAAACATGATTTCCAATTTCTTATGTGCTTTATGCTGGTTCCACTTCCTTCCTCTTTTGGACTATTCACCTCGAATCAACTCTTGCTAGTGTCGGTTTTGATAGCATGTGTACTTGTATTTCATTTTTTTTTCACATTTCCATTTCTTATCAACTATGATGAGCAAGTGGTAGCAAAATGACAGGAGAGCATAACATCTGGAAAAGCAGACTGTGTGTAACCATTATGCTGACTGTCACGAAATCTGCGCAACATCTCTCATTTGGACCATGTATAATCTCTAAACAGTCAGGGCCCAACAAGTGAGCCTAATACAAGCAACTGGTTGCTTATCAAATAAAATTCTTTATAATGCTATGGTAGGATTTCAAATGTGCAGGCACGTCATTGGCTTGCTTGACTTGGTGGAGGAGCTCCGTGTGCTGTCCCTGCCTGAGCGTGGTTGATTTCACCCTCCAGAACACGTGTTTACTGCTCAAGGTGCTGCATGGGCTCCTCTCTGGGCGCGACACACCTTGGACCCGGTGGGTGAAGCGCAGTTACCTGTGCTCGCATCCCGCGCCTTCCATGTCGTCCTGGCGCCATTTTTCGTCCCTGATACCCCTCTACCGGTCTATTACCTGTGTGGTTCCGGGGGATGGGGCCTCGACATCATTTTGGTTTGACAGCTGGTCGCCGCTCGGGCCGCTTGTGTCTGCTCTCCCAGCAGCCTTCTCGCATTGCCTCTTCCCTGATGCGACGCTAGCGGAGGCCATCGGGGAGGGGGCACGCGCCGCGGTCATCCCGGTTCGGCACCGTCTGACGGCACAGGCTGAGGCTGAGCTGGCATTTCTAAGTGCTCAGCTGCGCGCTCTTCACCTTACGCCCTCCGCGGATCGCAGGCTTGTCTCATTCGAGGCCTCGGAGGAGTTCCGCACCGCCGACGTATATCGTGCGCTGTGCTCCTCGGGCTGCATCGTGCCTCACCAGGGGCTCAACTGGGAGAACTTCACGCCTCCCAAGGTGCGTGTGTTCTTCTGGATTCTTCGGCTCGGGAAGACAAGGACACGCGCACATTTGTCCCGTTTGGGTTGTGTCCCCTCGTCGGACTGTCCCTTCTGCCCTGGGCGTCTGTAGGATGTGCGGCACCTGTTCGTGCAGTGCCCGCGCTTGGCCGCTGTGTGGGCGCTCGCTGCTCCCGGCCTTCACCTCCCCCCCTCGGCCGGCCTGACGATGCTTATGGACGGGCTCGCCGAGCACCTCTCAGATATGCAGTCGTCGCCCCGTAACACGGTGGTCCAAGTTATTTGTGAGCGCCCTTGCTGAGGGACAGGACATGCTTCCATCATTTTGGACATGGAGTCTGTTCTGGTAAGGACTATTGGTAACTCATTATGCATCGATACAAATAATGGAATTTCAGTTGTCCTAAAGCCTGCAGGATCGCTCAATGGTCAATAAGTTCTCATTTCAAATGCTGTACTGACTGCGAATCTGTAGTTTGGATAAAGTTAAGTTTGAGACAGTATCCCAAACCATTGGAAGTCATACATACTAGTAAGTTTTCGTATGCTCCTCTGAGTAATTTGTCGTTTCTAGCCAAACTTATTTTGGGAGAGTCTTTGATTCAATTCTTATTTTTTAGAAGTCCAACGAATATATCCGGTGTTCTTAATTTTCTTTCACTAACATGCCATACATGTTGCTCTGGCTGTGCAGATAGTTTCATTGAGAAAATTCTTTCAGTAACATTGATTTATCTTCTGGCATGAAGCATTGAAGCTGATGAGCATGGTGCAACTGCGTTCTGTTAATCACTTGGTAGTGAATGTTGGTGTCTGCTGATGCTTTACTGTTTGGTGCTTAGCGAAACCAGGTTTGTTCTATTTCCTCTAGTCTGCAGCCTTCATATGTTTGATCCTGTTGCCTAGTTGATATTTCATTTATAATAAACTCAACACATTAACCTACTTTGAATATGGAATATTTTTTGAAGTTTGAATATGGAATATTTGACCATGGTTGTCCACAATGGCTCACTAAATCTTGACACATCTTATGAAACAATCATTCTATCTATATGCCTTTAATGCACTAGGGTTCTTTGAAGTTATTCACACCTCTTGATGCCCACAGTTGCTAGAGAAATCGATACATATATAAAGGTTGGAAGTTTTAGAGAGCTCTTAGGCATGCCACCTCACCTTCTTGCACTGTAGATGCATCTACAGTACATATCATCTACAATGTAAGCACATTCTGGTTGTGTGTTGCTTCATTTTTTACAACCCACGTCACAGGGGCTGTTCATATAAACAGTACCGCAGGATGAACAGTAGCCTATGAACAGAGGATAAGGGATTTAGAGCTCCCTAAGACAACCCACGCCACATGGGCTGTTCGCATGAACAGTACCACAGGATGAACAGTAGCCTATGAACAGTACCTACGAATAGTAAATCACTATAGTTTGTTTGTGGTGTACTTTTTTTGTAGTGAACAGTACCACAGGATGAACAGTGCCTATAAATAGTGAATTGCTATAGTTGTGTTGTAATTTTTTTGCAGTAAATTTTTTTATACAAATTTCAACACAAAGTGCAATTCAATCCAATAGTAATTTCAATAATAATTCTTTGAACCCAATTTTGTAGCAGTATTTCTTCAACGGTGCAGGAATGGTAGTTCTTTCATAAAACTATTTAATCCCAACTATAATTTACCTGTAGTAATTTTGGTGATAATTACGTAAGAGTATTTTTTTTCAATGGTGCGCAATTTCTTGATGGCAATTTATCAACGTTATTTTTCCATCGGTACAAGAGCGATAATTATTTGACATGAATTTCCCCCACAGCTCTTCAACAGTAACGACCTTCTTATGTAGTAGAAGTATTCATGCGGTAACTATAAGAAGGCTTCATTTTTTAACCATCACCATTTAAATGGTAAATATGCAACGGCCAAAAAACACACTCTAACCACTAACTACTACTAGAATATTAGTTATTTTTCAACAAAAATTTGTCGACAATAATTCTTTTCTTGATAAAAAAATCCCCACATAATTATTCAACCGCACTAATTCACCAACCATAGGTCTTCAGCGATGCTTAATTCTTTATGCCAAGTCAGTTGTTCGGTACTGTTCATGCGCGTATGAACAGTGTTTTGCACATGAACAGTAACATCTTTTTATATGTGGGCTGCCATGGCCGGTATTACTTCTAGATTTGTCTTCCCTGTAGTCAAAGCGGTTCTGAATACCATATCTTCATACGTGAGCTGTTCATTTAACAGCTCAACACGTGCAACCTCTCCCCAGAAATATCAATCCAGTCTGATCTTCTCCACCGTCTGATCTTCTCCACCGGCCTCTCTAGAACCTTACCCATCTAAAACTCTGTGCACTCACTCTCGCCTGCCTCCCCATCTTGTGAGCAGAAGAGAGAGCAGTAGCACCAAAGTAGAGAAAAAAAAAGAGAGATATCAGCACAGATGGCAGAAGACCCGGCAACGCCCGTCGCCATTAACAATTTTCGCGGTGATGCAAGAACCCACCTCTATTCATCATCTCACCATCATCATATCAGAAAGCCACGTGAAGAGGCCGATGGAGAGGCAGCCACAAATAGTAGTAGGAGGTTCCGTCGTTGCTACCTGTAGTGGGAGTTGGGTTTATGTGTGTGTACCTTTTGCTCGGCTCCGACGTGACGTCCGTTGGCACCGCTCCACGGTTCCTTCCAGTGTATGCGCACCTTGCTACTTCGACGAGGTTTTTCTTGATTCCTCGCAGCATGGAAGCTCTACATGCCCACCGTCTTCTGCCTTGGCGCCGACGACGAGCTCACACTCATGGAGCCGTGCGATGGATGCAGTCGTGGTCTGGCATCCTCTCCGTCGACACCAGGCTCGACGAGCTCGGGCACGCTGTATGCCTCGATCGCTGGACGCCTACAGCCCGCTCTAGAACCTCCACCTCCTCTGATCATGTCGCCTTCTTGGACATGGACGCTGCAAAGTTCAAGGCGGACCTACAGCATTGCATGAGTTTTCATGGAGTTGCCGTCCTCCTCTCCTCACGCGGCCTCTCCTCTACTCACGCGGTCTCTCCTCTCCTCACGCGGCCTTCTTGAACATTGACACCGCCAGGTTCAGGTTGGACCTACAACACTGCATCAATTTCATGGAGCTGTGTTATATATGTAAGTTGTCGTATATTGATTATACAATTTTTTCAGAAATACAATGGTTTGTCTACAAGCTGATCTTTTTTTAGTTGGTTACTTCAGGGTTTGAGTAGTGGAAATATTTCATTGTTGTAGAACCATTCATGCTCTTCCTTGCACAAGTATACTATATTGTCTCTATTTAGTTATTTCTCCTTCCAGTAATATCACTTTATTTTTCAATATTATCAAGCATCCGATTACCACAATTATTTTATCTAGCACTATTTCTAATTTCCCAAATACATTGATTCAAGTATTGATTTTCTTCCTGCAAATCATTTTGGTATGATTATTTTTTTAAATAGTTGTCAAACAAACAGTGTTTGAATCTTTGCTTCTCTTCCGGTACAAATCAATTGGGCTACAGATACTATCAGCGAATGGTCATCATAAATACTACTTCAACAGCATTACTTATATTCTGAAGTACATGTTATTTGCATATCCCATTGACCGACATAGACAGCGTACATACATTTCCAAACATGCATATATTTAGGCAACGAATACTACTTAAGGGCTCAGTTTCTGTTGCATACCTCCCTGCTTATGTATTTTCTTTGTGTACCCCACACAGCCAACATCGAACGGTCTTCCTATAGATGGACACCGTCGTCTTCCAGCTGAACCTGCAACAAGGTAACCATTTTCAGTGAGATGTGTTCAGTATTGCAAGTTGTTGTTTATTTATCATAATTTCGTAGCAATTCAATGCTTCGCCTACAAGCTGATCTATTTTTGTGACCTCAGGTTTTCAGTACTGAAAAGAAAAAGGTTCACAAGGACACAATTACCCTATTGGATTCAAGATCGTCAGAGGAAAGAATAAATATGTTATAGATATGTCGATTATAAATATGCCTGCCAACAAGAGGTTCTAGATCTCTAATGGCATCAAAGAGCAACTTCAGGTTAGTTAGAATTTCAGAGTTGCATAGGTCATGTCAGGCTACGACAACTCCTGAATTTTGTATTTACCATGGTATCACCAGATCAATGATTGATGTTTCTCAGATTTACTGCTGCGTGAGAATTTTTAGTGGGCCACCCAAACTAATAATCTCATATGGGACATATGTTGTGAGTACAAGTTAGTAACACATCATTTCTAAATAGCAATTATTTGGGACGTCTATTCAAAAGAACAAAACTAGAGGTTTCTTGCTGTTGATTATAATGACATGTTGTAATACTCTGAGCTAAGGAAATGGTAGTGTACTCATTCTTTCTTTAAGGTCACAAGGCGTTCTACGCTTCTAAGGTGCATAAACCTCAGCTTTAGGATTGAAGGTTCCACGTTTTCTGGTACCTTTCTTAGGGGCCATGTACTTGGAGGCGCGGTCTTTGGCAAAACAGCCCGTCGCCCCTCATGGTACTGATTCCCTTCCTTTTTTCCTACACGAGTTAACCCCTACTTTAAAATTGCAAATGTTCAGGAAAAAGAAGCTAGGTAGAAATCATATAAGTTTGATTACACATGCATCTTTAATGAACAAATGTTCTATTTGTTGCCCCAATAGAACTACCATATTTTGCTTACAAAATCCAACAGAAACTCATGAATACTTGGCTAAAAGTACCTTTCACAAAAAAAAGTAAGAATGGAAAAATTGTGTTAGCAAAACCGATGCTTCAGATTTGTATTCCAAGGTATTGATCAATTGCAATAAGTTTTCATTCTTTCTTGCTACAAAAAATGCTTCGAAATGTTTTAGTTAGCATAAATGCTGCTTACGATATCACAGAAGTTATAATTCTTTCTTCCTACTCTAAGAATGATAGAATTAAATTCTCTAGGAACGAATATGTGGGTTTGTAAACCATACGAGATCAAACACTGATTTTGTTAAATGGATTTAGAAAAGAGTGGCGATTCATACTTGTGTGTACATGATTCATACTAAAAAATCATTACCAACTTCAGGACTAAATCTGTCGGTTTAGAAAGCAGTATAAGTTATAGAAGATTGAACAACGAATTTTCATCGAGCTGACAAAGTGAAGAGTTATAAATGTGGAGAAACGGGTGGTGCATGTCTACAAGATTGGCCACTCATTTTGACAGCTAAACTAAATTAGAGAATATAAGGGAGCAAACCTTCAGTTAACTCCCCAAGTCCGATTAGCTCTGTAGCTGCGCGCTGCAGCCGATTCAGGCAAACGGCAGCCGGAGCGGCTCCCGGACGAATGCAGTGCACATGTGGCTCAGTGGGTGGAGCAGGCCGCGGCGCACTGGGGGAGGAGCAGCCCGCGGCCCGGCCGTTGACGGGCGGCAAGTGGAATCCGGGCCACAAGTCTCCTTCTCCCGTGTCCCTCACATTCTGGGTCATAGCTGCTGCCGGGAAGCGAAAGAGTCGCCGCCGGTCGAGCCCCTCCGCTGGCGACGCTGGACGGAATCAACAGATCGGTCGCCGGGCAGAGGCAAGGCCGGTCGTGGTGGTCCCGTCGAGCAGGAAGAGGCACCAGCTACCAAGCGCGTCGAAGCTGGAGATGGAGCAGGAAGGTCCACCGGCGACCGCGCGCTCCGTGGTCTTCCCCGCCGTCCGCCAAATCAGGGTGGGAGCTCTAGGCGTCCAGGAACCTCCACGGTGGAGAAGGTCACCACCGCATCACGGGAATTTCTATCGGGTCGGGTACTGATGTGTTGTTCACTTTTGTCGGTTGAGTTAGCTCCGTTTGTGCAGTTTACACAGTTATTAGCAGCGGTAAAATAGATCATGAGTCAGTGTCCGATATGGTCCTGTAATGGCTGCATAAGGGTGCCATAATTTCATAGTATTTGGCAATAAATTGACATACCACACCGGATAGCAAAAAGGACGTTCCTTCGGAGTAAGGGTAGCTACGATCTATGTTTATACAGTATAATTTTACAAATAAAATGTGACATCACCGATGTTGTATACCTACTAAGTATTTCGCTTAAAAGTAGAGAACTATCTCACACTTTTTTGAAGATTCAAACTATCTCAAACTTTTACGGAGATTGCACAAAATATAACAATATTTTTGAAATATTTCACCATTAGTCTAATATACTAATTGAGTGGCATAAATGTTGATACCCTTTTATTTAAACATGATCAAACTTAAAAATTCAAGTCAGTCATCTTTTATTAATGATCTTCCCTTTCCCATTTTTTCTATTTTATGGCAATAATATAATGTCCTTCAATTTCTCTGATCTGTCTAAGAAAGATACTAACAAATAAGGAACATTTTCTTTCACGATCTGTTCTAATGATATGAATATTTTATTTAATATTATAGAGATGTTGATGAAGAAAAAAACTTAATCGCTTCAACATCGGACTAAGATGGATTAACGGGCGCGGCGTGCCGCCGCGCCTACCTTCCTAGTACATACTTTATCTGAAATAGTTTAGAAGACAAAAGCGATATTTAGCAGGATTTTTGCAACACGGAGTACTAACTAGCACATCTAAAACAATGGAGTTCCTCATTAGTCTTGAGTTCGGCCCTTTAACTGTTTTTACATATAAGCAGGACAGGGCAACCTTGCTTAGGTGATCCTTGGAACCCTTCTTTAGGATGTGAGAAATCCTTGAAATTTCGTGTTTGCCACACTACAAAGCAAACATGAGCTCCTAATTTCTTATGTGCTTTATGCTGGTTTCACTTCCTTCCTCTTTTGGATCATCCACCTTGAATCAACTCTTGCTAGTGTTGGTTTTGATAGCGTGTATACTTCTATTTCATTTTTTTTTTCACATTTCCAATTCTTATTAACTCTGATGAGCAAGTGGTAGCAAAATGACATGTGAGCATAACATCGGGAAAAGCAGACTCTGTGTAACCATTATGCTGACTGCCACGAAATCTGCGCAACAGCTCTCATTTGGACCATGTCTAATCTCTGAACAATCAGGGCCCAACTAGTGAGCCTAATACAAGCTACTGGTTGCTAGTAAAATAGAATTCTTTATAATGATACTATAGGATCTCTCACTTGTGTTTAAATGAAAAGAGAGAGCTTATTGCCATCTGTATCAGCCACATGCATTCGTCTTGTTTCCCATTTCTTGAATTAATAGCCTTACATTGTTATATGAAGAACCTTTCTCACCGAAAGCCCTCCTTGCCTTAATGGCGTAGTCTTTTGCTCTCATCCTCAACTCTTCTGCAGCCTCCCCCTCACCCATCAGGGTGTACACTGCTGTCTCCACAGCATCTCTTGTAACCATAACCTCTTGTTGTTCGTTTCCCCACTGTGTAACTCCTTTCACTCCAACCTCCAAACCAGTTTTCAGCACATCCACCACCAACTTCTCGTTCACAAACTGCTCCGCAAAGTGTGGCCATGTGATCATGGGCACACCTGCACAGATGCCCTCTATTGTTGAGTTCCACCCACAGTGCGTCACAAATCCTCCAATGGCTTGGTGCCACAGTATCATTACCTGTGGCGCCCAGCCTCTTATGATCATGCCTCTGTCTTTGACACGCTCCTCAAACCCATCTGCAAGCCATTCCTCGACTTCTGGAAACTTAGCTCCTGCTTTGATCACCCAAATAAAGGGTTTCTTGGAGGCTTCAAGTCCCAGTCCTATCTCAGCAAGCTGTTGAGGTGTAGTGGCAGCAACAGCAAGGCTGCCAAAGCTGACAAAGATTACTGAGCCGGGCTTCATTGAATCAAGCCATTGCAAGCATTGAGCCTCATCCGTTGATGCCTTGTTTCCTCTGGCGGCCATTGTGTTGCTGTCTCGGTGGCAGAGGCACATTGGCCCGACCGTCCAGACCTTCTTCCTTGTCACTTGCTCCAAAGATTCAATGTACAGTGTCTCTAGCTCTTGGAAGCTGTTAATGATCTCACCATCGCATCTGAGCTCCTCCTCATACATCTTCTCACGGAACTTCTCAATACCTGGAATGGAAAGGCTTCCAGGGCATTTAGCCTTCATCAACTCTAGTTGTGTAGGGAACCCCGGGAACGTGATGAGCTCATTTTCATCTGTGACGTTTTCCAGTACCTTGGTGTGAGAGATGATGTACCTGCGAGATGGTCATTGTTTTTTAAAACTATGTTGAAGTATAGACTTCCTTGACAAACGTCAACAGTGCACTGGCCTAGAATAATTGCTTATAAGTATCAGTTTTTCGTAATTTGTATAAATATATGTTTCGTTTCGTAAAGCTGTACCCAGGTTGATTTTTTCTTGTGTAGCCTTTAATATGTGTATGCTTTCTTTTTTCTGGAAAGAATTCACTCTAATTTATCGTCTGCTGTTTAAGTAAAATACTTTTAGAATAGCAGCAAATATATATATATGTTCAAAAGAAAATTAACTACTGACAAGGTTAATTTGCCTCTTATATGGTTGTACCTGACAAGCGACGAGAAGCCACAGAAGCCAGTAAAGGTGAGCCTGGGGATGCCGAGCTCCCTTGCGATGTCACCGGTCCACCAGTGCATCATGTCAGATATGATGCAGCTCGGAGGCAAGAGCTGCTGCTCACGGAGGTGCGCCATTAAAGGCTCCCGGAGCGCCGCACATGCCTCCAGGAAGTTGAGGAACAGACCCTTGGACTGGATCATGTCGAGGTTCTCGCACCCGTCCGGTAGCCCGAACTCCACGGTCGGGAAGGGGAGCTCCACAAGCCGGACCGCCAGGCCTGTCTTCTTCACGTGATCGGCGAAGCCCCCTAGCCTGGAGGCGTTCACTGGCGTGGTGATGAAGCTGACCTGCGCGCCATGCTCGGCCAGCAGGCGCGCCATGTCTGTCATGGGGATGGTGTGGCCCTGCGCCATCATCGGGACCAGCACGAAGTGCGCCCTCGTGGAGCCGAGGGGCCCATTGCCGCGGTCGAAGGTCATGGTGTATTTGATGTGAGGTGGAGTCAGTCAAGCTTGGTAAGCTAAGTGAAAGTGGCAACTGTAGTGCATATGTAGAGCTGGCGATGCAATGAGTGCCGAGTGCGGCGGCAGCAGCGTATCAACTTGGTCACCTCTTGGAGTGACGCACGCTCTCACGTCAGTCTTGGACTTGTGGAGTCAGCCATTTGGATGATTTGAATGGTGTCCCCTACTTTGGATGTTCGAGAAGGTGATGTTGCAAGATGTGGTTCTACTTCTCTCAGTGATGCCTACGCATGGCCAGTTGAATTCTGCCAATGATGTGTGCCTGTAGAATTATCTTGTCCGTTTTTGGACGCATGTAGTGTATGGAGTCAAAAGATTAGGCCCTGCTTTTGGAACGGAGGAGAACCGTAGGAAAATCGCAGGAACACTGATTTTCCTGCCGCTTGGAACGCAGGAACTGTCGCAGAAAAGGTATGGGAACGGAATGGGTTTCCTACGTTTTTGCAGGAATCTAACAGATTTCAACATCCACTCCTACCTCATTTTCTCGTCTCATCGCGTAAGGCACCTGTGTGTGTGCAGTCTCTCGTCGTTGTGCCATGACCAACGCACACACAGAAAAACAGGAGGCGCAACAATCACCGCAAAGTGCCCCATATAAATACATGTCACGAGGGACTGGAAAATCATCCGAGTAGACCCAAAACGTCATCTTTGACACCAAAAACTGATGTCCTGTGCAACAGCATAACAGTAGGCTAGTAAAGCTTCTCTTCAGAGCTTCTGTAATGCTCGCTACAGAGACAAATATGCCAAAACATCTCCTTCATTCGTGACGACCAAGGATTACATCCGCAGCAATATGGATCAGCATTTCATTTTTATAACATCGTCCCTGTATGTTGCCGAGTTATGGTGCATGTCAATTGCCTGCACAACAAAGTCTGCTATTAGTCTAGAAACTGGAAGGTGCACATCATGTGCTCCCTGATGAAAAGGAAAGGCTAATTTCCAAATGTCAGAAAAATCTGAACAAAATGTCCCTCTGTAAATTTTCATGAAAGAAAGATCATTTCAGCATCATGCGCCAAAAAGACTAGTATCAATAAGGTTACTTCTCCGTTCCATACTTCCATGTTTAAACTTGAACTAAAACCACAACAAGAACTATGGAACGGAGATAATACTTTTTTAGACCACCAAACTTGTCTTTTGGTACAAACTGGTAACATACTATCTTTTCATACAAGTATAATTCTTTACGGATTTTTTTTTACATCCAGAAGTGATTCAATCCTGGATGCTCAAATGATGCTTTCGCTGTTAGTTGTCACTGCATCAGAACCACAGGATTGGTGCGGTCCAGGTAACAAATTGCCACTGAGTCCCAGTACTACTGGTAGAGATTCAAACAGGAAGCCACACATAGACTTCAATAGATAGTTATCTTTGTCTTCCTTATTGAACAGAACCCAAATTTAAAATAATGAATCCACGGGTACTAAGCATACTGCGTTTCAGACTTGGCAGTATGACACCAAGGTATTTGTCCTTCCCTAGCAACCAAAAACACTACTTACTATAAATCTCAAATCGATATCACAAAAAAGTTCATATAGAAACTTGTGCTTTTCTGTGTTAATAATAACAAAGACAAGGAAATGCAAAGTTATTAATCATACTGTGGAAGGGAGATAGTTAGCGATATTCCCCACTTTTTTAGTACATTATGCATCATATACCATATTACAAAACAATTACTAGTCCCCTCTTTTTTAGAGTACTCCCTCCGTTTAAAAATATAAGATGTTTTAGTTTTGTGAAGCTAATATATCTAGACACCTTTTAGTATATAGATTCAAGCAAACCTATACACTAAAAGATGTCTAGATACACTCGCTTCATAAAGCTAAAATATCTTATACTCCCTCCGTTCGAAAATATAAGATGTTTTAGCTTTGTGAAGTGGATGTATCTAGACATCTTTTAGTGTATAGGTTCGTTCGAATCTATACACTAAAAGATGTCTAGATACATTAACTTCACAAAGCTAAAACATCTTATATTTCTGAACGGAGGGAGTATTTCTAAACGGAGGGAGTATTAAGCTGAGATACCTCGTGCACAAAGATTAAATAGGTTAATATATCCTAAGCCTACATGCCAGATTAGGAAAATAAGCCATCTCTTATGAAAGCTACGAATCTTTGCTATCCCTGATCTGTCAATGAGTATGTTCTCTGGTTTGATATCGCAGTGGATTATTGTGTTCGGTATCTCTTCATGCAGGTAGTGCAGCCCCCTCGCTACATCTAGTGCAATTGCAACCCTCTTGCTCCAGCTAGGCGGTACGTCCGAGTTGAAGAGAATGTTTGCAAGGGATCCATTCGGCATGTACTCATACACCAGCAGGTGGCACGTGTTCTCTATACAAAAACCAAGCAGGTGCAGCAAGTTTCGGTGGTGTGTTCTTGCAATTGCAAGTACCTCCCTGTGAAATTCTCGCTCCCCTTCTTCGGCCATCTTCTCAAGCCTCTTCACTGCAATCTCCTTGTTAATGTTAACCAGGACACCCTTAAACACCGTACCGTAAGCGCCCCTACCAAGCTCTTGGGCAAACCCATTTGTAGCCACATCTAGGTCCTGAAAAGAATAGGATTGCAGGCCGACGTCCCCGTCAACCTTGCAGTCATACAGTTGCGGTGCCTTCATGTACCTCAGAGATCGTCTATGTCTGCAGATAAGAAATACAGATCCTGAGAGCACGACCAGCGAGATGACGACCAAGATAGCGCCTGAGATCAACATGGCACCTGCTCCAGCAATTTTAGTCCTCTGGATGGCTTGGTAGGTGTAGACCTTCACAAATAGTGTCGTGTTGCTGCCAGATAACCTGCCATATCTAATTGGAACCATTTGCTTTGAGCAATAGGACTCACTAAACATAGAAATCTGGCAGGCACAATCAGCGAGGCAAAGTAACTTGCAATCTTCAATGCTTGTCGTTGCTGGTAGAACAGCATACGGGTTCTCAGGCCAAGTAGTATTCTTCACTTCGATCATCGTGGCCATCATTCTTGACTCCTCCTTAGAGCTGTTGTTGTTCCTCACACAACCGCTGATCGCCAATGTTCTCCAGCAACCAAGTGTGCTCTGGTTAGAGCTTAAGAATTCAAAACCAGGAAGGCAAGAACAGCTTGTTTCTCCTGTCACAAGGCAGCGATCTCCAGGAACCTGCCACTCCACCTTAATTACAGGCTTCCTTCCCAGCCTCAAGAAAACATGTGAGTAGAGTCGTAAGATCCCATCGGCATCAACTGTCAAACGATAGTAACTTTCCATAGCTGGGGCAGCCCCAGAGGATTGATTGGTCAGGAATAATGTCTTCGTATAGGAGGTGTTCCCGTCGAACATCCATAGGGTACCATTAGGATCCAAAGAAAGTGTGAGGAGGAGGCCCCTGTTGGAAGTGCCGGTAGACCAGTATGAACTCTCAGAGTCAATTGTACCAGCAGGGTAGATCACAAGATTGCCGTCTTGTTGATTTCTAAGGTAATACTTCCCCTTAGCACGGTTATTTCCTGAGACACTTGAGAACAGCTGCGAACCAGGACGCAGGTTCTGGCCTGGCAACAAAGTGTCGGCTGGAGAGTCAAAAGTAGACCATATGACCATCCCGTTCTTGTCATACAATACAAAATTACCAGTGTTCAACATAGCAGCAGAGGTAGCCAGAGCAGAGCTGTCAGATATGGGATTCAGTTGGCTACCTGGAGTTGATGGAGTTAGGAACCACTGGAGTCCACCACCATATCCTAATGTAACAGAACCACCGGAAATTGGCGGATCATCTCGGTTGGCAGTCCATACAATGATCCTTGATTCACCGGCCATAAGCCACACCCCAATAGCAAACGCTTCACCGTCAGGGTAGAAACCGAATGCAAAGCGCCCCGAAGAGGAGGACCAACTCTGAGTGCCGCTTGTATTGATGGAGGAACCCAAAGCAATCACTCTCTCTTTGGTCAGAGCTCCGGTAACCATAATAGATTTTTCGATAAAGAGCACTTTATTACTTAATAGTCTTAAGCTTACACCCGGCCTCTGCATAACTAGGATGCACACAGCCCAAAAAACAAAGATAACTGAGAGTAAAAGGCCATATTACATATCATAATGAGCAATTGTAAAGTTGTCTAACTAGAAGCTTCGATCCGTAAGCTATGCGGCCATCCATGTTGGGAAAAAGTATCCCTCGCCGTAGCTTTCAGTCATGCACAGACCTCCGTAAAGAGGTCTCGATCCTGTGGACGCTGCAGTGCAGACCACAAACGGAGTGTACCAATAGCTCTGTAGATAACCTGCAAAATAGAAGAATTTTTATCGTTAAACACTTTATCATTTCTACATAGCCATAGCGACCAAATGAAGGCTATCACTCCCACCCTAATATGCTTTTTGAACCTATTGTCTATACCATTTAGCCAATTCCCAAATATATTGGCAATACTACATGGTGGTAACAAGGTTGAAGCTACTTGGATGACTGACCATATAGATCTAGCGAAACGACATTGGAAGAATAAGTGTTTAATTGTTTTATTCTGATGACAAAAAACACACTCCTTACTTCCATGCCAATTCCGTTTTGCAAGATTATCTCTCGTTAAAACCACTCCTTTACGTAGGTACCATCCAAATACCTTTATCCGTAATGGAATCTTTAGCTTCCAGAGTTTATTATTGCTGACTTTATCGATTGGCACATCAGGTAAAATAATAGCATTGTACATGGATGCTACTGAAAAATTACCATTTTCATGTAGGTTCCAACGAAATTCATCATGACCATCTTGTAATTGGATGTTTGCCAAACGTTGAAGTAAGACATTCCAAGCTACAAGTCTTTGTCCTGACAAATCCCTTCTAAATGTCACAGAAGGTGGAGAACTTTCCATAACTTTGGCGAGGGTATCACCTTTGTGACGTACAATGCTATAAAGGGCCGGATACTGTTCCCGAAGAGTGGCATTACCAAGCCATTTATCTTCCCAGAAACGTATCTCCGTACCATCCTTAATGGAAAAAGAACCTAGGCCAAAGAAAAACTTCTTCGTAGCCATAAGTCCAGCCCAAAAATGCGAGTCACCCGGTTTCCAAAGAACCTGAGATAACGCTTTCTGACCTATGTATTTCCTCTTGAGAATGGTTTGCCAAGTCCCCTCCTCCGTCAGTAGCTTAAAAAGCCACTTCCCCAGTAAGGCTATATTTTTGACCTCAAGGTCATGGATACCAAGCCCACCCTGGTCTTTAGGAGAGCACATAACACTCCATCTAGCCAATCGATATTTCTTTTTCTCGCTATCCCCTTGCCAAAAGAATCTAGACCGGTAATAATCCAGTTTGTGCAAGACTCCTTTAGGCAGAAGGAAGAATGAAATCATATGCAGCACCATATTGGATAGTACTGAATTAATGAGTATCAATCTTCCTCCTAGGGACAACAATTTACCTTTCCAACTACTAAGACGTTTTTGTAGTCTCTCCTCGACAAGTTTCCATTCGGCAATTGTTAGTCTCCGATAATGAATCGGAATCCCCAAATACCGCATAGGAAAAAGTCCCTGCCCACAGCCAAATAAGTTGGCGTATGCATTGACCTCGTCTTGAGCCTCGCCAAAACAATACAGTTCACTTTTATGGAAGTTAATTTTTAACCCTGATAATTGCTCAAAAGCTGAAAGTATAAGTTTCAGATTTTGTGCTTTCTCAAGGTCATGTTCCATAAAGAGAATAGTATCATCAGCATATTGAAGGATGGATAATCCTCCATCGACAAGATGAGGAATAACTCCTTCAATGAGACCATCATTTTTTGCGCGTTCGATCATGATGGCAAGCATATCAGCCACTATATTAAATAGCATTGGCGATAATGGATCACCCTGCCTTAATCCTTTCAATGTCTGGAAGTATTTGCCAACATCATCATTAACTTTGATGGCAACACTACCTCTAGACACGAAAGAATTAATCAAGGAACGCCACTCAGCAGAAAAACCTTTCATTCTGAGTGTTTGATGGAGAAAAGACCACTTAACTTTGTCATAAGCCTTTTCAAAATCTAATTTTAAAATAACCCCATTCAACTTTTTTGAATGTAGTTCGTGAACTGTTTCATGCAAGGTTACAACTCCATCTAGGATATTCCTTCCTTGCATGAACGCAGTTTGAGACGGTCGAACGACATGATCAGCAACCGTGTTTAGTCTTAGGGTGGCCACTTTCGTGAAAATTTTGAAACTAACGTTAAGAAGACAGATTGGTCGGTATTGTTGAATCCTTTCTGCTTCATTAACTTTAGGTAACAAAACTATCTCACCAAAATTAAGACGAAACAATTCTAGTTGTCCAGCATGAAGCTGACGAAACAACTCTAGAAGGTCATCCTTGATAGTTTCCCAAAAAGTTTGATAAAACTCTGCTGGAAAACCATCGGGGCCCGGTGCTTTGTTGTGTTCCATTTGGAAAATAGCTTTTCTTACTTCCTCTTCCGAGTACTCAGCCGTAAGAAAATTATTTTCCTCTACGGAAACCTGGGGGATATCATCTATCTGAGACTCATCCATAGAGAAGTTACCTTCATCGGGTGCCCCAAACAGATTTTTGTAATAATTAGTAATATAATTTTTGAGATTGTCCAACCCCTCAATCGTACCTTCATCCTGAACAAGAGAATGAATACGCTTCTTCCTATGTCTGCCATTGGCCACACTATGGAAGTAGCGAGTATTCGAGTCTCCTTCAAGGATAAACTGGCTCTTGGAGCGTTGGTACCATTTCAGTTCCTCCTCACGGAGTAGGTTCGCTATCTTCGCATTCGATTGATTTTTTAATTCAATCTCTTGCGCAGATAGGGGACCAACCTCAGCTAAGGCTTCCAGACCATCAATGATGGAAGAAAGCCTTGCTTTTTCATTTTTAAGAACACCCGTTACATGACGTGCCCAACCACTAAGGTGACTACGTAAAGCACGTATTTTAATATTCCACCTTTGTATTGGAGATGTCGCAGTAACTGGTCTATCCCATACATTCTTGACCATATCATGGAACCCATCCCGTTGTAACCATCCAAGCTCAAACTTGAATCGGTGATTACCAGGCGGTTTAGGCTTTCCGGTAGTCAAGAGTATAGGTGCATGGTCCGAAAATCCTTCGATACGTTCAAGAGCACGAACAGAAACCATTGGAAATTTTGATTCCAAATTGGCATCCATTAGCACTCTATCAAGCTTCTCGTATGTGGGATCTGGAAGGCTATTTGCCCAGGTGAATTGTCTTCCAATCATTGTCACTTCTCTCAAATCCAAACTGTCTATGACAGCATTGAATAGAAAGGGCCAATGATCATCAAACCGGCCTTTGCTCTTCTCATGACGGAATCTCAGCAAATTGAAATCACCCCCAATTAAGATTGGATATGGGTTATCCTTTGCCAAGTTTACCAGTTCACGAAGAAAATCTGCCTTAAATTCATCCTGCGCAGCCCCATAAACGGCCACCAGACTCCATGTGAAATTATCCGCTCGATTACGGATATGGAGTTTAATGTGATAATCTCCACCCGAATAAGCAATAACTTCCATGGTGTCTCTCCGTACTCCAAGTAGAATGCCCCCTGAACGGCCTCGGGGAGGCTGGGATGTCCATTCAAGGTCTACACCACCGGATATACGGTTAAGTAGACGTTGAGAGAAATCCCTTCTACCAGTTTCTGAAATAGCCACAAAATCTAAATTGTGATCCTTAATACAATGAGCGATATGTAAATGTTTAGCCAAGTCACCAAGACCTCTGCTATTTGTATACATACCATTCATTAAGTCACAACTTTAGATTTTGGAACTCTGCCCCTCTTGGAGGCTCTAGAAGAAGAGGTTGACTTAGATTTGCGGCCAGATGCACACAGGTCATATAATGAACCCGGCATGGTTTCATCCAAGTCAATCTCCGAAACTACACCAACCAGACTAGAGAGAAGCTGACCATCTATTGTGGCAATCGCTTCCTCTTCGTCCGGGTCGGTAATCTCCACTATATTCTGTAGCTTAGGACGGACCGTTAAACGGTCATATTCCATATGCCTCAGAACATTTGCAGATAAACTAACCTCACTATTATTTTTTCCTAGTCTAATGCCCACCGCATTTAGCTTAGAAGAAATAACTGGAGTAGATAATGAAATAAACGAAGAGGACTTAGAACTCATACCAGCGAAGTCGAGGTTCATGGCGGCCTTGCGCCGCATTGCCTTCTGCAAAGTGTCCTCATCAGTCGTAGAGGATCCATCATCCGCCACCGCATGCCTAGTACTACGCCTCACCATAGGCGCACAAGGCATAGAGCATGGCGGCGATGATGGAGAAGGTGTCCTGGCAGGAGGAACTGGAGACGAAGGTGAAGAAGCCTGAACGGGAGATGTCGGCGGTGTATAACACCCAACATCCCGCGAGAAGGGCTCCTCCACCGGCGGACACGGAAGTGGCGATGAAGCGGGATCCACGGATGATGCAGGTGGGGGCGATGATGGAGTAGAACCCCCACACGAGGTGGCCACATCCGCACCTTTGGCCACCACCATCGGCGCCGAAGGAACGACGCAAGCCGCGGAAGGGGACACCGACGAAGGCATCCCCACGTGTCCAGCAGTCTGCTACCCCGGCGAAGAGTCCATTGGTCTGCGGACCCGAAGCGGCTGAGTCGAAGCAGGGACGCGCCCAGGGGGGCAGTCCGCCCCACACGGAGGCGAAGGAAGGCGTGCCGCTGGATGGTTCAGCACCGGCCGAGGTGACCCTGGAGAGCGCCCAGAGAAGAGATCCGTCCCGCTCGATGGAGTAACATGAGACATCTGATCTCCAGCTCCTGCAGCAGAGGCAAGCAAACCCGGCGAGTAGGAACGGATTTTCTCCACAATTTCCTTACCTCTAGGCGTTGTTGGGTTAGGATTAATCGGTGTAACAGCAAACACCAGCGCCTCACCAGAGCCTCCAGAAGGACATAAGGAGGCAGACTTTCCAACGGAGTTAGAATTACCATCTTGCGGCTTGTCGACATCCATGCTAGCGGGTGCCGAGGAGGCATCAGGAGTAGGAGCATCATACCCATCATTGTCCTGACTTGGACCATCGTTACCAGCATCATCTCCCTTCCGCTTCCAAAAGAACGGTGTGAATCCAGGATCCGGGACAAAGTCCTGCTGCTCGCGGTGAAAGAAGAAGTCATACCCTTTCAACTGGACCGTGACAGACACACCCAAACAAGCATAACCTTGCAACTCATTCATCTTGTCCAGATTCTTTGGCTCCATCATGGCCACCAAGATACGCACTACACCAAGATTCCGGAGAGAAAACAAGTCCACATCTAGAGTTGTGCCAATGAGAGAACCAACAGCCCACAAACCCAGAAAATGCCTTACAGTATGCGGGACTCCCTCAACATGGACCCACACCTGCTGAAGCTCGAACTTGTGCGGAACATCAAGGGCCTTCCAGATACTGACAGTCATCTGAGCCGAAGAATCAGGTACACCCATCTGGAACCCATCAACTCTCTTGAGATCATCAGAAGTGGGGAAACTCACCAAGTAAGCATCATCCCCATGTGGTATAGCCTCCCATTTCCACCGAGAACTCAGCGGACATATCCTTGCCATTAGCTTCTGAATGGCTATGGCAGAAGTAGAACCCCCTGAAATCTTAATTAGAGCAGTAGGAGTGCCTTTCGGAGCTAGGTGAGCCTTAAAAACACTATCCGGAAGCCTCAAACACAAAGACTCCTCACACGCAGGGCCACCAACAAAAGCTTTTAGTACCCAACATGAGAACTAGAGATAGGAGGAACATATATTGGGGCATTGTTGAGGCGGAAGACTATTGCAGTTCCTTGGGACGATCGTTGTATGCTATAAAACACTGGTAGTTCTAAAACGAGCGAATGGATTTTTTGGACCATGCGGTGAAGCGAGTTAAGAAGTTAATTAATAGCTACCATTTTTACAGTCAAGGATAAAGACAGAAGGAGAGGTGTGGACTTGGAGCACTGGACGAAACCTCAGTTTAGTCATCGGTGGACTTGAACATAGTCAAGTCAACAGTTCACACTGATACTGAATTTTCAAATTAAGACTACACAAATTGACTGCTGTAATAAAAATAGCTAGCTAGGTAGGGCATGTATATAGACATAAGCATGATACATCACGTTTTCTTGCATCATGAGATGTACTATAATACCATATACATCCATGACAAGTACAGAGTACTCCCTCCATTTTAAACTAGTTGTCTTAATTTTAAGTACACACTCATGCCTCTAAATATGTTAGTGTGCAAAATTAAGACAACTTATATGAGACAAAAGGGGTATAAATAATATAAGCATTTTTAGAGGTGAAATCGCTTTTATCAAGATTCAACAGCCAACAGAATAGTATAATTAATAAGTATTTAAAAGGATAAAATCCCCACATGGGCTCAGGTATGTAACTAGAAAGGTACGTAACTAGAAAGGTACGTAACTAGAAAGATACATAACTTTTTTTTTTTTGAAATAGAAAGATACATAACTAGAAAGGTACGATTACACACATGTATAGGCAGGTACGATTACACACATGTATAGGCAGGACTCATAGGCTGTGTCCTTAGTTTAGCATAGATAGTTAGGCCCATCTAAGAAACTACCCATATTTATGTAGAAAGTACCAAAATAGGCCATTTTTTTGCACCAAAACGGTTGGAAGTTGGCGTTTTTCAGATTTCACCGGTTCCCCTAAAGATAGGTCGGTTTTCACGTCCGGTTCACCAGTTCGCCTCATCTTTGCCCACACTTGGGCAGTCTGCCTGCGCTAGGTTGAACATGGGGGCAGCCACCTGTAGTTGGAAGTAAGGAGCTAGATTGGCACGGCTATAAGAAATAATGTACAGTTACAAGAAAATCAATACTACGTCACTGGTGGAAAAAGGGCCTATGGTCCCGGTTCATTTGGGCCATTGGTCCCGGTTGCCGAACCGGGATCTATTACTCGGGACCAATGCCGGTCCCGGTTCCAGCACGAACCGGGACCGATAGGTCTCCACGTGGACGCGCTACGGCGCGAGGGGGCCTGGGTCATTGGTCCCGGTTCGTAGAACGAACCGGGATCGTTGATCAGGTTTTTTTTTCCATTTAGGGTTTAGGGTTTTATTTGGTGTGTTTTGTATTCAATTTTATGGTATTATATATATACAGCAATAATGAATATATTACACATCATGGTCACGAATATATTATTCACCGTCTCATCCGTCGTGCTTGGTCGCTATTACAAACGGTAACTCACACAAATTTGATTTTACATCTTCTTTTTTACACTTCACCCTTCTAAATGAACCGGGTAATAGTATTCTCCTTTCGGATCTATGACTTGTTCTAATAAGAATCCGGCAATTTCCTCTTGAATTGCTTGCACACGTTCCCATGGTAGAAGACCGTCCCGCATCCGTTCGATCTAATTTAAAGAAGGGGATCAATATATATGAATGAAACTAAACACAGTTGATGGTAATAAAATAATGTTGAGATTATTGTTTATCGTACTTCAAGTTTTTTGATGTTTCGGTCTGCACCCTTCTCTTTGGTCGTCTGGCGAATGAACTCGCAGACATAGTATCCACATAAGTTATTCCCAGCTTCTTGCCTCAAGCACTTTACGAGAACGGAGTTCAATCAAAATAAGAATCAAGCATGATAATTGTATTGAAACTAGAATCAAAGAGATGCGTGGATCTAGCAAGTAGTACTTACATTCAATAGTTTAAATATAAGCTCTGGCTTCCAAACACCCCTAGTGTTGGCGGTGAACCGTTTCCAAGCCTTCTGGAGGCATTCCTGCATGTTCGCCTAGTTTCCTAAAGGTGTGCGTTTTGAGTCCATGACTTTGACTACTCCTTCGTCAACACTAATGATTAACAGAATAAAGTGGAAGCTGCACAGACATAACGAGTCAAATAGCTTAACATCGAGTAAAGCGAAAACAAAATGTGTACAAGACAGTAACACTCACTCGAAATTGTAAGGAAATAGTATTTCCCTTCTGTTGCTGAAATACTTTAATGATTGTACCAAGTTATCCTCTGTCTCTTTGGATTTTTTTTAGAGTATCTTCATGAACGAAATTGCAGTCAACGAACCTAAGGTCAAAGATTCCTCGTCGGTCGCATTCGAGAATCTTCATTCTGCATATATAATTAGTATAATGATGAGTAAGATTATACAAGCAACGAATGAGCTGAGCTAGAAAGACTTAATAATACTTACAGGCAATAGGCACTGACAATAGTTTTGTCGAGGACGTCTTGTTGGTAAAACTGAAATAATTCTAGAAATTCAATCAGTAAGAAGCCATCTCCATGACCGTAATGGTGGTGTTTATATCCAGCATAGATCCAGTTTGTGGATTCAGCACAGGCTTGTATGTACCAGTTATGCAATCTCCGCATTTTTGTTGGTAGATCTTTGACGAACTCGGGTTTGACGAGAGGATTCCCGTACCGGTATTTGTACACTATTTGCTGGTACCCCTCGAACTCATCCAGATGGCTCATATACTCAGCAATAGACAGTCCATATAACTTGGCTTTTTCTCCGTAGAGTTGAATAAACTCCGGATCAATGTTCGGATCATGCCGCTCTTGGGCTCTCCACTCATTGGTATCGTACACTTTGAGCGGTTCGATCGATTGATTTTTCTGTTGTCCGAGCTGGGCAACTTCTTTCCCGACTCTCCGCTCTTTTGCCTCAGCCGACTTGGTAATAGAGCGATTATAGTCAGGTGTGAGCGCTATGGGTTGGTGAAGCTGAATCTTAAGCGCGGCTGCTTTGGCTTTATCTTCTGCGGTGACCGGGAAGATCAATGGCTCCGTCGGCTTTGGCTTTTTCTTGTTAGCCATGTCAGTCTTCCACTGTTGATAATGGGCATCTGCGGCCGTAGCAATTTCCTCATCTGTCTTCTCGTAAGGAAGCTTCTTCATATTCTGATGAGGTACTCTTGGGAGGGGCGATAGCTTACGTTTCGGTGATCGGAACGTGCTCTTGCTGCTGCTGGTGGTGCTGCCCCTCTTAGTATACTTCCGCTTTAGTCTCTGAGGCTCAGAGGACAGAGACGGCTGACGCGGCGGCGGAGACGGATGAGGCGGCGGTGGAGACGGCTGCGCTGAGTGGTGAGGCGGTGAAGGCGACGGTTGCGCTAGAGAATGGTGAGGTGGCAGCGAAGGTGGACTGCTGCTCTGAGGAGTGGGTGGCCTTGGCGGGACATAATTTGGAAGCACGATGTGCTCCTTTGGCCATACAACAGTCCCCCTTTGGCTTCTCCTAGTTCAGTCAGGTCCCTATCTTCCCCTGCAGGGTGGTCCAGCTTCAGCTCCTCAAAATCTTGCTTGACATCATCCACCGTGACGACAGCGTACCCTTTTGGAACCGGTCTGCAATGCCAAGTTCCGTTAGGCGCAGTTGGTACGGCCATGCCGACCGCCGCCGTCACCCTTAAGTTCATAACTTGCACCTTTAGCTCACAAGCTGTGCTCTCCGTGATATCATCCACTGGGTAGCGTTTAGGAGAAGCCGTCGTCAGTGCATTATCATCACCATCCTGGAGCTGGGTGGAAGCGACGCTGTTTTCTTATTCGATAGGGCATCGATACCATCGAATGCAGCTTCTACCATGTGCCGCTGAGATTGGCCGCTGATACCTTGCTGGCTAAGTCTGTCGAGTTGATTCTGCTGCCGCTTTAATGCTTCTTCTACATTACGCAGCCGGTCTGCAGCTGCCGCTTTCTCAGCTGCCTCCCTTTCCTTTCTCCTCTGATGACTTTTATCGGGATATCTCTTCATTTCCGCGGGGAAGGCAACATTCCACGGCTTGGAGCCCGGTGTGCCTCGTGCTCGTCCGGTGTGTTCATCATTTTTGAGGGCTCGTGTGAGCTCGTCGTTCTCTCTATCGGGAACGAACCGTCCCGCTTCAACATCTTGTACTTCACTTCTAATATCTTCGATGGGCAGTAGGGGATGATCTTTGTGTTTCTGGGTATATATTGCCCTCCCTTCTTCGTCCAATGTGCCCCCATGGCCGTAAAACCAGTTTCTCGCCCGTGGTGTCCATGTTGTGGGCTCTGGTCTGATCCCGGCAGCAATATACTTGACCTCAAGTGCATCCCACTTAGGCATGCAACCGGCGTAGCCAGCAGACCCCATATTATGGTGGTACACTTTCTTAGCAGCGTTCTCCTTATTTATTCTCGACATTTCCAAAGCTTTCTCCGATGTCTTGTACTTCACAAAATCATCCCACTGGTGTCTTAACTTAGCATAGCCGGCTTGATTGAAATCCGGAGTCTTGTCTAACTTGACAAAGTTAAGGTACAATTTCTTCTTCCAGTTCTTGAATGCCTCGGCCATCTTGATCAGAGCAAACTTCTTGACTCTTTTAAGTAGCTCCTCATTTGCTTTCACCTCCTCATCTGGATTCACATCTAGCCTCGGCAGGAGGAAATTAATCATGAGCTTGTCAAAAAGCTTATCTTTGGCAACGTCGCCGACATACGGGACTCCACCGCTGCTTGGCCGATTCCATTCTTGAACGATGATCGGGATGGAGTCCCTCACAAGAACTCCGCATTGCTTGACAACTTTTTTTGCGACATCGTCAGGAGCTGTCGGTTCGCCGTCTACACCGACCACTTCGATCCTATATCTCACAGTGTTATCCAACTTTTTTGTTGGCCCTCGTTTCGTTCTGACGGAAGAAGTGCTCGATCCGGAGGGCTAAAATAAGAAAGAGTGTTAATATATGCATGTATATATATAGACAGTCGGGCATTACAAAAAAACATATATACACCTCGCCGGAGTTTCCGAGATTTAAGGTTCGGCCGGAGCCGTCGTCTTCTCCCTCGTCGCCTTCTCCCTCGTCGGATTCTCCCTCGTCGCCTTCTCCCTTGTCAGCTTCTCCCTCACCGGCTTCTCCCCCGTCCTAGGCTTCTACCTCACCGGAGTCGTCTCCTCGGTTGAGAGATTCATCTCCCTCACCGGAATCGTTCAGAAACGTCCTGGTGACATCAATATCTACATTTTCTCGGATCATTCCTTGGAGGAAGTATTCATCATCTTGACTTTTTCTATGTGCTGGATCCATAGTTTCTGCAATATACCGACATTTGTTAGTTAGAATACACGCTATATATTCAAAATGCACGCTAAAACTAATTTTAACTAATTCTAATTCTAACTAACAAACTAACACTAACTTCTAACTAAGTACTAAGTAATATACTAACTACAATCTAACCTAACTAACTAACTAAGGGCATCTCCAGCGGGCCGACCCAAACGGACACCGCGGGGGGGGGGGGGATCCTATTCGGCGCTTCAAGCGCCTGTTACGGGCGGACGCCTGAAGGTGTTCTTAACCGGACAAAAACAAAAGATTTTCATCCCTACTGGGCCGGCCCACTAAGAATTTAACGCCTGTGGGGGGTGCGCGTCAAATAGGAATTGCCCACCGCGGGTCTGTTTCTGTCCGACCGGACAAAAGAGGCCAAAAAACAGCACCCAGCGGGCCGACCCATCCGCGGCCCAAATTTGGGGCAGCGATGGGTCTGCGCGGACACGCGCGGACCGGGCACGCGTCCTCCCCTGGTCCACCTGTCATCGACCCGCGTCGGTACGTCTTCTCCAACGCGACGCGTCCGCCCGCGTCAGTGCGTCCCGTCGCCTCGAGTCAGAGCAAGTGCGCTTTGGGCGCCCCGCCATCACCTTCAATGCCTGCCGCGGCATCAATGCCGGCGTGGCGTGCCGATTGGGCTGCCGCTCGGTGGCATTCATTGCGGCCGCTGGACGCCCGGCCACTGGCCCCTTTAAAAGGAGGCCACAACGGAGCCGCGGCCACCAGCCTCCATCGCCATAGCCACCGCAGCTGCCAGAGCCACCACATCCCGGCCACCACAGCCCAGCCATGGGGTTCTGGAAGAAGGGCAAGGGCAGGCACGGCCACGAGGCCGGTGGGTCTGGACGCCGGTCTCCTCCGCGCCGCGCCAGGACGACCTCGCCGCAGCGCCAGCGTGATCGCCGGTACATTCCGGTGACTCACTGCCAGGCGCTGTACCAGTGCGGCCAGAGCGTGGACTGGCCGGACTGCAGCCTCCCCGGCGGGTGGCACCTCAACAGTAGGCGCGTGCCGGTCCCGCCGGTGCCGCGCTTCGGCCCGGACCGGGTCGCCGAGATCCGCCGCCGCCGCGCGCTGATGCCGGCGCGCCTCCGCGCCGATCCCGCCTTTGGCTACGATAGCCAATGGTGGGACAACTTCGGGCCGCGGGAGCGCGACCCGGTGAGGCGGGCGGCCTTCCTAGGGGAGGTCGCCCCCAACCCCTACGCCGGCGTGTACATGCCGGAGCCGGGGCCAGAGCCGCCGCAGGTGGAGCCCTTCATCGAGGAGATGGAGGAGGACGCGGAGGAGGCGCCGCCGGAGGTCAAGCAGGAGGTGGGCGGCGACGACATCCCTGGCGAGGAGCCTAGGGACGACACCGACGACTTCGTCGGGTGCGTCGCCTACGGCATCCTCGACGCGATGGAGCACGGCGAGGCGCCGCCCCCCCGCCACTGATGACCGAGGAGGAGGAGCTCCGGGTCGCCGTCCTCGTCTCCGAGGAGGAGGAGAAGAGGCGGTGGGCCGGCATCGACACGGCGCTGGCCATTTCTGTGCACCAGCAGCACGGCCGGCCACCGTCGCCGCCACCGCAGCGTGCGGCGACTCCACCGTCGCCTCCTCCACCAGGCCCGCCGCCGCCGCCACCTGCTGCCCCTGGTCCTCCTCCACCGCCTGCGGCCAACTGGCCGTGGCCGCAGTCGCCCTACATCATCCTCCCCGACGAGGACGACGAGTAGGCCGCGGCGAGGACGACGACGCCGCCGCCCCCTATGCCCTCCCCGACGAGGGCTTTTTATGTTTTTTTATTTTCTATGTTTTTTTTAATTTCTATGTATTATATATATAAGTAATGAAAAAAAATCAAAAAAAAATTGCGAACGTCAATTTAAATGAGAAATTTAAAAAAAGAAAAAAATTGGCCAAAGGACCGGCCGGCCGGGCTGGGAAGCTCCCTCCCGAGGAGCTCACCGTCGAAGGGGGGCGGCGGCGCTGGGGGGCGGGGCGGCCGCAGGGGGGCGTCGGGCGGCGTCGGGCGTCGGGGCGGCGCTAGGGGTGCGGGGCGGGCGCACGGGGCCGGGCGTCGCGGCGGCGCTGGGGGGGGGGGCGGCGCAGGGGGCACCTGCAGAGAGAGAAGGTGATGAGCAGCGGCGCGGGGGGGAAAGGGAGAGGTCGCGGCGGCGGCGGCGCTCACCGAGGACGGCGGCAGCGGCGGCGCTCTCCGAGGACGGCCACTCGAAACTCGGACAGCCTGCCGGCGTGGTTTCGCTCCGCGCGCAAAAGTCCTTAGCAGTTTAGGCCGATTTGGGGGGGAAGTGGGGGGAGGAAGAAGGGCCAGTTATATTTGGGGGGGTCATTGGTCCCGGTTCGTGGCATCAACCGGGACCAATGGATCAACGGTCCCGGTTGATGCCACGAACCGAGACCAATGACCTGGGCGGGGGGCGCTGCTGAGCCGCCACGTGCCCAGGATCATTGGTCCCGGTTCATGGCATCAACCGGGACCGTTGATCCATTGGTCCCAGTTGATGCCACGAACCGGGACCAATGTTTTTCTTTTTTGTTTTTCTGTTTTAACTTTCTGTTTTTATTTTAACAGGAAAAAACTTTCTTTTATTTAAAATTTGAAAAAACTTTCAACAGGAAAAGTGTTTCAATTTAAATAACTAATCCAAAACCATTTTCTGTTTTCAAAATTATTAATTCTAACTAAACAATTTTACTATTTTTAATTAAAAATGCACTAACATGTTTAAAACGGGCATAAGAAATTCAAAAATGATCCAAACAATGTGAAACCTTCGCGTGGTGTCATATTATGTGTCATAGTTGCAAGGAAAAATATTGAACTTGGAAAATTGCAAACGTAATAAAAAATCCTTCACAAAATGACCTATCATGTTTGAGGTTTCATGGCATTTAGGTCAAACCACCAATGTTATGGCTAGAATCAGGGCATAGTTTGTGATAATGTGCCTATATTGTGCACACATGTGCATCTTGGAATGGCTTACGATGTTGCAGGAGGAAGTTTTCCTTTTCGACGCACGAAATAGCCAATTTCCATTTTTGAGGTGCCGAAATTGGGGTGTTCTATGAAGGAACCACCAAATTAAAGTTTGGCATTGGCACCAACCCATTTTTCAAAAATACTAGACCACCTTAGATGGACCAATTCCCAACTGGTGTATCAGAAACCTTACCGTCCATCCCTCATGAAAAAGACAAATTCCTGCCGATTCGATAGGAGGGTGCCCAGATTTAAACTACAAGTACAGGATATAATGCTTGTGAATTTTTTTAAAATCATTTATAGGTTCATAACATGCTATTTCACCAGAGATCTACTTCAAGTTTAGCGAGGCTCAGCCCCGGGCTAAGAAGCTTCAAGCCCGCCGTTTTGAATATAGTTTGAAACGGGCATAAGAAATTCAAAAATGATCCAAACAATGTGAAACCTTCGCGTGGTGTCATATTATGTGTCATAGTTGCAAGGAAAAATATTGAACTTGGAAAATTGCAAACGTCATAAAAAATCCTTCACAAAATGACCTATCATGTTCGAGGTTTCATGGCATTTAGGTCAAACCACCAATGTTATGGCTAGAATCAGGGCATAGTTTGTGATAATGTGCCCATATTGTGCACACATGTGCATCTTGGAATGGCTTACGATGTTGTAGGAGGAAGTTTTCCTTTTCGACGCACGAAATAGCCTAAACATCTTCGAGAAGCTCCGCCACGGGAGATTTCCCAACCCTGTCCTCCATCCATGGGGATGAAACTCTCCCTACCTTCTAGGTTGGCTTGTTGAGCTGCTTGCCATGGCGTATTGATGCTCCTTTTATAGGCACGACGCCGCTTCTACTTTGTCTTGTTCCTCCGACAGGGGCGTCGTGCGCTACATGCTTTATCTCATCGAGCAGTGCATCCACCCATGCATCCTTATCCTGCCGGCAGCTTTAGTCCCGGTTGTGTCCACCAACCGGGACTAAACGTTACCCACACGTCCTTATCCCACCGACAGTTTTGTTAGATGACACAAAAACCACCTTTAGTCCCGGTTGTACCCACCAGCCGGGACTAAAGGTTAGATGGTTTCCCGCGCCACTGCGTTCCCGCCTATTTTCTTCCTGCGCTTTCCACCTTTTCCCGCCTCCGTCTTCCCGCCATTTTTTCACTATATATATGTAGGCTTGGCCTACATTTACATATCACATCTAGACTCATATCTGCAAACCTCATCACTCTCTCCCATGGCCTTCATCGTATCTCTAACCCTCAAGGAGGCGGAGGCGCTTTGCGCCTCAAACTACCCCTGCCCGCCGGGCTACCGCGTCCCCACCGGCTGGATGCTGAGTGTCGGAGGCGTACCGGTCCCTCCTGTCCCTCTAGGTGTGGCGCGTCAGATGGCCATCACGAACCACTACTACTTCGAGCTCACGCCAGAGCAGCGGAGGAATCCCCAGTGGCATCCCGACTACAGCCCGACTTGGGACGCCTTCTTCATCAATCGGCGTGAGAGTGCGCTTGCCAGGCACGAGGAGGATGGCCCACCTTGTTCGAACATCAACGAGGCCGGCCGTCGGCTGTGGTGGCGCGGCCGGACTCTCCAGAGCGTCATGGCCTACCGTGGCCCCCGCCTGCGCTACCCTCAGTCTCAGCCCACGCGTGCTCACCCGTCGAGGTTCGACTACCGTGACTCCGATGCCAGCGACGACAACGTCGGTGACTACGACGACTACAGTGGCGACGTTTATAGGTGACAAGGGTATAGTTAATAGAGCCCGTTAGTTGAGTACCCCTGAGGCCCGATAAGCTAGGCCCAATTGTAATGATAGTCGAATACGAGTGAATACCGTATGTCGATATTTGTAATCTGTATCGAACCCTACCCGATCCTCGAGACCTGGCCACCTATATATAGGGGCCAGGAGGGGACGGTGTGGGGCAGATTGAAAGCAAGCCAGGTTGAACACCCAAGTTTACTTTCGATACACACCTATTTCGACTAACTTTACCTTCGAGTTCATCCGACGCCCTATCTCCCCGATCCTAAGTCCTTCATCTAGGACATTTGTCGAGTTAACCCTCGTCAATTGGCGCCGACCGTGGGGACTCTGGGCGTTGGAATCATGAATTCGACGGCTTTTTCGCTTTTAGCCAACAGCAGTCCAGAAGTCGACGGAAGTCAAGAGGTGGAACTAACAATTGGAAGTTTGAGCATCTTCATCGGGCCGTCGGGTTCCTCTCGCCTTTCGGATTCGACGAAACAAGATCAAGATCCATCGGCAAGCAAGCCCGAAACAAAGGAAGCACTGGAATCATCAGAAGGCTCTTCCAGCGACGGTGAACTCGCCGGTCAGCTTAGAAAAAGTATTAATCGCAGAAAGCGACAAAATTCAGGAAAAATTCGACTCAGAAGAAAAAGCATGTCAAACGCACAACAACGCAAGGGACTTCGCCGTAGGAAGCAGCGGCGTCTCCAAAGTACATCAGTTATGCATTATTATCACTGAAGCAGAAGATGGAAACAACAGCGAAGGAAGCAAAAAGTTCGACAGGCAAGTCGACAAAGCGAAAGATCACAACAAAAGGGAAAAAGAGAAAATACACGTCTCGACCGGCGAATGGAGAATGATTACGTCAGCCATTAATCATGGTACAGAAGTCCCCGAAGGATCGCGAAGAGAAGTTCTAATGGGATATCAGTATGCACTATACCAACACAAGAAGAAACTAAGGGAGGAAAGAGACATGATGTTTCAAGATAACAACAGCATATCAAGGGAAGAATACTGGGAAGACTATAGTGAAGACTCAGAATATAGCAGAGAGAGGCGTGGAGATCCAAAACACAAAAGAGGGGCAACAGCACGCGACAGAGAAGAAAGGTACTCGAGGAGCCCCACCCCACAGCTAGAAGAGGAGGACGAGGACCTGATACAAAAAACGCCAGAGGCGGCATTAGCAGCAGCACAAGCGTATTTACTAGCCACAAGACCAGAGCATGGGGACCCGCGAGAAGATATGCACCGAGCCGCGATACGAAGCCTCGGAATAGTAGAAGGTAAAATCAGGGAGCAAGCCCCAGAGTTGAAGTCGACAAGCTACAAGGGAGGCGGCAAGGAGAAGTTCAGATACAAGTACTCAAGCGATGATTATAGTGAATCATCAGAAGAGAAAAAGCGACAGAAAAGGAAGGAGGATGCAAGAAGTATAATAGCACAAGCTCGAGTAGATAAATCGCGGCATGCTTGGAGGGAAGAAAATTACGAAGACGATGATAAAGATATGGGTGCGTTATGCTTTACCCGTAGGGTTCGCAAAACGCGAGTACCCAAAGGATTTAAATTACCTCATGATCAGAGCAAGTACGACGGGTCGCAGGAACCCACATTGTGGCTATCAGATTATCTACAAGCAGTACAGATATTAGGAGGAACAAAGGCGACCGCAATGCAAAGTTTGCAGCTACACCTCACCGGCGCTGCCCGGTCTTGGTTGAACACCCTACCCGACGAATCCATTGGAAGCTGGGGGGAACTCGAAAGACAATTCGCAAGAAATTTTCGTTCCACCTACAAGCGCCCAGCATCACTGGAAGAAGTTAGAGCATGTGTGCAAAAGAAAGGCGAAACGCTACGATCTTATATACAACGCTGGAGTATAATCAAAAACTCAGCAGAGGACGTCTCTGATGAACGAGCAATAGACGCCTTTTCAGAAGGACTTTGTCGCTCAGATCTTGTGGAAGAAATAGGAAGAACAAGACCTACGACAGTAACTGAGCTAATGGAATAAGCCAACAAATTCGCTGATGGAGAGGACGCGTATAACAATAAAAGAGGATGTTCGCCAGAAGTCGACAGAGTAAGTCGACAAAGGAGACGATACCGCAGCGGGGGCAACCAAGGAAGGCGAAATCAGGTAGCCGCAGGCTATATACTAGAAGAAGAAGAAGGATACGAAAGTAGAAGGTTCCCAGCAAAAGGAACAGAAAAATCAAGATACTCCGGTCCTTCGGCCGAGGATATGCTATACGGACCTTGTCGAATCCACTACGCGTACCTCGACGGGAAAAGAGTCTCAAATCACCAGATGAAGGATTGCAGAACATTCCTAAGGTTGCAAGGTGCAATGGGCTCGAGCCAAGAAGGAAGGCAAGGAGAAAAACGCAGAAGTCAAGGATATCAAACTCAAAGACTATCAAAGCACCTAGAGTCAAAAGTATACATATCAGCTATGATTCAACCGGTGCCCAAGTCGAAGAAAGAGCGAAAGAGCATAACCAGGCAAGTGAACCTAGCAATATCATCACCACTGGCCAGCACAGAGTACCTACGATGGTCAGAGCAACCAGTTAAGTTCGTAGAGCAGACCACCCACGGAAAGTTCCTAGGCCGGGCCACTCGCCTATGGTTTTAAAAGCGCAAATAGGAGGATACGACATCGGAAGAGTGTTCATGGATGCAGGGAGCGGCATAAACTTAATATATGCTAGAACACTAAAGGCTATGTGCATATCACCGACGAGTCTGAAGCCAACAGATTGCTCTTTCCACGGGATAGTACCAGGAGCAGCAAACTACCCTTTGGGAAGAATAGAACTCGATGTCTGTTTTGGTAGCAGCGAAAATTATAGAAGAGAGAAGCTGGAGTTCGAAGTTATGGATTGGCCGTCACAATATCATGCAATCCTGGGGCGCCCAGCATTTGCAAAATTCATGGCAGTACCGCACTACGCGTATCTCACGTTAAAAATTCCAGGGCCCAAAGGAACAATAACAGTACAAGGGAGCTTTGAAGTAGCCAACACATGCGACAGAGAATTCAACAAGATGGCGCAAACCTTCGGCATGACAGCAGAATACGAGAGACTCAAAGGAGAAACAGATCATAATGTGCTACCCGAAGTTGGGCGATCCCTACCAGATAAGGCTTTCGACACCACGCAAGATTCAAAGAAAATTCAGGTCCACCCTACGGATCCAAACAAGACGACATCCATTGCAGTAAATTTGGATCTCGCATAGGAAGGCGCGCTCGTCGAGTTCCTCCGTGAGCGCTGGGAAATCTTCGCCTGGTGTCCATCGGACATGCCAGGGGTTCCCAGGGAACTCGTCGAGCACGCACTAAATGTCGATCCCAAGGCGAAACCAGTCAAGCAACCATTGCGACGATTCGATGAACCCAAGAGGAAGGCAATAGCGTCAGAATTACACAGATTAGAAAATGCTGGATTTATCAGAGAAATCAAAACTTCGAGTTGGGTGTCGAACCCAGTAATAGTACCCAAGAAGAACACAGACGTACAAAGAGTATGTGTCGACTACACATCTCTCAATAAGCATTGTCCAAAGGATCCCTTCCCTTTACCCCGCATCGATCAAATAATCGATTCAACAGCGGGCTGCGCAAGGCTTTCCTTTTTGGATGCATATTCTGGCTATAACCAGATCAAGCTGAAAAAAGAGGACGAGAAAAAAATGGCTTTCATCACACCGTATGGGGTGTTTTGCTACCAAGTGATGCCATTCGGCCTAAAAAATGCAGGAGCGACTTATCAAAGAATGATGCAGAGTTGCCTCGGGAGCCAAATAGGACGCAACATACAAGTCTACATTGATGATGTAGTCATCACCACAAGAGAGGAGAAATCTTTAATCAGCGACTTGGCAGAAACCTTCGACAACCTGAACAAGTTCAAGCTTAAGTTGAACCCGACAAAGTGTTCCTTCGGAGTTTCAGCAGGACAACTTTTGGGATTCTTGGTATCCGCACGAGGAATAGAAGCAAATCCAGAGAAGATTCAAGCAATTCTAACAATGGGGAAACCCACAAAACTCCACGACGTACAGAAATTAGCAGGACGAGTCGCGGCATTAAGTCGTTTCGTTGCTCGACTAGGGGAGAAAGCGCTTCCTTTTTATGCACTTATGAAGAAGTCAGACGACAAATTTGAGTGGACAGAAGAAGCAGACGCAGCGTTTGCGCAATTGAAAAAAGTGCTCTCCACGCCGCCAGTGCTGGTCGCACCTAAAGAAAAAGAGCCACTACTACTGTAAATCGCCGCAACCCATCAGGTGGTAAGTACAGTTCTAGTAGTCGAAAGAAGTGAAGAAGGCAAAGCTCATGGCGTCCAGAGACCGGTGTATTTCATCAGCGAAGTGCTATCTCCAACCAAACAGAGGTACCCGCATTATCAGAAGCTGGCATACAGTGTCTTCACTACCGCACGAAAATTACGACAGTATTTTACTGTACACCCAATTATAGTGGTCAATGAAGCACCACTATCGAACATATTGAACAACCCTTTAGCAACAGGCCGTGTCTCTTTGTGGGGAATAGAGTTATCTCCCATGGACATCACGTACGAAAAAAGGAAGGCGATCAAGTCACAAATTTTGCCAGATTTTACAGCAGAGTGGCTCGAGCTGCAAAGCACGGGACCACCAGATTTATCGAGTACTTGGACAATGTACTTCGATGGCTCAAAGCGAGTCCAAGGAGCAGGCGCAGGAGTGGTATTAATATCGCCTCATGGCGACAAGTTAAAGTATGTCTTACGGATGAGCTTCCCGCAGGCTTCTAACAATGAAGCAGAGTATGAGGCTTTGTTGCACGGGATGAAGATGGCTAAAGCTTGTGGAGCAACTCGCCTAAAGATATTTGGAGACCCTAACCTTGTTGTTCAACAAGTTATGAACAGGTGTGACACAATCAATGACAACATGATGGCCTACAAGAATTTGTACCATTATCTCGAAGGAACCTTCGATGGATGCGAAGTCTCTCATGTCAGCAGGAACAACAACGAGGAAGCCGACATTTTAGCAAATATTGGATCACAATGTTTACCTGTGCCATCTGGAGTATTTTGGGAAGAAATAGTAGAAAGGTCAATAAAAAGTACTAAAAGTTCGACTACCACGACAGGCTCGGGGGCTGTGGCAGAGCCAGAGGAGGTCATGATGATAGAAGAAACATGGATGCAGCCATATATTGCGTACATGATAAATAAAAAGCTACCAGAAGATGCAGTGGAGGCTAAGAGGATAACTCGAAGAGCGAAAGCGTTTGTCGTGATTGAAGGAAAACTATACAAGAGAAGTATTACAGGCGTTTTACAACGCTGTGTCACACCTCAGGAAGGGCAAACAATATTGAAAGACATACACGGCGGAGTATGTGGCCATCACGCCAGCAGCAGAGCAATAGCGGCAAAAGCTTTTCGAGCGGGATTCTATTGGCTAACAGCCATCGAAGACGCGAAAGATATAGTTCGAAAGTGTGAAGCATGTCAAAGGTTTGCATCCAGACCGCACGCACCAGCAGCGGAGCTACAAACAATACCATTATCCTGGCCTTTCGCACAATGGGGTCTTGACATGGTGGGAAAACTGCACAAATCTTGGCCAGGGGGGCATGTCTACATGCTAGTAGCAGTCGATAAATTCACCAAATGGGTGGAAGCAGCTCCAGTAACAACTCAAGACTCTACAGCAGCAATCAGCTTCATCAAGTCGATAGTTTTTCGTTTTGGTGTACCACACAGCATCATCACAGACAATGGGACAAATTTTACTTCAAAAGAATTCAAAAGTTACTGCGAAGGATTGGGGATCAAACTTAAGTTTGCATCTGTGGCGCACCCGAAGACAAACGGGCAAGTCGAAAAAGCCAATGGCCTGATAAGTAGTGGAATAAAAAAGAGGCTTTTAGCACCTCTCGAGAAAGCCAAGAGCGCTTGGGTAGAGGAATTGCCCTCCGTTCTTTGGAGTCTAAGAACTACGCCTAATGCAGCAACTCAAGAAACTCCTTTCTTCCTGGTCCATGGCGCAGAAGCCGTGCTTCCAGTCGAAGTTACACACGAGGCTCCAAGAGTGACGGCATATGACGATGCGACATCAACAGAAGCATTGCAAGACGACGTCGACGCACTAGATGAAGCAAGAGACAAAGCATTAGAAAGGGCTACGCAATATCAGCAAAGCTTACGAAACTACCATAGCAGTCGAGTTCATCCACGATCCTTTGTGGTAGGCGACCTCGTTTTGCGACTCAGGCAAGATAGCCATGGGAAATTGGAGTCCCCATGGGTGGGACCTTACATCGTCACGGAAGTAATACCAGGAGGAGCATATCGATTACAAGACAAGAAGACTGGGAAGGACGAAAGCAACCCGTGGAATGCAGAACAGCTACGACGTTTTTACGCGTAGACTAAGCATAGAGATATCAATATATTCGAGTTAACCTTCTGGACCCAGAACATGAGGCCACAGGAAGGACATTGTTGAACGAAATTACATGGATAGCAGATACTAATAAAAGAGGGCTTCAAGCTTCATACTTCTTCTGGCAAAGAGTGCCATTGTAGATCTTCACGTCAAACTTCAACGTGCCGACGTGGAAGTCGAAGGCCATGATGAAGCCTTGATGGATGTCGTGGTCTTCAGCAAATTGTGACCAGCCTCCTCTGAAGTACTGTTCGCCGTCGCCATCATACCACACCTCCACCTCATAGGGGACGCCACCGCCAGAGTGTTCACGAAGAACCGCTTCTCGCAGTTCGCGGCCATCCATAAACTTCGTGAAATCTAGCGGCAAGCGCTGAATTTCACGGCACTGCGCCATGGCAATGCAAAGGAAAGAAAAGATACGGGGAGGTGCAGAAGGAGCAGCTGGAGCAGCAGATGAAGGAGCGATTGGACCTGGAGTGACGTTAGTCACTTTGGGTTTGTTCTTACTACCAGGTGGGCGGCCGGGACGGCGCTTAGCCAGAGCATCTGACGAAGTCCCTGCGGCGGCTGGCGCGGTGTTCTTGTTCTTGCTGCCGCGGGGACGACCCCGACCTCGTGGTGCCGCCGGGGAACCAAGGTTCAGACGGGAGCCTGCAGCATCTGCCATGGGTGCGAGAGAGAAACCTCAGAAAAACCCTAGATGGAGGAAAGAAGATGATGCGGCGGAGGAAAGGATCTGATTAGGGTTTTTATCCTTAACAGATGGTGCTTTATTTATAAGCGCATGTTATTGGGCCCCCGTGCTACGGCGCAGCCCACAAACAAATTTTAAGTAGGAGTTAAATTCTGCGTAGAGCAGACGATAATATCAATGAAGAAAAACAAGACAGGAGGCTATGATCGCGCGATAAGAAAACCTCGACTTGGACTCGGGGGCTCGTCAAAAAATAAGAGGTCTACAGAAGAAAGAAGAGCTGAACTTTTGAGCCTATGCTTGACTACAAGTTGACAAACATAGCCTCGGGGGCTACTCCCATCGGGAGCGCTGAGCGCGCACCCGATAGAGATGAGATGGTGAATATTTTAGATGAAGAAGGATAAAACTTCGACTACATAGTCGATAAATTGAAGAGAGATTACTCCCATCGGGTGCGAGTTTTATGGTTGTAGAAACCCGAATATTTTCAGTCAAACTTTGACTGCGACATAAGATTCTCGAGTTGCGTTATCGCAACGAAACTCGAATGCCGTGATTTATCACGAAGGTAAGACCCCGGGATCCGTCCTGTGTGGCCTGGTATACGCACATGGATGCGCTCTGCTGGTATGTATCCGTGTCTACGACGCGAAGAAAATCCTGGTGGACGCACTGGGTACCCTGAGAACCACTGGGATTCATTTTTTGTAAGTCCTAAATGAGGCAAAAGAATGAGTTTGACCGGTATCCCGAATTCAAGTCCAAGGGGATTGAATTTGAAGTAGGTGACAAGTATCTGTTCCGGCAGTTAACTGACCTCTTGATCCGTCAGAGTTGTCAGGCTTGTTCATCGAGACCCCTTGCGAGCAAATTATCATCAATATAAGTCGAAAGACCAAGTCGAAGATTTCAAGATAAAGTCGAAGAATTGATCAAGTCGAAGATTTGAAGATTAGAGATTCAACCCGAATCTGCAATTCTGGTAGAATCTCAGGGGCTACTGACAAGGGTATAGTTAATAGAGCCCGTTAGTTGAGTACCCCTGAGGCCCGATAAGCTAGGCCCAATTGTAATGATAGTCGAATACGAGTGAATACCGTATGTCGATATTTGTAATCTATATCGAACCCTACCCGATCCTCGAGACCTGGCCACCTATATATAGGGGCCAGGAGGGGACGGTGTGGGGCAGATTGAAAGCAAGCCAGGTTTAACACCCAAGTTTACTTTCGATACACACCTATTTCGACTAACTTTACCTTCGAGTTCATCCGACGCCCTATCTCCCCGATCCTAAGTCCTTCATCTAGGACATTTGTCGAGTTAACCCTCGTCAATAGGGCTAGGCACGACTATGACTGAATCACTCCAATATTATGTGTCATAGCTGCAAGGAAAAATATTAAACTTGGATAATTGCAAACATCATAAAAAAATCATTCATAAAATGACGTGTCATAGTTTTCATACATTACATAGATTTACATAGGGTTTAGGGTTTAGGGTAATTCTCCTTCGTCGCGTATGTCGATCCCTTGCCTATGATCGCTTCTTAGGCCGTAACCATGGAGCATCTTCATTATTTAACGGGATGCAAGGGTCAGTTTTCACGGTGAAGGGCGGAATTTCTTCAAACTTATCATAATCTGCTGACATGTCTGTCTTGTCCTCGACTCCCGCGATGTTTCTTTTCCCTGAAAGAACTATGTGACGCCTGGGCTCATCGTCTGATGTATTCGTTTCCTTATTTTTCCTTTTTTTCGGTCTGGAGGACATGTCCTTCACATAGAAAACCTGAGCCACATCATTGGCTAGGACGAATGGTTCGTCTCTGTAACCAAGATTCTTGAGATCCACTGTTGTCATTCCGTACAGCTGGTCCACCTTTACCCCTTCTCCATTCATGTTGACCCAACTGCACCGAAACAAAGGGACCTTAAAAGTAGGTCCATAGTCAAGTTCCCATATCTCCTCTATGTAACCATAGTATGTGTCCTTTTTCCCATTGTCACATGTTGCATCAAAGCGGACACCACTGTTTTGGTTAGTGCTCTTTTTATCTTGGGAGATCGTGTAAAATGTATTCCCATTTATCTCGTACCCTTGGAAAGTCAATATAGTCGCAGATGGTGTCGCGGCCAACAAGTAGAGCTGATCTCCAATAGTGGTGTCATTCATGAGATGTAATTGCAACCAAGTGCCAAAAGTCTCCATGTGATTTTCTTTAATCCAGTAGTCATCCTTCCCCGGGAACTTGGAGCGTACAACATTCATGTGTTCCTTGATATACGGAGCCACGAAGGTAGAACTTTGTAGTGTGCTTGATTCAAAGAATGCCCGTCCCTAAATATCATTGCTTTCTTTCCTATCGTGCCTTTTCCACTCAGTCTCCCCTCATACCGTGATTCAGGAACACCAATCGGCTTAAGGTCAGGAAGAAAGTCAACACAGAACCCAATGACCTCCTCTGTTCCATAGCCCTTGGAGATGCTTCCTTCTGGCCTTGCACGATTACGAACATATTTCTTTAAGACTCCCATGAACCTCTCGAAGGGGAACATATTGTGCAGAAATACATGACCGAGAATGGAAATCTCATCGACTAGGTGAACTAAGAGATGCGTCATAATATTGAAGAAGGACGGGGGGGGGGAACACCAACTCAAAACTAACAAGACATTGGACCACATCCTTTTGTAGCCTTTCCAGACTTTCTCGATCAATCACCTTCTGAGATATTGCATTGAGGAATGCACATAGCTTCACAATGGGTACTCGAACATTTTCCGGTAGAAGCCCCCTCAATGCAACTGGAAGCAACTGCGTCATAATCACGTGACAATCATGAGACTTCAGGTTCTGGAATTTTTTCTCTGCCATATTTATTATTCCCTTTATATTTGACGAGAACCCAGCCGGGACCTTGATACTATTCAGGCATTCAAAAAAGATTTCCTTCTCTGCTTTGGTAAGAGCGTAGCTGCTTAAGTATTGACGGCCTTTATCAGTATGTTTGTTGTATGGGTCTTTGATACGTTGCTGGTCCTCCCGTGCTTCTGGTGTATCTTTTGTCTTCCCATACACGCCTAGGAAGCCTAGCAGGTTCACGCAAAGATTCTTCGTCACGTGCATCACATCGATTGAAGAACGGACCTCTAGGTCTTTCCAATACTCAAGCTCCCAAAATATAGATTTCTTCTTCCACATGGCCGTGTGTCCGGTAATGGGGTCTTTCGGAACAGATTGACCGCCAGAACCCTTTCCAAATATTACTTCTAGGTCCTTCACCATACCAAATACATCAGCACCTTTAGGGAGCTTAGGCTTCTTCCGGTGATCTGCCTCACCATTGAAATGCTTGCCTTTTTTTCTTACTTGATGATTGGTCGAAAGAAATTTACGACACTCCAGGTACACAACCTTCTTACATTTATCCAAATATGTACCTTTAGTCTTATCTAAACAGTGCGTGCATGCATTGTATCCCTTGTTTGACTGTCCTGAAATGTTACTAAGAGCAGACCAATCATTGATGGTTACGAACAGCAACGCTCGTAGGTCAAATGGCTCCTGTTTGTGCTCATCCCACACCTTTACACCTGGTTCTGCCCACGGCTGCAATAGTTCATCGACTAATGGCCTTAGGTACACATCAATGTCGTTGCCGGGTTGCTTCGGTCCTTGGATGAGCACTGGCATCATAATGAACTTCTGCTTCATGCACAACCAAGGAGGAAGGTTGTAGATACATAGAGTCACGGGCCAGGTGCTGTGACTGCAGCTCTGCTCCCCAAAAGGATTCATGCCGTCTGTACTTAGACCAAACCATAAGTTCCTCGCGTCACCTGCAAAGTTCGAGTACTTTCTCTCGATGTTTCTCCACTGCGACCCATCGGCGGGGTGTCTCAGTTTCCCGTCTTTCTTACGCTCTTCTTTGTGCCATCGCAACAACCTGGCATGCTCTTTGTTTCTGAACAGACGTTTCAACCGTGGTATTATAGGAGCATACCACATAACCTTAGCAGGAACCTTCTTCCTTGGGGGCTCGTCATCACCCTCAACATCACCAGGGTCATCTTGTCTGATCTTGTACCGACATGCAGTGCATACCGGACATTTATCCATATTCTCATACTTCTCACCACGGTATATGATACAGTCATTAATCCATGCATGTATCTTCTCCACATCTAATCCTAGAGGGCAGATAGTCTTCTTTGCTTCGTACGTTGTCTCGGGCAGCTCATTATCCTTTGGAAGCTTTGGCTTCATTATTTTCAGTAACTTATCAAATCCCTTGTCAGATAAACCAGCCTCTGCCTTCCATTTCAGCAGTTCAAGTGTGGTACCGAGCTTTGTGCTGCCATCTTCGCAATTTGGGTATAATAACTTTTTGTGATCGTTTTGCATGGCCTCCAACTTCAGCTTCTCCCTTTCTGTATCGCATTGTTGCTTTGCATCAGAAATGACCCGACCAAGACCATCACCGGGCTCATCCGATGCCCGTTGTTCTTCTTCATTGCCGCCTCCCTCTTCTTCATTGTCTTCTATTGCAGTATCACCGTATTCTTCAGGATAGTTGTCATCATCCTCTTCTTCATTTTCTTCCAGCCTAACCCCTCTTTCTCCGTGCATGGCCCAACAATAATATCCGGGCATGAAACCTCTCCGAAGAAGATGGCTTTGAAGGATTCTCGGGGCAGAGTGCTCCGTCAAATTTCGACAGTCGATGCAGGGACAAGGCATAAAATTATCCACTTTGTTTACCTTAGCCACATCGATAAATTTATGCAGGCCTGCAATAAAATCAGAATCGTGTCGGTCGCCGTACATCCATCGCATCCGCGCATCGATCTGCGTTATAATAATTAACTATTACAATAACATCATGAATAGTGAAATGACCACCCGCATTGACACATATGCAAGATTTTTATATCAGTTACATATGAAGAAGATAAGGTTGCTAACCTCGGCGGAGGATACCGTGTTGTGCGAACTTAAATGTGGCATGAACATTTCGTCAAACACATTGTGTGCAATCAAAGGAAAAAAAAGCTAGCACCCACACCACACACACAATCCAGCAAATTTTTGTGGCAAAGGGCAAAGGGCTGGGTATCAATTTATAGCCAGGGGAGGGTCTTTGATCCCGGTTCATGCCATGAACCGGGACCGATGATCCGTAGAGAGGCACGTGCCATGCTGGGGAGACATTGGTCCCGGTTCATGCCACAAACCGGGACCGATACCCTGAAATGAACCGGGACTAATCTCCAGGCGGCATGAACCGGGACCAATACGTGTCATTAGTCCCCAGTGGCCAGCCGAACCGGGACAGATGACATTTGGGTGCTGGACCAAAGACCCTTTTTCTATTAGTGCGTGTATACTGCATTGTCAGTACAGTACGTCCCAAGAAAATAAGTCTGAAAGTTCACACACTACATTTCAGAAAATCAGTTGTGCTATGGGAATAATCAGTCTGAAGCCTAGCGACATTAGGAAACATGATGAGGAGGCTAGCGACATTAAAGAAATGTGGATCCTGTTGCCTAGTTGATATTTGATTTATAATAAACTCAACACATTAACCTACTTTGAATATGGAATATTTTTTGAAGTTTGAATATGGAATATTTGACCATGGTTGTCCACAATGGCTCACTAAATCTTGACACATCTTATGAAACAGTCATTCTATCTATATGCCTTTAATGCACTAGGGTTCTTTGAAGTTATTCACACCTCTTGATCCCCACAGTTGCTAGAGAAATACATACTTTATCTGAAATGTCGTTGTTGATAGAATTAAAGGAGAGGCCGCTCTTTGGGATGTGAGAAATCCTTGAAATTTCATGTTTGCCACACTACAAAATCAAACATGATTTCCAATTTCTTATGTGCTTTATGCTGGTTCCACTTCCTTCCTCTTTTGGACTATTCACCTCGAATCAACTCTTGCTAGTGTCGGTTTTGATAGCATGTGTACTTGTATTTCATTTTTTTTTCACATTTCCATTTCTTATCAACTATGATGAGCAAGTGGTAGCAAAATGACAGGAGAGCATAACATCTGGAAAAGCAGACTGTGTGTAACCATTATGCTGACTGTCACGAAATCTGCGCAACATCTCTCATTTGGACCATGTATAATCTCTAAACAGTCAGGGCCCAACAAGTGAGCCTAATACAAGCAACTGGTTGCTTATCAAATAAAATTCTTTATAATGCTATGGTAGGATTTCAAATGTGCAGGCACGTCATTGGCTTGCTTGACTTGGTGGAGGAGCTCCGTGTGCTGTCCCTGCCTGAGCGTGGTTGATTTCACCCTCCAGAACACGTGTTTACTGCTCAAGGTGCTGCATGGGCTCCTCTCTGGGCGCGACACACCTTGGACCCGGTGGGTGAAGCGCAGTTACCTGTGCTCGCATCCCGCGCCTTCCATGTCGTCCTGGCGCCATTTTTCGTCCCTGATACCCCTCTACCGGTCTATTACCTGTGTGGTTCCGGGGGATGGGGCCTCGACATCATTTTGGTTTGACAGCTGGTCGCCGCTCGGGCCGCTTGTGTCTGCTCTCCCAGCAGCCTTCTCGCATTGCCTCTTCCCTGATGCGACGCTAGCGGAGGCCATCGGGGAGGGGGCACGCGCCGCGGTCATCCCGGTTCGGCACCGTCTGACGGCACAGGCTGAGGCTGAGCTGGCATTTCTAAGTGCTCAGCTGCGCGCTCTTCACCTTACGCCCTCCGCGGATCGCAGGCTTGTCTCATTCGAGGCCTCGGAGGAGTTCCGCACCGCCGACGTATATCGTGCGCTGTGCTCCTCGGGCTGCATCGTGCCTCACCAGGGGCTCAACTGGGAGAACTTCACGCCTCCCAAGGTGCGTGTGTTCTTCTGGATTCTTCGGCTCGGGAAGACAAGGACACGCGCACATTTGTCCCGTTTGGGTTGTGTCCCCTCGTCGGACTGTCCCTTCTGCCCTGGGCGTCTGTAGGATGTGCGGCACCTGTTCGTGCAGTGCCCGCGCTTGGCCGCTGTGTGGGCGCTCGCTGCTCCCGGCCTTCACCTCCCCCCCTCGGCCGGCCTGACGATGCTTATGGACGGGCTCGCCGAGCACCTCTCAGATATGCAGTCGTCGCCCCGTAACACGGTGGTCCAAGTTATTTGTGAGCGCCCTTGCTGAGGGACAGGACATGCTTCCATCATTTTGGACATGGAGTCTGTTCTGGTAAGGACTATTGGTAACTCATTATGCATCGATACAAATAATGGAATTTCAGTTGTCCTAAAGCCTGCAGGATCGCTCAATGGTCAATAAGTTCTCATTTCAAATGCTGTACTGACTGCGAATCTGTAGTTTGGATAAAGTTAAGTTTGAGACAGTATCCCAAACCATTGGAAGTCATACATACTAGTAAGTTTTCGTATGCTCCTCTGAGTAATTTGTCGTTTCTAGCCAAACTTATTTTGGGAGAGTCTTTGATTCAATTCTTATTTTTTAGAAGTCCAACGAATATATCCGGTGTTCTTAATTTTCTTTCACTAACATGCCATACATGTTGCTCTGGCTGTGCAGATAGTTTCATTGAGAAAATTCTTTCAGTAACATTGATTTATCTTCTGGCATGAAGCATTGAAGCTGATGAGCATGGTGCAACTGCGTTCTGTTAATCACTTGGTAGTGAATGTTGGTGTCTGCTGATGCTTTACTGTTTGGTGCTTAGCGAAACCAGGTTTGTTCTATTTCCTCTAGTCTGCAGCCTTCATATGTTTGATCCTGTTGCCTAGTTGATATTTCATTTATAATAAACTCAACACATTAACCTACTTTGAATATGGAATATTTTTTGAAGTTTGAATATGGAATATTTGACCATGGTTGTCCACAATGGCTCACTAAATCTTGACACATCTTATGAAACAATCATTCTATCTATATGCCTTTAATGCACTAGGGTTCTTTGAAGTTATTCACACCTCTTGATGCCCACAGTTGCTAGAGAAATCGATACATATATAAAGGTTGGAAGTTTTAGAGAGCTCTTAGGCATGCCACCTCACCTTCTTGCACTGTAGATGCATCTACAGTACATATCATCTACAATGTAAGCACATTCTGGTTGTGTGTTGCTTCATTTTTTACAACCCACGTCACAGGGGCTGTTCATATAAACAGTACCGCAGGATGAACAGTAGCCTATGAACAGAGGATAAGGGATTTAGAGCTCCCTAAGACAACCCACGCCGCATGGGCTGTTCGCATGAACAGTACCACAGGATGAACAGTAGCCTATGAACAGTACCTACGAATAGTAAATCACTATAGTTTGTTTGTGGTGTACTTTTTTTGTAGTGAACAGTACCACAGGATGAACAGTGCCTATAAATAGTGAATTGCTATAGTTGTGTTATAATTTTTTTGCAGTAAATTTTTTTATACAAATTTCAACACAAAGTGCAATTCAATCCAATAGTAATTTCAATAATAATTCTTTGAACCCAATTTTGTAGCAGTATTTCTTCAACGGTGCAGGAATGGTAGTTCTTTCATAAAACTATTTAATCCCAACTATAATTTACCTGTAGTAATTTTGGTGATAATTACGTAAGAGTATTTTTTTTCAATGGTGCGCAATTTCTTGATGGCAATTTATCAACGTTATTTTTCCATCGGTACAAGAGCGATAATTATTTGACATGAATTTCCCCCACAGCTCTTCAACAGTAACGACCTTCTTATGTAGTAGAAGTATTCATGCGGTAACTATAAGAAGGCTTCATTTTTTAACCATCACCATTTAAATGGTAAATATGCAACGGCCAAAAAACACACTCTAACCACTAACTACTACTAGAATATTAGTTATTTTTCAACAAAAATTTGTCGACAATAATTCTTTTCTTGATAAAAAAATCCCCACATAATTATTCAACCGCACTAATTCACCAACCATAGGTCTTCAGCGATGCTTAATTCTTTATGCCAAGTCAGTTGTTCGGTACTGTTCATGCGCGTATGAACAGTGTTTTGCACATGAACAGTAACATCTTTTTATATGTGGGCTGCCATGGCCGGTATTACTTCTAGATTTGTCTTCCCTGTAGTCAAAGCGGTTCTGAATACCATATCTTCATACGTGAGCTGTTCATTTAACAGCTCAACACGTGCAACCTCTCCCCAGAAATATCAATCCAGTCTGATCTTCTCCACCGTCTGATCTTCTCCACCGGCCTCTCTAGAACCTTACCCATCTAAAACTCTGTGCACTCACTCTCGCCTGCCTCCCCATCTTGTGAGCAGAAGAGAGAGCAGTAGCACCAAAGTAGAGAAAAAAAAAGAGAGATATCAGCACAGATGGCAGAAGACCCGGCAACGCCCGTCGCCATTAACAATTTTCGCGGTGATGCAAGAACCCACCTCTATTCATCATCTCACCATCATCATATCAGAAAGCCACGTGAAGAGGCCGATGGAGAGGCAGCCACAAATAGTAGTAGGAGGTTCCGTCGTTGCTACCTGTAGTGGGAGTTGGGTTTATGTGTGTGTACCTTTTGCTCGGCTCCGACGTGACGTCCGTTGGCACCGCTCCACGGTTCCTTCCAGTGTATGCGCACCTTGCTACTTCGACGAGGTTTTTCTTGATTCCTCGCAGCATGGAAGCTCTACATGCCCACCGTCTTCTGCCTTGGCGCCGACGACGAGCTCACACTCATGGAGCCGTGCGATGGATGCAGTCGTGGTCTGGCATCCTCTCCGTCGACACCAGGCTCGACGAGCTCGGGCACGCTGTATGCCTCGATCGCTGGACGCCTACAGCCCGCTCTAGAACCTCCACCTCCTCTGATCATGTCGCCTTCTTGGACATGGACGCTGCAAAGTTCAAGGCGGACCTACAGCATTGCATGAGTTTTCATGGAGTTGCCGTCCTCCTCTCCTCACGCGGCCTCTCCTCTACTCACGCGGTCTCTCCTCTCCTCACGCGGCCTTCTTGAACATTGACACCGCCAGGTTCAGGTTGGACCTACAACACTGCATCAATTTCATGGAGCTGTGTTATATATGTAAGTTGTCGTATATTGATTATACAATTTTTTCAGAAATACAATGGTTTGTCTACAAGCTGATCTTTTTTTAGTTGGTTACTTCAGGGTTTGAGTAGTGGAAATATTTCATTGTTGTAGAACCATTCATGCTCTTCCTTGCACAAGTATACTATATTGTCTCTATTTAGTTATTTCTCCTTCCAGTAATATCACTTTATTTTTCAATATTATCAAGCATCCGATTACCACAATTATTTTATCTAGCACTATTTCTAATTTCCCAAATACATTGATTCAAGTATTGATTTTCTTCCTGCAAATCATTTTGGTATGATTATTTTTTTAAATAGTTGTCAAACAAACAGTGTTTGAATCTTTGCTTCTCTTCCGGTACAAATCAATTGGGCTACAAATACTATCAGCGAATGGTCATCATAAATACTACTTCAACAGCATTACTTATATTCTGAAGTACATGTTATTTGCATATCCCATTGACCGACATAGACAGCGTACATACATTTCCAAACATGCATATATTTAGGCAACGAATACTACTTAAGGGCTCAGTTTCTGTTGCATACCTCCCTGCTTATGTATTTTCTTTGTGTACCCCACACAGCCAACATCGAACGGTCTTCCTATAGATGGACACCGTCGTCTTCCAGCTGAACCTGCAACAAGGTAACCATTTTCAGTGAGATGTGTTCAGTATTGCAAGTTGTTGTTTATTTATCATAATTTCGTAGCAATTCAATGCTTCGCCTACAAGCTGATCTATTTTTGTGACCTCAGGTTTTCAGTACTGAAAAGAAAAAGGTTCACAAGGACACAATTACCCTATTGGATTCAAGATCGTCAGAGGAAAGAATAAATATGTTATAGATATGTCGATTATAAATATGCCTGCCAACAAGAGGTTCTAGATCTCTAATGGCATCAAAGAGCAACTTCAGGTTAGTTAGAATTTCAGAGTTGCATAGGTCATGTCAGGCTACGACAACTCCTGAATTTTGTATTTACCATGGTATCACCAGATCAATGATTGATGTTTCTCAGATTTACTGCTGCGTGAGAATTTTTAGTGGGCCACCCAAACTAATAATCTCATATGGGACATATGTTGTGAGTACAAGTTAGTAACACATCATTTCTAAATAGCAATTATTTGGGACGTCTATTCAAAAGAACAAAACTAGAGGTTTCTTGCTGTTGATTATAATGACATGTTGTAATACTCTGAGCTAAGGAAATGGTAGTGTACTCATTCTTTCTTTAAGGTCACAAGGCGTTCTACGCTTCTAAGGTGCATAAACCTCAGCTTTAGGATTGAAGGTTCCACGTTTTCTGGTACCTTTCTTAGGGGCCATGTACTTGGAGGCGCGGTCTTTGGCAAAACAGCCCGTCGCCCCTCATGGTACTGATTCCCTTCCTTTTTTCCTACACGAGTTAACCCCTACTTTAAAATTGCAAATGTTCAGGAAAAAGAAGCTAGGTAGAAATCATATAAGTTTGATTACACATGCATCTTTAATGAACAAATGTTCTATTTGTTGCCCCAATAGAACTACCATATTTTGCTTACAAAATCCAACAGAAACTCATGAATACTTGGCTAAAAGTACCTTTCACAAAAAAAAGTAAGAATGGAAAAATTGTGTTAGCAAAACCGATGCTTCAGATTTGTATTCCAAGGTATTGATCAATTGCAATAAGTTTTCATTCTTTCTTGCTACAAAAAATGCTTCGAAATGTTTTAGTTAGCATAAATGCTGCTTACGATATCACAGAAGTTATAATTCTTTCTTCCTACTCTAAGAATGATAGAATTAAATTCTCTAGGAACGAATATGTGGGTTTGTAAACCATACGAGATCAAACACTGATTTTGTTAAATGGATTTAGAAAAGAGTGGCGATTCATACTTGTGTGTACATGATTCATACTAAAAAATCATTACCAACTTCAGGACTAAATCTGTCGGTTTAGAAAGCAGTATAAGTTATAGAAGATTGAACAACGAATTTTCATCGAGCTGACAAAGTGAAGAGTTATAAATGTGGAGAAACGGGTGGTGCATGTCTACAAGATTGGCCACTCATTTTGACAGCTAAACTAAATTAGAGAATATAAGGGAGCAAACCTTCAGTTAACTCCCCAAGTCCGATTAGCTCTGTAGCTGCGCGCTGCAGCCGATTCAGGCAAACGGCAGCCGGAGCGGCTCCCGGACGAATGCAGTGCACATGTGGCTCAGTGGGTGGAGCAGGCCGCGGCGCACTGGGGGAGGAGCAGCCCGCGGCCCGGCCGTTGACGGGCGGCAAGTGGAATCCGGGCCACAAGTCTCCTTCTCCCGTGTCCCTCACATTCTGGGTCATAGCTGCTGCCGGGAAGCGAAAGAGTCGCCGCCGGTCGAGCCCCTCCGCTGGCGACGCTGGACGGAATCAACAGATCGGTCGCCGGGCAGAGGCAAGGCCGGTCGTGGTGGTCCCGTCGAGCAGGAAGAGGCACCAGCTACCAAGCGCGTCGAAGCTGGAGATGGAGCAGGAAGGTCCACCGGCGACCGCGCGCTCCGTGGTCTTCCCCGCCGTCCGCCAAATCAGGGTGGGAGCTCTAGGCGTCCAGGAACCTCCACGGTGGAGAAGGTCACCACCGCATCACGGGAATTTCTATCGGGTCGGGTACTGATGTGTTGTTCACTTTTGTCGGTTGAGTTAGCTCCGTTTGTGCAGTTTACACAGTTATTAGCAGCGGTAAAATAGATCATGAGTCAGTGTCCGATATGGTCCTGTAATGGCTGCATAAGGGTGCCATAATTTCATAGTATTTGGCAATAAATTGACATACCACACCGGATAGCAAAAAGGACGTTCCTTCGGAGTAAGGGTAGCTACGATCTATGTTTATACAGTATAATTTTACAAATAAAATGTGACATCACCGATGTTGTATACCTACTAAGTATTTCGCTTAAAAGTAGAGAACTATCTCACACTTTTTTGAAGATTCAAACTATCTCAAACTTTTACGGAGATTGCACAAAATATAACAATATTTTTGAAATATTTCACCATTAGTCTAATATACTAATTGAGTGGCATAAATGTTGATACCCTTTTATTTAAACATGATCAAACTTAAAAATTCAAGTCAGTCATCTTTTATTAATGATCTTCCCTTTCCCATTTTTTCTATTTTATGGCAATAATATAATGTCCTTCAATTTCTCTGATCTGTCTAAGAAAGATACTAACAAATAAGGAACATTTTCTTTCACGATCTGTTCTAATGATATGAATATTTTATTTAATATTATAGAGATGTTGATGAAGAAAAAAACTTAATCGCTTCAACATCGGACTAAGATGGATTAACGGGCGCGGCGTGCCGCCGCGCCTACCTTCCTAGTACATACTTTATCTGAAATAGTTTAGAAGACAAAAGCGATATTTAGCAGGATTTTTGCAACACGGAGTACTAACTAGCACATCTAAAACAATGGAGTTCCTCATTAGTCTTGAGTTCGGCCCTTTAACTGTTTTTACATATAAGCAGGACAGGGCAACCTTGCTTAGGTGATCCTTGGAACCCTTCTTTAGGATGTGAGAAATCCTTGAAATTTCGTGTTTGCCACACTACAAAGCAAACATGAGCTCCTAATTTCTTATGTGCTTTATGCTGGTTTCACTTCCTTCCTCTTTTGGATCATCCACCTTGAATCAACTCTTGCTAGTGTTGGTTTTGATAGCGTGTATACTTCTATTTCATTTTTTTTTCACATTTCCAATTCTTATTAACTCTGATGAGCAAGTGGTAGCAAAATGACATGTGAGCATAACATCGGGAAAAGCAGACTCTGTGTAACCATTATGCTGACTGCCACGAAATCTGCGCAACAGCTCTCATTTGGACCATGTCTAATCTCTGAACAATCAGGGCCCAACTAGTGAGCCTAATACAAGCTACTGGTTGCTAGTAAAATAGAATTCTTTATAATGATACTATAGGATCTCTCACTTGTGTTTAAATGAAAAGAGAGAGCTTATTGCCATCTGTATCAGCCACATGCATTCGTCTTGTTTCCCATTTCTTGAATTAATAGCCTTACATTGTTATATGAAGAACCTTTCTCACCGAAAGCCCTCCTTGCCTTAATGGCGTAGTCTTTTGCTCTCATCCTCAACTCTTCTGCAGCCTCCCCCTCACCCATCAGGGTGTACACTGCTGTCTCCACAGCATCTCTTGTAACCATAACCTCTTGTTGTTCGTTTCCCCACTGTGTAACTCCTTTCACTCCAACCTCCAAACCAGTTTTCAGCACATCCACCACCAACTTCTCGTTCACAAACTGCTCCGCAAAGTGTGGCCATGTGATCATGGGCACACCTGCACAGATGCCCTCTATTGTTGAGTTCCACCCACAGTGCGTCACAAATCCTCCAATGGCTTGGTGCCACAGTATCATTACCTGTGGCGCCCAGCCTCTTATGATCATGCCTCTGTCTTTGACACGCTCCTCAAACCCATCTGCAAGCCATTCCTCGACTTCTGGAAACTTAGCTCCTGCTTTGATCACCCAAATAAAGGGTTTCTTGGAGGCTTCAAGTCCCAGTCCTATCTCAGCAAGCTGTTGAGGTGTAGTGGCAGCAACAGCAAGGCTGCCAAAGCTGACAAAGATTACTGAGCCGGGCTTCATTGAATCAAGCCATTGCAAGCATTGAGCCTCATCCGTTGATGCCTTGTTTCCTCTGGCGGCCATTGTGTTGCTGTCTCGGTGGCAGAGGCACATTGGCCCGACCGTCCAGACCTTCTTCCTTGTCACTTGCTCCAAAGATTCAATGTACAGTGTCTCTAGCTCTTGGAAGCTGTTAATGATCTCACCATCGCATCTGAGCTCCTCCTCATACATCTTCTCACGGAACTTCTCAATACCTGGAATGGAAAGGCTTCCAGGGCATTTAGCCTTCATCAACTCTAGTTGTGTAGGGAACCCCGGGAACGTGATGAGCTCATTTTCATCTGTGACGTTTTCCAGTACCTTGGTGTGAGAGATGATGTACCTGCGAGATGGTCATTGTTTTTTAAAACTATGTTGAAGTATAGACTTCCTTGACAAACGTCAACAGTGCACTGGCCTAGAATAATTGCTTATAAGTATCAGTTTTTCGTAATTTGTATAAATATATGTTTCGTTTCGTAAAGCTGTACCCAGGTTGATTTTTTCTTGTGTAGCCTTTAATATGTGTATGCTTTCTTTTTTCTGGAAAGAATTCACTCTAATTTATCGTCTGCTGTTTAAGTAAAATACTTTTAGAATAGCAGCAAATATATATATATGTTCAAAAGAAAATTAACTACTGACAAGGTTAATTTGCCTCTTATATGGTTGTACCTGACAAGCGACGAGAAGCCACAGCCAAACCATAAGTTCCTCGCGTCACCTGCAAAGTTCGAGTACTTTCTCTCGATGTTTCTCCACTGCGACCCATCGGCGGGGTGTCTCAGTTTCCCGTCTTTCTTACGCTCTTCTTTGTGCCATCGCAACAACCTGGCATGCTCTTTGTTTCTGAACAGACGTTTCAACCGTGGTATTATAGGAGCATACCACATAACCTTAGCAGGAACCTTCTTCCTTGGGGGCTCGTCATCACCCTCAACATCACCAGGGTCATCTTGTCTGATCTTGTACCGACATGCAGTGCATACCGGACATTTATCCATATTCTCATACTTCTCACCACGGTATATGATACAGTCATTAATCATGCATGTATCTTCTCCACATCTAATCCTAGAGGGCAGATAGTCTTCTTTGCTTCGTACGTTGTCTCGGGCAGCTCATTATCCTTTGGAAGCTTTGGCTTCATTATTTTCAGTAACTTTCAAATCCCTTGTCAGATAAACCAGCCTCTGCCTTCCATTTCAGCAGTTCAAGTGTGGTACCGAGCTTTGTGCTGCCATCTTCGCAATTTGGGTATAATAACTTTTTGTGATCGTTTTGCATGGCCTCCAACTTCAGCTTCTCCCTTTCTGTATCGCATTGTTGCTTTGCATCAGAAATGACCCGACCAAGACCATCACCGGGCTCATCCGATGCCCGTTGTTCTTCTTCATTGCCGCCTCCCTCTTCTTCATTGTCTTCTATTGCAGTATCACCGTATTCTTCAGGATAGTTGTCATCATCCTCTTCTTCATTTTCTTCCAGCCTAACCCCTCTTTCTCCGTGCATGGCCCAACAATAATATCCGGGCATGAAACCTCTCCGAAGAAGATGGCTTTGAAGGATTCTCGGGGCAGAGTGCTCCGTCAAATTTCGACAGTCGATGCAGGGACAAGGCATAAAATTATCCACTTTGTTTACCTTAGCCACATCGATAAATTTATGCAGGCCTGCAATAAAATCAGAATCGTGTCGGTCGCCGTACATCCATCGCATCCGCGCATCGATCTGCGTTATAATAATTAACTATTACAATAACATCATGAATAGTGAAATGACCACCCGCATTGACACATATGCAAGATTTTTATATCAGTTACATATGAAGAAGATAAGGTTGCTAACCTCGGCGGAGGATACCGTGTTGTGCGAACTTAAATGTGGCATGAACATTTCGTCAAACACATTGTGTGCAATCAAAGGAAAAAAAAGCTAGCACCCACACCACACACACAATCCAGCAAATTTTTGTGGCAAAGGGCAAAGGGCTGGGTATCAATTTATAGCCAGGGGAGGGTCTTTGATCCCGGTTCATGCCATGAACCGGGACCGATGATCCGTAGAGAGGCACGTGCCATGCTGGGGAGACATTGGTCCCGGTTCATGCCACAAACCGGGACCGATACCCTGAAATGAACCGGGACTAATCTCCAGGCGGCATGAACCGGGACCAATACGTGTCATTAGTCCCCAGTGGCCAGCCGAACCGGGACAGATGACATTTGGGTGCTGGACCAAAGACCCTTTTTCTATTAGTGCGTGTATACTGCATTGTCAGTACAGTACGTCCCAAGAAAATAAGTCTGAAAGTTCACACACTACATTTCAGAAAATCAGTTGTGCTATGGGAATAATCAGTCTGAAGCCTAGCGACATTAGGAAACATGATGAGGAGGCTAGCGACATTAAAGAAATGTGGATCCTGTTGCCTAGTTGATATTTGATTTATAATAAACTCAACACATTAACCTACTTTGAATATGGAATATTTTTTGAAGTTTGAATATGGAATATTTGACCATGGTTGTCCACAATGGCTCACTAAATCTTGACACATCTTATGAAACAGTCATTCTATCTATATGCCTTTAATGCACTAGGGTTCTTTGAAGTTATTCACACCTCTTGATCCCCACAGTTGCTAGAGAAATACATACTTTATCTGAAATGTCGTTGTTGATAGAATTAAAGGAGAGGCCGCTCTTTGGGATGTGAGAAATCCTTGAAATTTCATGTTTGCCACACTACAAAATCAAACATGATTTCCAATTTCTTATGTGCTTTATGCTGGTTCCACTTCCTTCCTCTTTTGGACTATTCACCTCGAATCAACTCTTGCTAGTGTCGGTTTTGATAGTGTGTACTTGTATTTCATTTTTTTTTCACATTTCCATTTCTTATCAACTATGATGAGCAAGTGGTAGCAAAATGACAGGAGAGCATAACATCTGGAAAAGCAGACTGTGTGTAACCATTATGCTGACTGTCACGAAATCTGCGCAACATCTCTCATTTGGACCATGTATAATCTCTAAACAGTCAGGGCCCAACAAGTGAGCCTAATACAAGCAACTGGTTGCTTATCAAATAAAATTCTTTATAATGCTATGGTAGGATTTCAAATGTGCAGGCACGTCATTGGCTTGCTTGACTTGGTGGAGGAGCTCCGTGTGCTGTCCCTGCCTGAGCGTGGTTGATTTCACCCTCCAGAACACGTGTTTACTGCTCAAGGTGCTGCATGGGCTCCTCTCGGGCGCGACACACCTTGGACCCGGTGGGTGAAGCGCAGTTACCTGTGCTCGCATCCCGCGCCTTCCATGTCGTCCTGGCGCCATTTTTCGTCCCTGATACCCCTCTACCGGTCTATTACCTGTGTGGTTCCGGGGGATGGGGCCTCGACATCATTTTGGTTTGACAGCTGGTCGCCGCTCGGGCCGCTTGTGTCTGCTCTCCCAGCAGCCTTCTCGCATTGCCTCTTCCCTGATGCGACGCTAGCGGAGGCCATCGGGGAGGGGGCACGCGCCGCGGTCATCCCGGTTCGGCACCGTCTGACGGCACAGGCTGAGGCTGAGCTGGCATTTCTAAGTGCTCAGCTGCGCGCTCTTCACCTTACGCCCTCCGCGGATCGCAGGCTTGTCTCATTCGAGGCCTCGGAGGAGTTCCGCACCGCCGACGTATATCGTGCGCTGTGCTCCTCGGGCTGCATCGTGCCTCACCAGGGGCTCAACTGGGAGAACTTCACGCCTCCCAAGGTGCGTGTGTTCTTCTGGATTCTTCGGCTCGGGAAGACAAGGACACGCGCACATTTGTCCCGTTTGGGTTGTGTCCCCTCGTCGGACTGTCCCTTCTGCCCTGGGCGTCTGTAGGATGTGCGGCACCTGTTCGTGCAGTGCCCGCGCTTGGCCGCTGTGTGGGCGCTCGCTGCTCCCGGCCTTCACCTCCCCCCCTCGGCCGGCCTGACGATGCTTATGGACGGGCTCGCCGAGCACCTCTCAGATATGCAGTCGTCGCCCCGTAACACGGTGGTCCAAGTTATTTGTGAGCGCCCTTGCTGAGGGACAGGACATGCTTCCATCATTTTGGACATGGAGTCTGTTCTGGTAAGGACTATTGGTAACTCATTATGCATCGATACAAATAATGGAATTTCAGTTGTCCTAAAGCCTGCAGGATCGCTCAATGGTCAATAAGTTCTCATTTCAAATGCTGTACTGACTGCGAATCTGTAGTTTGGATAAAGTTAAGTTTGAGACAGTATCCCAAACCATTGGAAGTCATACATACTAGTAAGTTTTCGTATGCTCCTCTGAGTAATTTGTCGTTTCTAGCCAAACTTATTTTGGGAGAGTCTTTGATTCAATTCTTATTTTTTAGAAGTCCAACGAATATATCCGGTGTTCTTAATTTTCTTTCACTAACATGCCATACATGTTGCTCTGGCTGTGCAGATAGTTTCATTGAGAAAATTCTTTCAGTAACATTGATTTATCTTCTGGCATGAAGCATTGAAGCTGATGAGCATGGTGCAACTGCGTTCTGTTAATCACTTGGTAGTGAATGTTGGTGTCTGCTGATGCTTTACTGTTTGGTGCTTAGCGAAACCAGGTTTGTTCTATTTCCTCTAGTCTGCAGCCTTCATATGTTTGATCCTGTTGCCTAGTTGATATTTCATTTATAATAAACTCAACACATTAACCTACTTTGAATATGGAATATTTTTTGAAGTTTGAATATGGAATATTTGACCATGGTTGTCCACAATGGCTCACTAAATCTTGACACATCTTATGAAACAATCATTCTATCTATATGCCTTTAATGCACTAGGGTTCTTTGAAGTTATTCACACCTCTTGATGCCCACAGTTGCTAGAGAAATCGATACATATATAAAGGTTGGAAGTTTTAGAGAGCTCTTAGGCATGCCACCTCACCTTCTTGCACTGTAGATGCATCTACAGTACATATCATCTACAATGTAAGCACATTCTGGTTGTGTGTTGCTTCATTTTTTACAACCCACGTCACAGGGGCTGTTCATATAAACAGTACCGCAGGATGAACAGTAGCCTATGAACAGAGGATAAGGGATTTAGAGCTCCCTAAGACAACCCACGCCACATGGGCTGTTCGCATGAACAGTACCACAGGATGAACAGTAGCCTATGAACAGTACCTACGAATAGTAAATCACTATAGTTTGTTTGTGGTGTACTTTTTTTGTAGTGAACAGTACCACAGGATGAACAGTGCCTATAAATAGTGAATTGCTATAGTTGTGTTTAATTTTTTTGCAGTAAATTTTTTTATACAAATTTCAACACAAAGTGCAATTCAATCCAATAGTAATTTCAATAATAATTCTTTGAACCCAATTTTGTAGCAGTATTTCTTCAACGGTGCAGGAATGGTAGTTCTTTCATAAAACTATTTAATCCCAACTATAATTTACCTGTAGTAATTTTGGTGATAATTACGTAAGAGTATTTTTTTTCAATGGTGCGCAATTTCTTGATGGCAATTTATCAACGTTATTTTTCCATCGGTACAAGAGCGATAATTATTTGACATGAATTTCCCCCACAGCTCTTCAACAGTAACGACCTTCTTATGTAGTAGAAGTATTCATGCGGTAACTATAAGAAGGCTTCATTTTTTAACCATCACCATTTAAATGGTAAATATGCAACGGCCAAAAAACACACTCTAACCACTAACTACTACTAGAATATTAGTTATTTTTCAACAAAAATTTGTCGACAATAATTCTTTTCTTGATAAAAAAATCCCCACATAATTATTCAACCGCACTAATTCACCAACCATAGGTCTTCAGCGATGCTTAATTCTTTATGCCAAGTCAGTTGTTCGGTACTGTTCATGCGCGTATGAACAGTGTTTTGCACATGAACAGTAACATCTTTTTATATGTGGGCTGCCATGGCCGGTATTACTTCTAGATTTGTCTTCCCTGTAGTCAAAGCGGTTCTGAATACCATATCTTCATACGTGAGCTGTTCATTTAACAGCTCAACACGTGCAACCTCTCCCCAGAAATATCAATCCAGTCTGATCTTCTCCACCGTCTGATCTTCTCCACCGGCCTCTCTAGAACCTTACCCATCTAAAACTCTGTGCACTCACTCTCGCCTGCCTCCCCATCTTGTGAGCAGAAGAGAGAGCAGTAGCACCAAAGTAGAGAAAAAAAAAGAGAGATATCAGCACAGATGGCAGAAGACCCGGCAACGCCCGTCGCCATTAACAATTTTCGCGGTGATGCAAGAACCCACCTCTATTCATCATCTCACCATCATCATATCAGAAAGCCACGTGAAGAGGCCGATGGAGAGGCAGCCACAAATAGTAGTAGGAGGTTCCGTCGTTGCTACCTGTAGTGGGAGTTGGGTTTATGTGTGTGTACCTTTTGCTCGGCTCCGACGTGACGTCCGTTGGCACCGCTCCACGGTTCCTTCCAGTGTATGCGCACCTTGCTACTTCGACGAGGTTTTTCTTGATTCCTCGCAGCATGGAAGCTCTACATGCCCACCGTCTTCTGCCTTGGCGCCGACGACGAGCTCACACTCATGGAGCCGTGCGATGGATGCAGTCGTGGTCTGGCATCCTCTCCGTCGACACCAGGCTCGACGAGCTCGGGCACGCTGTATGCCTCGATCGCTGGACGCCTACAGCCCGCTCTAGAACCTCCACCTCCTCTGATCATGTCGCCTTCTTGGACATGGACGCTGCAAAGTTCAAGGCGGACCTACAGCATTGCATGAGTTTTCATGGAGTTGCCGTCCTCCTCTCCTCACGCGGCCTCTCCTCTACTCACGCGGTCTCTCCTCTCCTCACGCGGCCTTCTTGAACATTGACACCGCCAGGTTCAGGTTGGACCTACAACACTGCATCAATTTCATGGAGCTGTGTTATATATGTAAGTTGTCGTATATTGATTATACAATTTTTTCAGAAATACAATGGTTTGTCTACAAGCTGATCTTTTTTTAGTTGGTTACTTCAGGGTTTGAGTAGTGGAAATATTTCATTGTTGTAGAACCATTCATGCTCTTCCTTGCACAAGTATACTATATTGTCTCTATTTAGTTATTTCTCCTTCCAGTAATATCACTTTATTTTTCAATATTATCAAGCATCCGATTACCACAATTATTTTATCTAGCACTATTTCTAATTTCCCAAATACATTGATTCAAGTATTGATTTTCTTCCTGCAAATCATTTTGGTATGATTATTTTTTTAAATAGTTGTCAAACAAACAGTGTTTGAATCTTTGCTTCTCTTCCGGTACAAATCAATTGGGCTACAATACTATCAGCGAATGGTCATCATAAATACTACTTCAACAGCATTACTTATATTCTGAAGTACATGTTATTTGCATATCCCATTGACCGACATAGACAGCGTACATACATTTCCAAACATGCATATATTTAGGCAACGAATACTACTTAAGGGCTCAGTTTCTGTTGCATACCTCCCTGCTTATGTATTTTCTTTGTGTACCCCACACAGCCAACATCGAACGGTCTTCCTATAGATGGACACCGTCGTCTTCCAGCTGAACCTGCAACAAGGTAACCATTTTCAGTGAGATGTGTTCAGTATTGCAAGTTGTTGTTTATTTATCATAATTTCGTAGCAATTCAATGCTTCGCCTACAAGCTGATCTATTTTTGTGACCTCAGGTTTTCAGTACTGAAAAGAAAAAGGTTCACAAGGACACAATTACCCTATTGGATTCAAGATCGTCAGAGGAAAGAATAAATATGTTATAGATATGTCGATTATAAATATGCCTGCCAACAAGAGGTTCTAGATCTCTAATGGCATCAAAGAGCAACTTCAGGTTAGTTAGAATTTCAGAGTTGCATAGGTCATGTCAGGCTACGACAACTCCTGAATTTTGTATTTACCATGGTATCACCAGATCAATGATTGATGTTTCTCAGATTTACTGCTGCGTGAGAATTTTTAGTGGGCCACCCAAACTAATAATCTCATATGGGACATATGTTGTGAGTACAAGTTAGTAACACATCATTTCTAAATAGCAATTATTTGGGACGTCTATTCAAAAGAACAAAACTAGAGGTTTCTTGCTGTTGATTATAATGACATGTTGTAATACTCTGAGCTAAGGAAATGGTAGTGTACTCATTCTTTCTTTAAGGTCACAAGGCGTTCTACGCTTCTAAGGTGCATAAACCTCAGCTTTAGGATTGAAGGTTCCACGTTTTCTGGTACCTTTCTTAGGGGCCATGTACTTGGAGGCGCGGTCTTTGGCAAAACAGCCCGTCGCCCCTCATGGTACTGATTCCCTTCCTTTTTTCCTACACGAGTTAACCCCTACTTTAAAATTGCAAATGTTCAGGAAAAAGAAGCTAGGTAGAAATCATATAAGTTTGATTACACATGCATCTTTAATGAACAAATGTTCTATTTGTTGCCCCAATAGAACTACCATATTTTGCTTACAAAATCCAACAGAAACTCATGAATACTTGGCTAAAAGTACCTTTCACAAAAAAAAGTAAGAATGGAAAAATTGTGTTAGCAAAACCGATGCTTCAGATTTGTATTCCAAGGTATTGATCAATTGCAATAAGTTTTCATTCTTTCTTGCTACAAAAAATGCTTCGAAATGTTTTAGTTAGCATAAATGCTGCTTACGATATCACAGAAGTTATAATTCTTTCTTCCTACTCTAAGAATGATAGAATTAAATTCTCTAGGAACGAATATGTGGGTTTGTAAACCATACGAGATCAAACACTGATTTTGTTAAATGGATTTAGAAAAGAGTGGCGATTCATACTTGTGTGTACATGATTCATACTAAAAAATCATTACCAACTTCAGGACTAAATCTGTCGGTTTAGAAAGCAGTATAAGTTATAGAAGATTGAACAACGAATTTTCATCGAGCTGACAAAGTGAAGAGTTATAAATGTGGAGAAACGGGTGGTGCATGTCTACAAGATTGGCCACTCATTTTGACAGCTAAACTAAATTAGAGAATATAAGGGAGCAAACCTTCAGTTAACTCCCCAAGTCCGATTAGCTCTGTAGCTGCGCGCTGCAGCCGATTCAGGCAAACGGCAGCCGGAGCGGCTCCCGGACGAATGCAGTGCACATGTGGCTCAGTGGGTGGAGCAGGCCGCGGCGCACTGGGGGAGGAGCAGCCCGCGGCCCGGCCGTTGACGGGCGGCAAGTGGAATCCGGGCCACAAGTCTCCTTCTCCCGTGTCCCTCACATTCTGGGTCATAGCTGCTGCCGGGAAGCGAAAGAGTCGCCGCCGGTCGAGCCCCTCCGCTGGCGACGCTGGACGGAATCAACAGATCGGTCGCCGGGCAGAGGCAAGGCCGGTCGTGGTGGTCCCGTCGAGCAGGAAGAGGCACCAGCTACCAAGCGCGTCGAAGCTGGAGATGGAGCAGGAAGGTCCACCGGCGACCGCGCGCTCCGTGGTCTTCCCCGCCGTCCGCCAAATCAGGGTGGGAGCTCTAGGCGTCCAGGAACCTCCACGGTGGAGAAGGTCACCACCGCATCACGGGAATTTCTATCGGGTCGGGTACTGATGTGTTGTTCACTTTTGTCGGTTGAGTTAGCTCCGTTTGTGCAGTTTACACAGTTATTAGCAGCGGTAAAATAGATCATGAGTCAGTGTCCGATATGGTCCTGTAATGGCTGCATAAGGGTGCCATAATTTCATAGTATTTGGCAATAAATTGACATACCACACCGGATAGCAAAAAGGACGTTCCTTCGGAGTAAGGGTAGCTACGATCTATGTTTATACAGTATAAATAGGGCTAGGCACGACTATGACTGAATCACTCCAATATTATGTGTCATAGCTGCAAGGAAAAATATTGAACTTGGATAATTGCAAACATCATAAAAAATCATTCACAAAATGACGTGTCATAGTTTTCATACATTACGTAGATTTACATAGGGTTTAGGGTTTAGGGTAATTCTCCTTCGTCGCGTATGTCGATCCCTTGCCTATGATCGCTTCTTAGGCCGTAACCATGGAGCATCTTCATTATTTAACGGGATGCAAGGGTCAGTTTTCACGGTGAAGGGCGGAATTTCTTTAAACTTATCATAATCTGCTGACATGTCTTTCTTGTCCTCGACTCCCGTGATGTTTCTTTTCCCTGAAAGAACTATGTGACGCCTGGGCTCATCGTCTGATGTATTCGTTTCCTTATTTTTCCTTTTTTTCGGTCTGGAGGACATGTCCTTCACATAGAAAACCTGAGCCACATCATTGGCTAGGACGAATGGTTCGTCTCTGTAACCAAGATTCTTGAGATCCACTGTTGTCATTCCGTACAGCTGGTCCACCTTTACCCCTTCTCCATTCATGTTGACCCAACTGCACCGAAACAAAGGGACCTTAAAAGTAGGTCCATAGTCAAGTTCCCATATCTCCTGTATGTAACCATAGTATGTGTCCTTTTTCCCATTGTCACATGTTGCATCAAAGCGGACACCACTGTTTTGGTTAGTGCTCTTTTTATCTTGGAAGATCGTGTAAAATGTATTCCCATTTATCTCGTACCCTTGGAAAGTCAATATAGTCGCAGATGGTGTCGCGGCCAACAAGTAGAGCCGATCTCCAATAGTGGTGTCATTCATGAGATGTAATTGCAACCAAGTGCCAAAAGTCTCCATGTGATTTTCTTTAATCCAGTAGTCATCCTTCCCCGGGAACTTGGAGCGTACAACATTCATGTGTTCCTTGATATACGGAGCCACGAAGGTAGAACTTTGTAGTGTGCTTGATTCAAAGAATGCCCGTCCCTAAATATCATTGCTTTCTTTCCTAGCGTGCCTTTTCCACTCAGTCTCCCCTCATACCGTGATTCAGGAACACCAATCGGCTTAAGGTCAGGAAGAAAGTCAACACAGAACCCAATGACCTCCTCTGTTCCATAGCCCTTGGAGATGCTTCCTTCTGGCCTTGCACGATTACGAACATATTTCTTTAAGACTCCCATGAACCTCTCGAAGGGGAACATATTGTGCAGAAATACAGGACCGAGAATGGAAATCTCATCGACTAGGTGAACTAAGAGATGCGTCATAATATTGAAGAAGGACGAGGGGAACACCAACTCAAAATTGACAAGACATTGGACCACATCCTTTTGTAGCCTTTCCAGACTTTCTCGATCGATCACCTTCTGAGATATTGCATTGAGGAATGCACATAGCTTCACAATGGGTACTCGAACATTTTCCGGTAGAAGCCCCCTCAATGCAACCGGAAGCAACTGCGTCATAATCACGTGACAATCATGAGACTTCAGGTTCTGGAATTTTTTCTCTGCCATATTTATTATTCCCTTTATATTTGACGAGAACCCAGCCGGGACCTTGATACTATTCAGGCATTCAAAAAAGATTTCCTTCTCTGCTTTGGTAAGAGCGTAGCTGCTTAAGTATTGACGGCCTTTATCAGTATGCTTGTTGTATGGGTCTTTGATACGTTGCTGGTCCTCCCGTGCTTCTGGTGTATCTTTTGTCTTCCCATACACGCCTAGGAAGCCTAGCAGGTTCACGCAAAGATTCTTCGTCACGTGCATCACATCGATTGAAGAACGGACCTCTAGGTCTTTCCAATACTCAAGCTCCCAAAATATAGATTTCTTCTTCCACATGGCCGTGTGTCCGGTAATGGGGTCTTTCGGAACAGATTGACCGCCAGAACCCTTTCCAAATATTACTTCTAGGTCCTTCACCATACCAAATACATTAGCACCTTTAGGGAGCTTAGGCTTCTTCCGGTGATCTGCCTCACCGTTGAAATGCTTGCCTTTTTTTCTTACTTGATGATTGGTCGGAAGAAATTTACGACACTCCAGGTACACAACCTTCTTACATTTATCCAAATATGTACCTTTAGTCTTATCTAAACAGTGCGTGCATGCATTGTATCCCTTGTTTGACTGTCCTGAAATGTTACTAAGAGCAGGCCAATCATTGATGGTTACGAACAGCAACGCTCGTAGGTCAAATGGCTCCTGTTTGTGCTCATCCCACACCTTTACACCTGGTTCTGCCCACAGCTGCAATAGGTCATCGACTAATGGCCTTAGGTACACATCAATGTTGTTGCCGGGTTGCTTCGGTCCTTGAATGAGCACTGGCATCATAATGAACTTCCGCTTCATGCACAACCAAGGAGGAAGGTTGTAGATACATAGAGTCATGGGCCAGGTGCTGTGACTGCAGCTCTGCTCCCCAAAAGGATTCATGCCGTCTGTACTTAGACCAAACCATAAGTTCCTCGCATCACCTGCAAAGTTCGAGTACTTTCTCTCGATGTTTCTCCACTGCGACCCATCGGCGGGGTGTCTCAGTTTCCCGTCTTTCTTACGCTCTTCTTTGTGCCATCGCAACAACCTGGCATGCTCTTTGTTTCTGAACAGACGTTTCAACCGTGGTATTATAGGAGCATACCACATAACCTTAGCAGGAACCTTCTTTCTGGGGGGCTCGTCATCACCCTCAACATCACCAGGGTCATCTTGTCTGATCTTGTACCGACATGCAGTGCATACCGGACATTTATCCATATTCTCATACTTCTCACCACGGTATAGGATACAGTCATTAATGCATGCATGTATCTTCTCCACATCTAATCCTAGAGGGCAGATAGTCTTCTTTGCTTCGTACGTTGTCTCAGGCAGCTCATTATCCTTTGGAAGCTTTGGCTTCATTATTTTCAGTAACTTCTCAAATCCCTTGTCAGATAAACCAGCCTCTGCCTTCCATTTCAGCAGTTCAAGTGTGGTACCGAGCTTTGTGCTGCCATCTTCGCAATTTGGGTATAATAACTTTTTGTGATCGTTTTGCATGGCCTCCAACTTCAGCTTCTCCCTTTCTGTATCGCATTGTTGCTTTGCATCAGAAATGACCCGACCAAGACCATCACCGGGCTCATCCGATGCCCGTTGTTCTTCTTCATTGCCGCCTCCCTCTTCTTCATTGTCTTCTATTGCAGTATCACCGTATTCTTCAGGATAGCTGTCATCATCCTCTTCTTCATTTTCTTCCAGCCTAACCCCTCTTTCTCCGTGTATGGCCCAACAATAATATCCGGGCATGAAACCTCTCCGAAGCAGATGGCTTTGAAGGATTCTCGGGGCAGAGTGCTCCGTCAAATTTCGACAGTCGATGCAGGGACAAGGCATAAAATTATCCACTTTGTTTGCCTTAGCCACATCGATAAATTTATGCAGGCCTGCAATAAAATCAGAATGGTGTCGGTCGCCGTACATCCATCGCATCCGCGCATCGATCTGCGTTATAATAATTAACTATTACAATAACATCATGAATAGTGAAATGACCACCCGCATGAACACATATGCAAGATTTTTATATCAGTTACATATGAAGAAGATAAGGTTGCTAACCTCGGCGGAGGATACCGTGTTGTGCGAACTTAAATGTGGCATGGACATTTCGTCGAACACCTTGTGTGCAATCAAAGGAAAAAAAAGCTAGAACCCACACCACACACACAATCCAGCAAATTTTTGTGGCAAAGGGCAAAGGGCTGGGTATCAATTTATAGCCAGGGGAGGGTCTTTGATCCCGGTTCATGCCATGAACCGGGACCGATGATCCGCAGAGAGGTACGTGCCATGCTGGGGAGGCATTGGTCCCGGTTCATGCCACAAACCGGGACCGATACCCCGAAATGAACCGGGACTAATCTCCAGGCGGCATGAACCGGGACCAATACGTGTCATTGGTCCCCAGTGGCCAGCCGAACCGGGACAGATGACATTTGGGTGCTGGACCAAAGACCCTTTTTCTACTAGTGCGTGTATACTGCATTATCAGTACAGTACGTCCCAAGAAAATAAGTCTGAAAGTTCACGCACTACATTTCAGAAAATCAGTTGTGCTATGGGAATAATCAGTCTGAAGCCTAGCGACATTAGGAAACATGATGAGGAGGCTAGCGACATTAAAGAAATGTGGATCCTGTTGCCTAGTTGATATTTGATTTATAATAAACTCAACACATTAACCTACTTTGAATATGGAATATTTTTTGAAGTTTGAATATGGAATATTTGACCATGGTTGTCCACAATGGCTCACTAAATCTTGACACATCTTATGAAACAGTCATTCTATCTATATGCCTTTAATGCACTAGGGTTCTTTGAAGTTATTCACACCTCTTGATCCCCACAGTTGCTAGAGAAATACATACTTTATCTGAAATGTCGTTGTTGATAGAATTAAAGGAGAGGCCGCTCTTTGGGATGTGAGAAATCCTTGAAATTTCATGTTTGCCACACTACAAAATCAAACATGATTTCCAATTTCTTATGTGCTTTATGCTGGTTCCACTTCCTTCCTCTTTTGGACTATTCACCTCGAATCAACTCTTGCTAGTGTCGGTTTTGATAGCGTGTGTACTTGTATTTCATTTTTTTTTCACATTTCCATTTCTTATCAACTCTGATGAGCAAGTGGTAGCAAAATGACAGGAGAGCATAACATCTGGAAAAGCAGACTGTGTGTAACCATTATGCTGACTGTCACGAAATCTGGGCAACATCTCTCATTTGGACCATGTATAATCTCTAAACAGTCAGGGCCCAACAAGTGAGCCTAATACAAGCTACTAGTTGCTTATCAAATAAAATTCTTTATAATGCTATGGTAGGATTTCAAATGTGCAGGCACGTCATTGGCTTGCTTGACTTGGTGGAGGAGCTCCGTGTGCTGTCCCTGCCTGAGCGTGGTTGATTTCACCCTCCAGAACACGTGTTTGCTGCTCAAGGTGCTGCATGGGCTCCTCTCCGGGCGCGACACACCTTGGACCCGGTGGGTGAAGCGCAGCTACCTGTGCTCGCATCCCGCGCCTTCCATGTCGTCCTGGCGCCATTTTTCGTCCCTGATACCCCTCTACCGGTCTATTACCTGTGTGGTTCCGGGGGATGGGGCCTCGACATCATTTTGGTTTGACAGCTGGTCGCCGCTCGGGCCGCTTGCGTCTGCTCTCCCAGCAGCCTTCTCGCATTGCCTCTTCCCTGATGCGACGCTAGCGGAGGCCATCGGGGAGGGGGCACGCGCCGCGGTCATCCCAGTTCGGCACCGTCTGACGGCACAGGCTAAGGCTGAGCTGGCATTTCTAAGTGCTCAGCTGCGCGCTCTTCACCTCACGCCCTCCGCGGATCGCAGGCTTGTCTCATTCGAGGCCTCGGAGGAGTTCCGCACCGCCGACGTATATCGTGCGCTGTGCTCCTCGGGCTGCATCGTGCCTCACCAGGGGCTCAACTGGGAGAACTTCGCGCCTCCCAAGGTGCGTGTGTTCTTCTGGATTCTTCGGCTCGGGAAGACAAGGACACGCGCACATTTGTCCCGTTTGGGTTGTGTCCCCTCGTCGGACTGTCCCTTCTGCCCTGGGTGTCTGTAGGATGTGCGGCACCTGTTCGTGCAGTGCCCGCGCTTGGCCGCTGTGTGGGCGCTCGCTGCTCCCGGCCTTCACCTCCCCCCCCTCGGCCGGCCTGACGATGCTTATGGACGGGCTCGCCGAGCACCTCTCAGATATGCACTCGTCGCCCCGTAACACGGTGGTCCAAGTTATTTGTGAGCGCCCTTGCTGAGGGACAGGACATGCTTCCATCATTTTGGACATGGAGTCTGTTCTGGTAAGGACTATTGGTAACTCATTATGCATCGATACAAATAATGGAATTTCAGTTGTCCTAAAGCCTGCAGGATCGCTCAATGGTCAATAAGTTCTCATTTCAAATGTTGTACTGACTGCGAATCTGTAGTTTGGATAAAGTTAAGTTTGAGACAGTATCCCAAACCATTGGAAGTCATACATACTAGTAAGTTTTCGTATGCTCCTCTGAGTAATTTGTCGTTTCTAGCCAAACTTATTTTGGGAGAGTCTTTGATTCAATTCTTATTTTTTAGAAGTCCAACGAATATATCCGGTGTTCTTAATTTTCTTTCACTAACATGCCATACATGTTGCTCTGGCTGTGCAGATAGTTTCATTGAGAAAATTCTTTCAGTAACATTGATTTATCTTCTGGCATGAAGCATTGAAGCTGATGAGCATGGTGCAACTGCGTTCTGTTAATCACTTGGTAGTGAATGTTGGTGTCTGCTGATGCTTTACTGTTTGGTGCTTAGCGAAACCAGGTTTGTTCTATTTCCTCTAGTCTGCAGCCTTCATATGTTTGATCCTGTTGCCTAGTTGATATTTCATTTATAATAAACTCAACACATTAACCTACTTTGAATATGGAATATTTTTTGAAGTTTGAATATGGAATATTTGACCATGGTTGTCCACAATGGCTCACTAAATCTTGACACATCTTATGAAACAGTCATTCTATCTATATGCCTTTAATGCACTAGGGTTCTTTGAAGTTATTCACACCTCTTGATGCCCACAGTTGCTAGAGAAATACATACTTTATCTGAAATAGTTTAGAAGACAAAAGCGATATTTAGCAGGATTATTGCAACAAGGAGTACTAACTAGCACATCTAAAACAATGGAGTTCCTCATTAGTCTTGAGTTCGGCCCTTTAACTGTTTTTACATATAAGCAGGACAGGGCAACCTTGCTTAGGTGATCCTTGGAACCCTTCTTTAGGATGTGAGAAATCCTTGAAATTTCGTGTTTGCCACACTACAAAGCAAACATGAGCTCCTAATTTCTTATGTGCTTTATGCTGGTTTCACTTCCTTCCTCTTTTGGATCATCCACCTTGAATCAACTCTTGCTAGTGTTGGTTTTGATAGCGTGTATACTTCTATTTAATTTTTTTTCACATTTCCAATTCTTATTAACTCTGATGAGCAAGTGGTAGCAAAATGACAGGTGAGCATAACACCGGGAAAAGCAGACTCTGTGTAACCATTATGCTGACAGCCATGAAATCTGCGCAACAGCTCTCATTTGGACCATGTCTAATCTCTGAACAATCAGGGCCCAACTAGTGAGCCTAATACAAGCTACTGGTTGCTAGTAAAATAGAATTCTTTATAATGATACTGTAGGATCTCTCACTTGTGTTCAAACGAAAAGAGAGAGCTTATTGCCATCTGTATCAGCCACATGCATTCGTCTTGTTTCCCATTTCTTGAATTAATAGCCTTACATTGTTATATGAAGAACCTTTCTCACCGAAAGCCCTCCTTGCCTTAATGGCGTAGTCTTTTGCTCTCATCCTCAACTCTTCTGCAGCCTCCCCCTCACCCATCAGGTTGTACACTGCTGTCTCCACAGCATCTCTTGTAACCATAACCTCTTGTTGTTCGTTTCCCCACTGTGTAACTCCTTTCACTCCAACCTCCAAACCAGTTTTCAGCACATCCACCACCAACTTCTCGTTCACAAACTGCTCCGCAAAGTGTGGCCATGTGATCATGGGCACACCTGCACAGATGCCCTCTATTGTTGAGTTCCACCCACAGTGCGTCACAAATCCTCCAATGGCTTGGTGCCACAGTATCATTACCTGTGGCGCCCAGCCTCTTATGATCATGCCTCTGTCTTTGACACGCTCCTCAAACCCATCTGCAAGCCATTCCTCGACTTCTGGAAACTTAGCTCCTGCTTTGATCACCCAAATAAAGGGTTTCTTGGAGGCTTCAAGTCCCAGTCCTATCTCAGCAAGCTGTTGAGGTGTAGTGGCAGCAACAGCAAGGCTGCCAAAGCTGACAAAGATTACTGAGCCGGGCTTCATTGAATCAAGCCATTGCAAGCATTGAGCCTCATCCGTTGATGCCTTGTTTCCTCTGGCGGCCATTGTGTTGCTGTCTCGGTGGCAGAGGCACATTGGCCCGACCGTCCAGACCTTCTTCCTTGTCACTTGCTCCAAAGATTCAATGTACAGTGTCTCTAGCTCTTGGAAGCTGTTAATGATCTCACCATCGCATCTGAGCTCCTCCTCATACATCTTCTCACGGAACTTCTCAATACCTGGAATGGAAAGGCTTCCAGGGCATTTAGCCTTCATCAACTCTAGTTGTGTAGGGAACCCCGGGAACGTGATGAGCTCATTTTCATCTGTGACGTTTTCCAGTACCTTGGTGTGAGAGATGATGTACCTGCGAGATGGTCATTGTTTTTTAAAACTATGTTGAAGTATAGACTTCCTTGACAAACGTCAACAGTGCACTGGCCTAGAATAATTGCTTATAAGTATCAGTTTTTCGTAATTTGTATAAATATATGTTTCGTTTCGTAAAGCTGTACCCAGGTTGATTTTTTCTTGTGTAGCCTTTAATATGTGTATGCTTTCTTTTTTCTGGAAAGAATTCACTCTAATTTTTCGTCTGCTGTTTAAGTAAAATACTTTTAGAATAGCAGCAAATATATATATGTTCAAAAGAAAATTAACTACTGACAAGGTTAATTTGCCTCTTATATGGTTGTACCTGACAAGCGACGAGAAGCCACAGAAGCCAGTAAAGGTGAGCCTGGGGATGCCGAGCTCCCTTGCGATGTCACCGGTCCACCAGTGCATCATGTCAGATATGATGCAGCTCGGAGGCAAGAGCTGCTGCTCACGGAGGTGCGCCATTAAAGGCTCCCGGAGCGCCGCACATGCCTCCAGGAAGTTGAGGAACAGACCCTTGGACTGGATCATGTCGAGGTTCTCGCACCCGTCCGGTAGCCCGAACTCCACGGTCGGGAAGGGGAGCTCCACAAGCCGGACCGCCAGGCCTGTCTTCTTCACGTGATCGGCGAAGCCCACTAGCCTGGAGGCGTTCACCGGCGTGGTGATGAAGCTGACCTGCGCGCCATGCTCGGCCAGTAGGCGCGCCATGTCTGTCATGGGGATGGTGTGGCCCTGCGCCATCATCGGGACCAGCACGAAGTGCGCCCTCGTGGAGCCGAGGGGCCCATTGCCGCGGTCGAAGGTCATGGTGTATTTGATGTGAGGTGGAGTCAGTCAAGCTTGGTAAGCTAAGTGAAAGTGGCAACTGTAGTGCATATGTAGAGCTGACGATGCAAGGAGTGCCGAGTGCGGCGGCAGCAGCTATCAACTTGGTCACCTCTTGGAGTGACGCATGCTCTCACGTCAGTCTTGGACTCATGGAGTCAGCCATGTGGATGATTTGAATGTGGTATCCTCCACTTTGGATGTTCGAGAAGGTGATGTTGCAAGATGTGGTTCTACTTCTCTTAGTGATATCTTACGCATTGCCAGTTGAATTCTGCCGATGATGTGTACCTGTAGAGTTATCTTTGTCTGTTTTTGGACGCATGTATTGTATGGAGTCAAAAGATTAGGCCCCGCTTTTGGAACGGAGGAAAATCGTAGAAAAATTGCAGGAACACTGATTTTCCTGCCGCTTGGAACGCAGGAACCGTCCTAGAAAAAGGATAGGATAGGAATGGGTTTCCTACGTTTTTGCAGGAATTTAACAGATTCTAAACGTCCACTCCAACCTCATTTTCTCGTCTCATCGCGCGGCTGCAGGCAGTCTATCGTCGTTGTGGCACGACCAACGCACAAACACAGAAAAACTGGAGCATACCACTGGCACGGGAGGCAACGGGAGGCGCAACAAGCACCGCAAAGTGCCCCATATAAATATGTCATGAGGGACTGGAAAATCATCCGAGTAGACCCAAAACGTCATCTTTGACACCAAAAACTTGATGTCCTTGTAACACCCCACTTTTTGTAACCCTATTTAGGTAGTGTTTAGTGAGCCAAAAATTAGGGCCAACAAAAACTTTTCGAGCAAACCTCTGGAAGTACTATTTCTTGCTTGTTTGTTTTGGTTGTTATGTTAATGATGTCTGCTCGAGTTGCTTATTGAACACCATTGTGAGCCAACACAATCCTTGTGCCCTTGTGATCATGCTCTTACTTATGCTTCTAGCTATTTTTTCCAAAACCATTATCTTGGCAAACTCTCCTTTTTATTCAAATTATTTTATTTATCCAAATAAGCGCCAAGATTTATTTTCTTGAGACAAAGCTTTTATCAAAACTAAGTATTTACAAAATTGTTTGGACCTACAAAGTAGAGTGGTCCCACTATTTTACAAACTTTTATTTTGTTGATATTTATAAAAGGATTTCAAACACCTTTGAGAAAACTTTACAAGGGAGATGTTTATGTCTCAATTTGTTTCTAAAACTATCTACCAAAGCCTTACTCCTTTATTTGAAACTCTTTCCTACTTGACCTTGGCATGATCACCATTGGGCACTTATTCAATCATTGTTTCTGGTGATGCTAGATTAGCTGCAAATGGTTGACCTTGTGTGGTGAGTTGACTTTGTGTGACTGTTTGACTTTGATGAGTTGCTTGTGTGTAGATATACTCCTCATATAGGCCTGTGGCCTAACCTTTTCAAAACTCATCAATTTATATTTTGACCCATGTAGGTTATTCTCAATCTATCTTTCAAATAAAAACCCATCTTGTCATTTTCCTCTCAATCCTGAATCCCTAACTCTAATGTCTTAGTCTTATTATAATGCATTAGGAGCTCCATTTTGAGGAATCTTAAAACTAATCAAACTAGCCCAAGGAAAGCACCCCTGGTGTTGCTTGAAGTCATTTACATCCCACCTTAGAAGGCTCCTCTTAGTTATCTCAAAATATCTTCTGGCAGCCATTTTATCAAACACCTAGTGTGTAGACTATCTTAGTGTCTGTTAACAGATTCAATTTTCCAACACCTATATTAAGCTCATCTCTTCTATCCATGGCAATGTACCTTCTTAGAACTCATATTTGGCATGTGTTCTTCCATTCCTTCCATTGCCACCTGGTCATTTGAGGTCATCTGCTACTTGCTTTAATCCTGTTTCTGACCCTAATCAAATTACTGACCATTTGACTATTATCATATGCACTTTTGCTCAACCTTCTAGAATTCGAAATAAATTGTTCAGAGACCATTCTTTGACCTATTCCTCTTCCTTTTGATCTACTCTGGCTATCCATGCACTTGCATGTGCATTTTGAAGCATGCCACCTATCTATGTGACTAGGTTTTGAACCCTAGTCAAAACTGTTTCCACCTTCTAGTATTCCTTGATCCTCTTGGTAATTTGTCAAACCTCAGCATAAAATCTCTCCATAACTTCATTTCCTCTCTTCTAGCAATTGAAAATGTTATTCTTTTAAAATAACACTTTTCCTCCATCAAGAATAACTATTTCTCTATCTCATCTTTCTTGCTTAACAATATGCATATGATTGGTAACCATATTATTCCATGCAACTTTTTCTTCTCATCAAGCATCTTATAATCTCCTACTATGTTCTCCTATTCCTATAGGAACCCGTGGACCCAAAAACCCTCGTGGTTCATTTTTAAAATTTCAAAATCTTGTTCCAAATGGTATAGTGCAAACCTCCACATTCCAATTTTGGTGATCTTGCTAGCATCAAATAAACTCCTCCAAATTGGTAATATGGTTAATCCCACCATACCACGCCCATATAATCCATCTATGCATGCCTTCTCCTATGAACCCCAAAACCCTAGTTTCTCATTCCCTAAAATTCCAAAGCCTTGTGATTAGCATAATTCGACCAACTTTCTAGGTACCAAATTTTGGTGATCCTCTTTAATACCAAAACTCCTACAACTTTAACTTATCTTTAAGCTTGCCAAATGACACCATCTGATCTATGCTTGCATTGTCTTTGTTTGGAGCAAAGTGAAGCAAACTCAAAATCTAAATAGTGGATCATGCATGCATTCATCACCACATCAACCCTAATATTTCAAAAACATTTGAAACTTCACCAAACCATCACCCAGCCTTCTCCAACACCTTCACCACCCTCTGGTCGAATTGTACTGTAGCAGCCTCTCTCTTTTGTCCCTTAGTGTTTGGAGGGAGAGGAGAGAAGAAAGGTCAACAAAAGCTTTGCCAACAATTAAAAATGGTGCTGCAGCCTCACCCCTCTGCTCCCAGCCGACCAGGGCATCCAATAGTACCCTCTCCCCCTCCCCACCGTCCTCCTGGACCAACCAGAGCCCCTCCATAGACCCCACCTTGCCCAAACCGACCAAACATACTCCCCCTCGGTTTATAACTCCCCTGGATCCTCCAGCCCCTCTCTGAACCTTCATTTGGTTCCCACACCAACACCTTGCCCTCCCAGAACACCCAGAACCACCCCATGGCCTCTAATAGAGGAGAAGAAAGGAAACCCTAGTTTCGTTATGAAAGGAAGAAGAGAAAAATGCCGCCGACTTGGACCATCTCCGACCTCTCTCTCTGCAAGCTTGTACTCCCCACTGCAGTAACAATCTAACCCACCCCCTTTTCTTGACCCAGGGACGCCGGAATGATGAACTTCTGGAGCCCCGAATCGAGCATCTCCACGGCCTTCGTGCAGATCTGCCGTCCTGCGCCCTTTCCGACCGACCCGACCCTCTCCGAGCTCGCCGTGCTCTTCCGCGTCGCCTCGGCCGGACCTCGCCGCCGGGGAAGGTCCTCAGGTGAGCCCCCGGTGCCCCGCGCCCACGCTAGGGTTCCTGCTGTGTTTCCCGTGGCTGGGGGAAGACGACGACCACGGACCGTCGATCGGAACTTGATCCGACGGTCCGGGTTGCTCGGTACCGGTTCGGCCAGCCGCGGCCTCTGACCGGCGGACCCCGCTGGTCAGCCGGGTCGGGCTCCTTTCCCGCACGCCGCGGCCTGGCATGGGCCGGCCCGAGGCTGTGCCGCCCGGGCCTGTTAAGATTCGGCCCGCGCTGTGTTTTTTTTTTAAAATTGTTTTAACTTTTAGCAGACCTGCTAGTTAGTAAAAAATTATAGAAAAATAATTACAGGTCCAAATTGAGTGATTCAAATTCCTGTGAGTTCCTCTTGTTGTGAACCACCTAGAAATACTGCATGCATAAATCTTTGGCCCTTGTAGAATTACTTGAATTAAATCTTGTAAATAAGCACCCTTTTAGTCAAAATTGCAAATCTAGAGTTTTATATATTGAAATGCTATGTTTTCAACTTTCAATGATGCCTTGGTATGTTGGCTTGCTTGTCACACTAGTTTTGCTATTTTAGGCGCATAGGGTTGCTTGTAGTAATTATCTTGCTGACATTTAGGTTTCTTATTGTTTTATTTATTGTGCTTAGTAGGAATATTATTTTTGGGTGATTCCAACCTCCTGTGGTAGCTTATTGTGTTATCTTGCCTGACACACTAGTTTCTTTATTTTAGGATCTGTAGATATTCAGTAGTAATTAATATGGCTATTCATGTGTTTAATATTAGAGAAAATACCTTCTGCAATAGATTAGGAGTTTTGTTATGAAACCAATTTCCTTGGATTGTTCTCTAGAAGAGCTTTCCAGAACACTTTAGTTCATATTTTTCTGATATTCAAAGAATATCTGAGAATTATTTTGGTACTCTAGTGGTTTTTCCTATTGTTTAATCCGTAGGAAATTGACCACAACTTGTTTTGCAATAAATCCAACTTTGATAGGTTCTTAAGATTGTTGTCAACCTGTCAGTTTGGTAAGTGTGCTGTTTGTTACCTTAAGTGCCTGCATGCTTGGTTTGGTTGCTAAATGGTTGTAATCACATCAAATGGAAACCCTAGTTCTAATAAGAATTTTTGTTAAATTAATAACCTTTAAAATATTGTTTGCTTTCTAAACTTGTTTGCTTCTGGTACTCTATGCTGGTGTGGTATGAGTGCTGAAATGCTTGTGACTTGTGGATGCATGTATGCTTATTGTGTGCTTTTATTTTTCCGGCGATAAAATCGAACGAGGAGTGTACCGAGGAGGGAGAAGACTTTGAGTATCAAGAAGAAAAGAACCAGGGACAAGCCACTCAAGGCAAGCCATCTATTCTTGATGCATATCTGAACCTATCTATTCACTTGCATGTTTCTTAAAGGTTTATTCAAATGCATGGTTTTATTATTGCTATTACTCCTAGATAGCAATTGTTGGCGACTCGGCTCCACGGGTCATGTACTATCATCCTCATGGGATGACTCTTTATTTCCCTACCCATATTCCCCTTGATTTAGTGGCACGATGGTCAGCATCGTAGCCTTTGATAAACTCTGTAGTGGAGCAAAAACTCTAGGATGGGAACACTCAAAGAAAGTTCCGAAAATGCTTTCGAAAACCTTGGAGTAGTATCTACTCCACTGAGATGTTTTCAAAAATGGTTTTTGACAAATAAGGTTGGACATGGAGTAAAAAGGAGTTGTGGTTTTAAAAGAAAAGACATTGGTGATTATGTACTCACCCGGGGCAATTAATTCGTGCAACCACATTACCCTGGTATGGGACGGGGCTTAGTTCGAAGTTTATCTGCCTTAGTGCGGGGAGCCTCGCATTATATAAGGGTCTGTAGGACCCTGGAATCCGGGTTGTCGCAAGTGATGGGCAACAGTGTAGCGGGCCCGCCAATAGGCTACCCGTCCGGAAGACACTTGGGTTTCTCCTGCCGTGGCACTGGAACTACGCTCAAAGGAGGTAGACGGCTAGGGTTTGCCGGGGATGTATACTCCACAGGGTAGGCGCCCGTGTTAAGGTGGATAGATGGAAGACTATGATCGATTATCCGAAACCCGCATACTTGTGTATGACGGTCCGTGGTGGTATCCCGGCGGATTTATCGGATGGTGTGGGTAAAGTGTACAACCTCTGCAGAGTGAAATCTATTCGAATAGCCGAGTCCTCGGATATGGACGGTTGATCTGGCTGTTGCCTAACCCAATGTCAAGTTTTGGTTTTATAGAAAGTGTTTTCGGAAAAAGGAAGAAATTGGTGCCGGCTCGGAGTACTCGGAGGGTACTACCGTGGCACGGTGGTGATTCGGAGTACTTGCAGGGTACTGCCGAAGGTTGAAAGTGGTCATGTGCGATTGACCGAGATTCATAAGGAAGGTGGTCATGTTTGATTGACCCCGGCTCTTCTCTTGAAATGAGTTCCCCCTTTCCTAGAGCTTTTTCTAAAAATGCTTTACCAAAACTCTTCTTTAACAAGGATATAGAGATGTTGTATGACATGCTATATCGACACGAGAAATTGACTAGATAGGAAAAACTAGACTAGAGCCTTTCTCCTTGCTACAGCCAAACTGCATATTTGTCCTCTCCCCTTTAGATGGTTTGCGAGTACAATTCAAATGTACTCACGGCTATGTCCCTGGCTATTAACTTGTCCAGATTATGAAGACTTTGAAGACGAGTTCGACGACGCCTGTGCGAACTAGGAACGTCTCCCAGTCAGTTGCCTGTAGGGTAGTAGGCATGACGTGGGTCATCAACGCTGCTTGGTATCCGCTGCTTAGTTTGTAAACTCGCCCTGCGTGGCCTTATCAGTCTTGGTCGTGTGACCAATTGTAAGACTTTATATTCGATACTGTAATGGATGATGTAACTTTGATATCAGCTCGGTTATGTGGACTCATGACATACTGATCATGGGATCGTGAGTTGTATGCATAACGGGAATTCCGGGTGGTAAACCGGGGTCCCCACAGTCCTGTGCAGCAGCATAACAGTAGGCTAGTAAAGCTTCTCTTCAGAGCTTCTGTTCTTAATACAATGTTCGCTACAGAGACTGTTGAAACGGTATGGGCCTGACCCAGTTACTTAAGCCCATGAAAAAGGCTGACCTAGAAGTAGAAGAGGAGCACGCTTGCTTCTAGAGAGACCAGAGCTGCACCTCCCTCAGCCACCACACACATGATACACAGGTAATCAACATGGTATCAGAGCTAGGGACGGCGGTGGACCTGTGCGGCTGAGGAACCTGATGGGGAGGCGGTTCTGGTGGGGACCGGAGGTGGTTGAGAGGAGGCGGCTGCACGCTGGCTGTGTGTGTGCGTGAGGAGTGTGTGCGTGAGGAGGAGAAGGAGCTCGAACTGCTGCTGCTGCTTGAGGAGGAGAAGGGGAGCAACTGCTGCTCGACCAGGGGAGAAGAAGCCCGAGCGGCTACTGGTCAGGGAGTGATCCAGGTGCTGCTGCTGTGAAGGGTGGCAGCTGGTGAGCACCGGAAGAAGGGGACTTTGCTGCTGCGTGTAGCTGGTCAGGGATTGGATCAATTTGTTGCTGAACTCCAAGCATCGCAGATGAGTGAGCAAAAAGGCCTTGCCGAGGCTCTCGAGAAGCTCACATTGTTCCTCAGCTCCACAGGGGATGGCTCAATTTCGGGGGCCATCGTTCCTAGATAGGAAGTGATTCAGAAGATTGACTTGTTGCCTACTAACATCAAGCTAGAAGGAGTTACCAACTATCTGAGTTGGTCTCGGAGGGCAAGGTTGGTGGTGGATCAAAAGGATCTAGATGGATACTTGTTGGGGACTGTCCAAGAACCAGGAGACAAGACTAGTACGGAGGGAAAGAAATGGAAGACCATCAACTCGTTGCTTATTGGGTGGCTGTTGAACTCGGTGGTGCCTTCTATTGGACGTTCTGTGGAGGGGCTATCCACAGCGGCTGAGATATGGAAGACTCTGTCCACCCAGTACTCTGGTAAAGGCAATGCCATGCTCATTGCTCAAATTGATGGGAAGATTCATCATCTACGCCAGGGAGACATGACACTGATGGCATATGTGGCAGAACTGCAGGCTTTGTGGGCTGATCAGGATAACTGTGACCCTCTTGAACTCTATGATGCAGCCTGCATAGAGTCAGGGCAAAAGTGGATGGCACGCAGGCGTGTGCTGAAATTCTTGGAGGGGCTCCACAAATGCTTTGATGGCAGAAAGGCATCCCTGTTGCACAACACTTCCTTGCCTACGATTGATGAGGCCATTGCAGCGATGTCTCAAGAGGAGGTGCGGCTCTCTCTTGAGAAGGCAGACGAGAAGGTTGTTCCGGCTCCGACATTTGCTGTTACTGAGCATAGAGAGTGGCGAGAGACTAGGGACTGTTTCACCTGTGGGGAGACAAGTGGAACTGTCCGACTCGTGGCAGAGGTAGGGGATATAACAGAGGGGGACGTGGTAGGATGGCTGGAGGAAGAGGTGGATACTTGGGAAACTCAGGACATCACACTACTAGAGGCAGTGGACACTTGGGGAACTCAGGAGGCAGAGACAATACTTACCTTTGAACAGACCCTATCATTATTATAAAATTTCAAGTTACAACATAGTCATTTTATGTGATGCAATGTTTTTTTGTAATTCCTATGCAAACAACCACAGAAAGATAATGGGTTCAAGAACCTACATTGCACCAATATTCATATCATCCATATGGAGCTTGTATGTGAATTAGATATCCAGAATAGAATACCTGTATACAACTATTCACAATCTAACCTATATTCATAAAAAGGCCAAATACCAAGTGTACTTCGTGAAGTTGAACAAATTGGTCCCTTGAATCCGCATCTTTTGTTTATCAAAGGTGGTTTCGGGATTACCTGAACACTGAAACGCATCCCACATGATATCTTCATTCTCTTGGATGCCAAAGAGACGCATGGACGCAGATTCGATGCCAAATACAGTTTCCAGTGTTGCTTTGCCGCAAAAAGTCCGGAAAGAACAAAAGATGCTCAAACAACCCAAATAAAAGATATACATCATAAATCTTAGGACAGAGCTGTGAATGCATGTATAGCCATAATTTTATACCTTTAGATAGCACCACTCTTTATATTACACGATTGAGAAATAATGCATTGGACAATGATTGGAGATGACCATAAAAAAAATGATTGGAGATCGAAGGCCTAAGCTCTGGCAGTCTGGCTAGTGCTCACTAGTTTGTAAGATCGTGCAAGCTTAATTTTAACTTGTTCAGTATTAATGTCGAGGATTTGATAGCCTGGAAGCTTTATATGCTAGTTTTTTTTTTTAAAGGATCGGATTCTCCATACACTCTTTCTTCAGCTAGATAAACAAGTCGCCCAATATTTCTAGGGTATCTTTCTTAACCTCCTCGCAAAAAAACAGTTCTTGGTGGATCTTCAGGATATTGTCCCGACTAATCAGGTCTTCAAATTTATATTTATCCCTCATCAACATTGATAACTCGTCTCCAGTAAACATCTTCATTTCAGCCTCACTTGTTCCTAGAGGTTTAACCATGATCTTCAGAGCCTTGGCGATTTTCGTCGTGCACCAGCCTTCCGAGTTAATGCCAGCGAAATCCTTGAGCTCATAAAGCTCAAGAATTTAGAATGTTTCTTCACTATCAATTCAACATCAAACAAGATGCATGCCGCTGAAACAATCTCCTCATTAACCATCTCCGGTTTGACATCAAAGCCATAAGGATCAAGGAATATTTTTATTCCTTGGCACATTGGCAGGCGCTCCTCCTTGGCTTCTTCGGGAAGAAAGCCATGCATGAGATTTTGCAGACCCCACATCACCTCCATCACAGTTTCATCGAAGCGGCAAGGTACATCCCCTAAGTTTGTTTCGATGATTGTCTTGTACTCAGATTTTCTAACTGCCAATACCTGAGGAGGGCGGTGATGGCGCAAGATCATCTCGGTAAGCTCCTTGCTGACACCGGTAGTATGGTCAATGGCGCTGGACTTGTCCTCGAAAGTTTGAAACTCTTTCAGCCAAACGATGTAAATATATTGTCGTAAGATGGGTTGACTCTGGCTGGCTCTGCTCTGCTATCCCGCCGCCCGCGACCGGAAGGACACCGCTGCCGTCGATCGGCCCGCGCGCCGCCCGCCCGCCGGCACGCCTGTTCCTCTCCTCCCCCTCCCTCCTTCCTCGGCCCATCGCTCGTCTGTACCTGCTACCGCCGTCGCTCGTGGACCGGCCGCGCGCCACCGCCTTCGACTCCAGTCCATCCCGCCGGCTGATCCGTTCCCAGCCGCGGTGTCCGCGGCTAGCGCCGCAACGTCGAGGTGAAGTGCCCCGTGCGCGCGCGGAAGGGCTGCGCGCATATGCTCCGCGCCCCGTCACGCGCCCGCGGCCTGTTCGACCGAATTCCCCGCCGGGGCGCCTTATGGTGGGCGCTCGGCTGCCCGAGCACAGGATGCTCCTGCGGGCGTACGTCGGCATGCTGGCGCGCGGAGCCAGTCCCAACGCGTACACGTTCCCGCCCTTGATCAAGGCGGTGACGGCGGCCGAGCGGGCCGCCGTAACGACGCCGGCTGTTGGAGACGCCGTCCATGCGCACGTGGTTAAGTTCGGGATGGAGCTCAACGCCCACGTGGCGAGCTCGCTGGTCCTGATGTATGCAGCCAGGGGTGACAATCTGACGGCGCGTGTGCTGCTGGATGCGTGGCCCTCGAAAGCTGGAGGCACGCCCGTGGTCTGGAACGCGCTCATCTCCGGTTGCAGGAGAAGCAGGCAGTTCAGGCTGTCGTGCTGCTCTTTCGTGGATATGATGAAAGCTGGTGTCATGCCTACGCCCGTCACGTACATCACGGTGCTGTCGGCTTGTGGGAAGGGCAACGACGTCCTGCTCGGAATGCAGGTGCACAAGCGCATCGTGGAGAGCGGGGTGCTTCCTGATCTCAAGGTGGAGAATGCTCTTGTCGATATGTATGCCGAGTGCGGCGAGATGGAAGCAGCTTGGGAGTTATTTGAGGGCATGCAGGCAAAGGATATGGTTTCCTGGACGTCAGTTATCTCTGGGTTTGTGAGGTTAGGCCAGGTTGATCAGGCGAAGGGGCTGTTCGATCGAATGCCTGAAAAGGACACCGTCTCCTGGACTGCAATGATTGATGGTTATGCGCAGGCTGGACGATTCAGAGAGGCACTAGAGATGTTTCGTGAGATGCAGTTTAGCAAGGTGATGTCAGATGAGTTCACCATGGTCAGCGTATTCACGGCTTGCGCGCATCTTGGTGCTTTAGAGTCAGGGGAATGGGCAAGGGTTTACATGAGGAGGCATGGGATCAAGATGGACATTTTCGTTGGCAATGCACTCATAGACATGTATGCAAAGTGTGGGAGCATTGAGCGGGCCTTGGACGTGTTCAAAGAGATGCACAGCAGAGATAAGTTTAGTTGGACTGCCATTATACTTGGTCTTGCGGTGAATGGCCATGGTGAAGAGGCTATCGATATGTTTTACAAGATGCTCAGGGCGTTTGAAGCTCCAGATGAAGTGACATTCGTTGGTGTTCTAACTGCCTGCACTCATGCTGGTTTAGTTGAGAAAGGGCGAGACTTCTTTGATGGCATGATTCAGACCTATGGGGTTGCTCCTAACGTGATGCATTACGGATGCATAGTTGATCTCCTTGGCAGAGCTGGGAAAGTAAAAGAAGCACTGGGAACAATTGGTAGAATGCCCATGAGACCCAACTCTGCAATTTGGGGAACCCTGTTGGCAGCTTGTAGGGTTCATGGTAACTCAGAGATAGGTGAATTGGCAGCAGAGAATCTCATTGAGCTGGATCCAGATAACAGCATGGCCTACATCCTTTTGTCCAATATTTATGCAAAGTCTAATAGATGGGAAGATGTCCGGCGGCTTAGGCAGGTAATAATGGAAAAAGGAATCAAGAAAGAACCTGGTTGCAGTCTGATTGAAATGAATGGGACAATTCACGAATTTGTAGCTGGTGATAGATCTCATCCTATGAGCACAGAAATCTATTCCAACTTGGACAAGGTACTCACTGTCTTGACGGATGCTGGGTATGTGCCTGATGTAACTGAGGTATTTGTTCAAGTTACCGAAGAAGAAAAACAGAAAGTTCTTTATTGGCACAGTGAAAAGTTGGCAGTTGCTTTTGCACTACTCAATTCAGAATCTAGTTCAACGATAAGGATCGTGAAAAACTTGAGGATGTGTTTGGATTGCCACCATGCAATGAAATTGATCTCCAAGTTGTATATGCGAGAGGTCGTCGTGAGGGACAGGACACGATTCCATCATTTTAGACATGGACTCTGTTCTTGTAAGGACTACTGGTAACTCATTATACATCGATGATATAATGCAGTGGAATATCAGTACTAAGTCTGGGTGACCACTAAACGGTCAATTTGATTTCTCATTTCAAACACTACAGACTGCACATTTTTGTTATGAGAATGAAGGTAGAATCTAGACAACGAAGCTATAACATCGTGTAATCCTGTCCATTGCTGGACGCTTATTGTGGCCACAGCTATTATTGATGGAAGGTAAGTTACATGGTTTTGTTGCATGTCATGCAGAAATCTGTATTCTTTTTGCTGGTTTTATGTTAGTAAATTTTATATGCTACTCTGAGTAATTTATTTTTTCAGAGTATTATTTTGAGAGAGTTCTGAATCAAAATTAATGCTTTTAACTTATAGGTAACATAGTGTATTTGCTGTTCTTAAGTATCCTTTTCTAACATGTCATACATGATTCACTTTGGAACTTGGTGAGTTATCTTATACTTGGAGCCTTTCCAGATTTGCGTGTGCTCCAATAGAGGAATGTCTTGCAGTTACATTGATCTATCTTCTGGCCTCAAGTTGATTATTTTGGTGCAACAGTGTTCTTGCTGAAGCTTCACTGTTTACTGCTTAGCGAAACCAGGTTGTTTCTATTCCAATCCCATTTGAGCTTGTGATGAACTCAAAATATCGACCTACTTCGAACATAGAGTATTCCAGTTACATGCTTGCTTAATTTCTCAGTAAATCTTAATCCTTCTTGTGGTATTCATTCCATTTGTACTTCCTCTGTTACAAAATATAAGACGTTTTAGTGATCTAAAATAGCCTACTAAAACGTCTTATATTTTGGTATGGAGGGTATTATGTTTTAATTTCTAAGTAACTTTTTGACTTTTTTTTTGCGAATAGTAACTTTTTGACTTTGATACCTTAGGGGAGCCTCCTGCGGTGCAATATATTGAAGTTATTGACACGTCCTTGTCCATGCTTCTATGCATAATCTGAACCTAGATAATAATTCAAGACTAGACCGCAGTATAGCACATTTTCTTCCTACTGTGAGAGTGAAACTGCACATTCAAAACCATGGGTTTCCTCATTAGTTTTGAGTCTGATCCTTTAACTATTTTACTTTCATATAAGTAGGATAGGACAAACTTTGTTTGAGGTGATTACTGAACCTCCAGGATGGGAAAGATCCTTGTTATTTAATGTTTGCCACACTATCAAGTCAAACGTAAACTTCTAATTTCATGTGTGCTTGGTTCCATTTCCTTCTCTTTGGGTTACTCACCTCTAATCATCTCTTGCTTTTAGTGTTTGTTTCCATAGTGCCCATACACTTTAATTCACGTTTCCTCCTTTACTGAATCTTATGATCTCTGGTGACCAAGTGGAAGCAAAATGCAAGGGAGGGAATGCCATCTCGAAAAGCAGACTGTTGGGTAAACTGTTAGACAGCTAGTGTGTACGACGAAACTTGTATATAAATTGATCTGAGGCCCTGGGAGGGAATAGAACAATTTGCATCTCTCGTAACATTAAACTTTATATTGACTGCTATGAAACATGCACAACAGCACGGGCAACAGTTATTGCTGTCATTTAGACCATGGCAATTACTAAACAATCAGGGTACCTCCAGCGAAGCTGGTGCAAGCTACTGGTTGTCTGTAAATTACAACTCTTTATAATGACATAAGAATGGTAGGATCTTTGACTTTATGTTCGCACAAAAAAAAAGCTTATAACCACCTTTAACAACCAGATGTATCCGTCTTGTTCCCCATTTCTTGTATCAATAGCCTTATGTTGTTATATGATGAACCTTCCTCATCGAAAGCCCTCCTTGCCTTAATGGCATAGTCTTTTGCTCTAATCCTCAACCCCTCTGCCGTCTCCCCCTCATCCATTAAGGTGTGCACAGCTGTCTCCACAGCATCTCTTGTGACCATAACCTCTTGTTGTTCATTTCCCCACTCTGTAATTCCTTTCACTCCAACCTCCACCCCAGTTTTCAGCACATCCACCACCAGCTTTTCATTCAAAAACTGATCTTGAAAGTGTGGCCATGTGATCATTGGCACACCTGCGCAGATGCCCTCTAGTGTTGAGTTCCACCCACAGTGTGTCAGAAATCCTCCAATTGCTTGGTGCCACAAGATGATTACCTGTGGCGCCCAGCCCCTTATGATCATGCCTCTGTTTTTGACGTGCTCCTCAAACCCATCGGCGAGCCATTCCTCGACTTCTAGAGACTTAGGTCCTGCTTTCATCACCCAAATAAACGGTTTCTTGGATGCTTCAAGGCCTAGTCCCAGCTCAACAAGTTGTTGAGGTGTAGTAGAGGCGAGGCTCCCAAAGCTAACAAAAATCACTGAGCCTGGATTCATTGAATCAAGCCACTGCAAGCACTGTGCCTCATCCAGTGTGGACTTGTTTCCTCTTGCAGCCACTGAATTGCTGTCTCGGTGGCAGAGGCACATTGGCCCGACCGTCCAAACCTTCCTCCTTGTCATCTGCTCAAAGGATTCAATGTATAGGGTCTCCAGCTCTCTGAAGCTGTTAATAATCTCACCGTCACACCTCAGTTCCTCCTCATAGATCTTATCAAGGATCTCCTCCACACCCGGAAAAGAAAGGGTTCCAGGGCATTGAGATCTCATCAACTCCAGTGGAGTAGGGAACCCCTGCATATTTATTAGCTTATTCTCATCTGTGACGTGCTCTAATACTTTGTTGCGACTTATGATGTACCTGCAAGATGGTCGTAGTTGTTAAAATGACATAGATTGCAGACTTCTTTGACAAGCAAGTATCTGCAACTGGCATGGAAAACTCTTAATGAAAACGTGTGATGTCCTTAGTTTTTGAGGGAGTGTAAATTACATGTTCCGTACTTCCGCTGTCAAGTACAATATTACTGAGATTGACATTTTTTTGTTTCTTGTTTCTGGAAGGAACTTACACCAATTTTCCCTCTACAGTTGTAGTAAGATACTTTTGTCAGCATAATATCCTCAGTACAAAATTAACTACTAACGAAATTTTCATCTTATGATTGTACCTGACAAGGGATGAATAGCCAGAGAAGCCACTAAAGGTGAGCCTCGGGATAGCAAGCTCCCTTGCGATGTCACCAGTCCACCAATGAAAATAGTCGGATATGATGCAGCTCGGAGGCAAGTGTTGCTGCTCAAGGAGGTGCGCCTTGAGTGGCCCCCAAAGCGCAGCGCAAGCTTCCATGAAGTTGAAGAGCAGATCCTTGGCCGGGATCATGTCGATGTTCTTGCACCCGTCAGGTAGGCCGAACGCTGTGGCCGGGAAATGGAGCTCCACAAGCCGAACCATCAGGCCTATCCTCTCCACATAAGAGACGAAGCCCCCTAGCCTGGAGGCGTTCACCGGCGTGGTGATGAAGCTGACTTGTGCGCCGTGCTCAGCCAGCAGGCACGCCATGTCGGTCATGGGGATGGTGTGGCCCTGCACCATCATCGGGATCAACACGAAGTGCGGCCTCGCGGAGCCACTCTGCCCATGGCCGCCGGTGGATGCCATGGCTGTGGCGGCGAAGGTGGCGAAGTCAGTCAGGCTGGCGAGATGAGGACAGTTTGGAAGGATGCAATGCGTGGTGAGCTAAGTGTGGCAGTGGCGAACGTGCTGTATATATAACACCTGCCACCTTGTCCTGGTACTTGACGTTCTGAATAAAAGTTGACGACCTGACTATGCAAGGAGTGCAGCAGCAGCAGCACTTCTCATTTTGGACATGGAGTCTGTTCTGGTAAGGACTATTGGTAACTCATTATGCATCGATACATCGATACAAATAATGGAATTTCAGTTGTCCTAAAGCCTGCAGGATCGCTCAATGGTCAATAAGCATTTCTCATTTCAAATGCTGTACTGACTGCAAATCTGTAGTTTGGATAAAGTTAAGTTTGAGACAGTATCCCAAACCATTGGAAGTCATGCATACTAGTAAGTTTTCATATGCTCCTCTGAGTAATTTGTCGTTTCTAGCCAAACTTATTTTGGGAGAGTCTTTGATTCAATTCTTATTTTTTAGAAGTCAAACGAATATATCCGGTGTTCTTAATTTTCTTTCACTAACCTGCCATACATGTTGCTCTGGCTGTGCAGATAGTTTCATTGAGAAAATTCTTTAGTAACATTGATTTATCTTCTGGCATGAAGCATTGAAGCTGATGAGCATGGTGCAACTGCGTTTTGTTAATCACTTGGTAGTGAATGTTGGTGTCTGCTGATGCTTTACTGTTTGGTGCTTAGCGAAACCAGGTTTGTTCTATTTCCTCTAGTCTGCAGCCTTCATATGTTTGATCCTGTTGCCTAGTTGATATTTGATTTATAATAAACTCAACACATTAACCTACTTTGAATATGGAATATTTTTTGAAGATTGAATATGGAATATTTGACCATGGTTGTCCACAATGGCTCACTAAATCTTGACACATTTTATGAAACAGTCATTCTACCTATATGCCTTTAATGCACTAGGGTTCTTTGAAGTTATTCACACCTCTTGATGCCCACAGTTGCTAGAGAAATACATACTTTATCTGAAATAGTTTAGAAGACAAAAGCGATATTTAGCAGGATTTTGGCAACAAGGAGAACTAACTAGCACATCTAAAACAATGGATTTCCACATTAGTCTTGAGTTCGGCCCTTTAACTGTTTTTACATATAAACAGGACAGGGCAACCTTGCTTAGGTGATCCTTGGAACCCTTCTTTAGGATGTGAGAAATCCTTGAAATTTCGTGTTTGCCACACTACAAAGCAAACATGAGCTCCTAATTTCTTATGTGCTTTATGCTGGTTTCACTTCCTTCCTCTTTTGGATCATCCACCTTGAATCAACTCTTGCTAGTGTTGGTTTTGATAGCGTGTATACTTCTATTTCATTTTTTTCTTCACATTTCCAATTCTTATTAACTCTGATGAGCAAGTGGTAGCAAAATGACAGGTGAGCATAACATCGGGAAAAGCAGACTGTGTGTAACCATTATGCTGACTGCCACGAAATCTGTGCAACAGCTCTCATTTGGACCATGTCTAATCTCTGAACAATCAGGGCCCAACTAGTGAGCCTAATACAAGCTACTGGTTGCTTGTAAAATAGAATTCTTTATAATGATACTGTAGGATCTCTCACTTGTGTTTAAACGAAAAGAGAGAGCTTATTGCCATCTGTATCAGCCACATGCATTCGTCTTGTTTCCCATTTCTTGAATTAATAGCCTTACATTGTTATATGAAGAACCTTTCTCACCGAAAGCCCTCCTTGCCTTAATGGCGTAGTCTTTTGCTCTCATCCTCAACTCTTCTGCAGCCTCCCCCTCACCCATCAGGGTGTACACTGCTGTCTCCACAGCATCTCTTGTAACCATAACCTCTTGTTGTTCGTTTCCCCACTGTGTAACTCCTTTCACTCCAACCTCCAAACCAGTTTTCAGCACATCCACCACCAACTTCTCGTTCACAAACTGCTCCGCAAAGTGTGGCCATGTGATCATGGGCACACCTGCACAGATGCCCTCTATTGTTGAGTTCCACCCACAGTGCATCACAAATCCTCCAATGGCTTGGTGCCACAGTATCATTACCTGTGGCGCCCAGCCTCTTATGATCATGCCTCTGTCTTTGACGCGCTCCTCAAACCCATCTGCAAGCCATTCCTCGACTTCTGGAAACTTAGCTCCTGCTTTGATCACCCAAATAAAAGGTTTCTTGGAGGCTTCAAGTCCCAGTCCTATCTCAACAAGCTGTTGAGGTGTAGTGGCAGCGAGGCTGCCAAAGCTGACAAAGATTACTGAGCCTGGCTTCATTGAATCAAGCCATTGCAAGCATTGAGCCTTATCCGTTGATGCCTTGTTTCCTCTGGCGGCCATTGTGTTGCTGTCTCGGTGGCAGAGGCACATTGGCCCGACCGTCCAGACCTTCTTCCTTGTCACTTGCTCCAAAGATTCAATGTACAATGTCTCTAGCTCTTGGAAGCTGTTAATGATCTCACCATCGCATCTGAGCTCCTCCTCATACATCTTCTCACGGAATTTCTCCATACCTGGAATGGAAAGGCTTCCAGGGCATTTAGCCTTCGTCAACTCTAGTTGTGTAGGGAACCCCGGGAACGTGATGAGCTCATTTTCATCTGTGACGTTTTCCAGTACCTTGGTGTGAGAGATGATGTACCTGCGAGATGGTCATTGTTTTTTAAAACTATGTTGAAGTACAGACTTCCTTGACAAACGCCAACCAGGTGCAACTAGCCTAGAATAATTGCTTATAAGTAAGCAGTACTCGGAGTTTTTTGTGTGTAGCCTTTAATATGTGTATGCTTTCTTTTTTCCGGAAAGGATTCACTCTAATTTTTCCTCAGCTGTTGAAGTAAAATATTTTAGAATAGCAGCAAATATATATATGTTCAAAAGAAAATTAACTACTGACAAGGTTAATTTGCCTCTTATATGGTTGTACCTGACAAGCGACGAGAAGCCACAGAAGCCAGTAAAGGTGAGTCTCGGTATGCCGAGCTCCCTTGCGATGTCACCGGTCCACCAGTGCATGAAGTCAGATATGATGCAGCTCGGAGGCAAGAGCTGCTGCTCACGGAGGTGCGCCATCAACGGCTCCCTGAGCGCCGCACAGGCCTCCATGAAGTTGAGGAACAGACCCTTGGACTGGATCATATCGAAGTTCTCGCACCCGTCCGGCAGCCCGAACTCCGCGGTCGGGAAGGGGAGCTCCACAAGCCGGACCGCGAGGCCTGCCTTCTTCACGTCGGCGGAGAAGCCTGCCAACCTGGAGGCGTTCACCGGCGTGGTGATGAAGCTGACCTGCGCGCCATGCTCGGCCAGCAGGCGCGCCATGTCTGTCATGGGGATGGTGTGGCCCTGCGCCATCATCGGGACCAGTACGAAGTGCGCCCTCGCAGAGCCGAGGGGGCCATTGCCGCAGTCGAAGGTCATGGTGTTTGTGAGGCGGTGGAGTCCGTCAAGCTTGACAAGCTAAGTGAAAGTAGCAACTGTAGTTGCGTATGTAGCACCCGCTGTGGTGCTATATGTAGATAATACGTTGACGAGCTGACGATGCAAGGAATGCCGAGTGCGGCGGCAGCAGCTATCAACTTGGTCACCTCTTGGAGTGACGCACGCTCTCACGTCAGTCTTGTACTCGTGGAGTCAGCCATGTGGATGATTTGAATGGTAACCCCTACTTTGGATGTTCGAGAAGGTGATGTTGCAAGATGTGGTTCTACTTCTCTCAGTGATATCTTACGCATGGCCAGTTGAATTCTGCCGATGATGTGTGCCTGTAGAATTATCCTATCCGTTTTTGGACGAATGTATTGTATGGAGTCAAAAGATTAAACCCCGCTTTTGGAACGGAGGAAAACCATAGGAAAATCGCAGAAACACTGATTTCCTGCCTCTTGGAACGCAGGAGCCGTCGTAGAAAAAGCATAGGATAGGAATGGGTTTCCTGCGTTTTTGCAGGAATTTTACACATTCTGAACACCTCATTTTCTCGTCTCATCGCGCATAAGGCACCGCGGCTGCAGGCGGTCTCTCGTCGTTGTGCCATGAGTCCATGACCAACGCACACACAGAAAAACTGGAGCATACCGCTGGCACGGGAGGCAACAGGAGACCGCAAAGTGCCCCATATAAATACATGTCACGAGGGACTGGAAAATCATCCGAGTAGACCCAAAACGTCATCTTTGACACCAAAAACTTGATGTCCTGTGCAGTAGCATAACAGTAGGCTAGCAAAGCTTCTCTTCAGAGATTCTGTTCTTAAAACAATGTTCGCTACAGAGACAAATAGGCCAAAACATCTCCTTCATCCGTGACGACCAAGGATTACATCCGCAGCAATATGGATCAGCATTTCATTTTTATAACATCGTCCCTGTATGTTGCCCGAGTTATGGTGCATGTCAATTGCCTGCACAACACAGTCTGCTATTAGTCTAGAAACTGGAAGGTGCACACCATGTGCTCCCTGATGAAAAGGAAAGGCTAATATCTTTGGGAATTGTCTTCATGGTATTGATCTAAGGTTTAGAACGCTTCTTAGGGTGGGAGTGCTTGCTGTGGTATGATCGCTATGGCTATGTAGGAATGACAAAGTTTTTAATGACAAAAATTGTTCTCTCTTGCAGGTTATCTACAGATGTACCGGTATTCTCCGTTTATGGTCACCTCTGCAGCGGGTGGAGCATCGAGACCTATTTACAGAGGTCTGTACACGGTTGGAGGATACGACGAGGGATACTTTTTCCCTACATGGGTGGCCGCATAATCTAAGGATTGGACCTCCACCCTCATCTTAGGCGATTTACAATTACTCATTTTGATATGTATTTCATTTTCTATTTATTAGATTGACACTCTGAGACTTCTAAACAGCTATGTGCATCCTAGTTATACAGAGGCTGAGTGTAATTGCTTGTTATGAGTAATAAAAGGCGCCCGTTTTCGAAAAAAATCTGAACAAAAAGTCCCTCTGTAAATTTTCATGAAAGAAAGATCATTTCAGCATCATGCGCCAAAAAGACTAGTATCAATAAGGTTACTTCTTCGTTCCATACTTCCTTGTTTAAACTTGAACTAAAACCACAACAAGAACTATGAAACGGAGATAATACTTTTTTAGACCACCAAGCTTGTCTTTTGGTACAAACTGCTAACATACTATCTTTTCATACAAGTATAATTCTTTACAGATTTTTTTTTTGACATCCAGAAGTGTTTTCTTCAGAAGAGATTCAATCCTGGATGCTCAAATGATGCTTTCGCTGTTAGTTGTCACTGCATCAGAACCACAGGATTGGTGTGGTCCAGGTAACAAATTGCCACTGAGTCCCAGTACTACTAATAGAGATTCAAACAGGAAGCCACACATAGCCTTCAATAGATAGTTATCTTTGTCTTCCTTATTGAACAGAACCCAAATTTAAAATAATGAATCCACGGGTACTAAGCATACTGCGTTTCAGACTTGGCGGTATGACGCCAAGGTGTTTGTCCTTCCCTAGCAACCAAAAACACTAACTATAAATCTCAAATCGATATCACAGAAAAGTTCATATAGAAACTTGTGCATTTCTGTGTTAATAATAACAAAGACAAGGAAATACAAAGTTATTAATCATATTGTGGAAGGGAGATAGTTAGCGATATTCCCCACTTTTTTAGTACATTATGCATCATATACCATATTACAAAACAATTACTAGTCCCCTCTTTTTTAGAGTATTAAGCTGAGATACCTCGTGCACAAAGATTAAATAGGTTAATATATCCTAAGCCTACATGCCAGATTAGGAAAATAAGCCATCTTTTATGAAAGCTACGAATTAAGTTACTAAATGGTTTAGGCCCTCTTGAAAAGGTGCCCAAAGTTATCATATTGCCATCAAGACATTGTGAGTAGGTTCATTACCTTCTTTCATGCTGGTGCTCACAAACATCATCAAGACTGTGAATACGACGCAGGTCGTGGAGGCTGGTGAACTTCCTTGTTGCCCTCCATCATCATAACAACGCTCTTCATGGCTGGACGCATCACTGGCATGTTTTGTGTGCACCAGATACCGACTTTCAACATCCGCACAAGCTCAGCCTCTTCAATGCATGCGTCATCTGCCACTTTCTTTGTTTCTCCGAACATCACACGCTCATAGGCCCACTCAGAAATGTTGTACTCATTCCCAGCCCGCTTCAACTCCATGCTCCTCTTACAGCTTATAATCTCAAGGAGCATGATGCCATAGCTGTAGACATCAACCTTCACGGTGATCGCTGTGTTTTTGCTCCATTCTGGCGCGAGGTAACCTCTCGTGCCACGGGTACCAGTGAGTGTGTTTGTCTGGTTTCCGATCAATATCTTTGCAAGCCCAAAGTCAGCAATCTTTGCTATCCCTGATCTGTCAATGAGTATGTTCTCTGGTTTGATATCACAGTGGATTATTGTGTTCGGTATCTCTTCATGCAGATAGTGCAGCCCCCTCGCTACATCTAGTGCAATTGCAACCCTCTTGCTCCAGCTAGGTGGTGCGTCCGAGTTGAAGAGGATGTTTGCAAGGGATCCATTTGGCATATACTCATACACCAGTAGGTGGCACGTGCTCTCTATACAAAAACCAAGCAGGCGCAGCAAGTTCCGGTGGTGTGTTCTTGCAATTGCAAGTACCTCCCTGTGAAATTCTCGCTCCCCTTCTTCGGCCATCTTCTCAAGCCTCTTCACTGCAATCTCCTTGTTAATGTTAGCCATGACACCCTTAAACACCGTACCATAAGCTCCCCTACCAAGCTCTTGGGTAAACCCATTTGTGGCCACATCTAGGTCCCGAAAAGAATAGGATTGCAAGCCGACATCCCCGTCAACCTTGCAGTCATACAGTTGCGGCGCCCTCATGTACCTTGAAGATCGTTTATGTCTGCAGATAAGAAACACAGAACCTGAGAGCAAGACCAGCGAGACGATGACCAAGATAGCACCTGAGATCAACATGGCACCTGCTCCAGAAATTTTATTCCTTTGGATGGCTTGGTAGGTGTAGACCTTCACAAATAGTGTCGTGTTGCTGCCAGATATCCTGCCATATCTAATTGGAACCATCTGCTTTGAGCAATAGGAGTCACTGAACTTAGAAATCTGGCAGGCAAAATCAGAGAGGCAAAGTAACTTGCAATCTTCAATGCTTGTTGTTGCTGGTAGAACAGCATACGGGTTCTCTGGCCAAGTAGTATTCTTCACTTCGATCATCGTGGCCGTCATTCTTGTCTCCTGATCAGAGCTGCTGCTGTTCCTCACACAACCGCTGATCGGCAATGTTCTCCAGCAACCAAGTGTGCTCTGGTTAGAGCTTAAGAATTCAAAACCGGGAAGGCAAGAGCAGCTTGTATCTCCTTTCGTGGTGAGCTGACAGAAGCTATTAGGACCACAGACACCTTTCACAAGGCAGCGATCTCCAGGAACCTGCCACTCCACCTTAATTACAGGCTTCCTTCCCAGCCTCAAGAAAACATGTGAGTAGAGTCGCAAGATCCCATCGGCATCAAGTGTCAAACAGTAGTAATTTTCCACAGCTGGGGCAGCCCCAGAGGATTTATTGGTCAGGAATAATGTCTTTGTATAGGAGGTGTTCCCATCGAACATCCATAGGGTACCATTAGGATCCAAAGAAAGTGTGAGGAGGAGGCCCCTGTTGAAAGTGCCCGTATCCCAGTATGAACTCCCAGAGTCAATTGTGCCAGCAACATAGATCACAAGATTGCCATCTTGTTGATTTCCAAGGTAATACTTCCCCTTAGCATGGTTATTCTCGGAGACACTTGAGAACAGTTGTGAACCAGGACGCAGGTTCTGGCCTGGCAACAAAGTATCAGTCGGAGAGTCAAAAGTAGACCATATGACCTTCCCGTTCTTGTCATACAACACAAAATTACCGTTGTTCAACATGGCAGCAGAGGTAGCCGGAGTAGAGCTGTCAGATATGGGATTCAGTTGGCTACCTGGAGTTGATGGAGTTAGGGACCACTGGAGTGCACCACCATATCCTAGTGTAATAGAACCACCAGAAATTGGGGGATCATCTCGGTTGGCAGTCCATACAATGATCCTTGATTCATCGGCTATAAGCCACACCCCAATACTAAACGCTTCACCGTCAGGGTAGAAACCGAATGCGAAGCGCCCCGAAGAGGAGGACCAACTCTGAGTGCCGCTTGTTTTGATGGAGGAACCCAAAGCAATCACTCTCTCTTTGGTCAGAGCTCCGGTAACCATAATAGATATGCTTTTAGTACCCAACACGAGCACTAGAGATAGGAGGAACATATATTGGGGCATTGTTGAGGCGGAAGACTATTGCAGTTCCTTGGGACGATCGTTGTATGCTATAAAACACTGGTAGTTCTAAAACGAGCGAATGGATTTTTTGGACCATGCGGTGAAGCGAGTTAAGAAGTTAATTAATAGCTACCATTTTTACAGTCAAGGATAAAGACAGAAGGAGAGATGTGGACTTGGAGCACTGGAAGAAACCTCAGTTTAGTCATCGGTGGACTTGAACATAGTCAAGTCAACAGTTCACACCGATACTGAATTTTCAGATTAAGACTACACAAATTGACTGCTGTAATAAAGAAATGGTGAAACTAGCTGTTGTGCTAAAGGTACCATTACCCACCCTTTGAATACAGTAGAGGTTTAGTTAAGCTGGTTAAGGCAAAACATCTCAAGGTACATGATGAAATCCTATAATCGTTGGAGATGATTTGTACTTATTTCTGAAGAAGTAGACTATTTGATCTGTTAAATATATCTAATTTAATTCTCATTCCAACTCATTACTGAATCTATTCTGGAGGGTTCCTTGCCTTGCAAATGTAATCTTAAAAATGTACCAAGCTCGCATAAACGTGCAACGAAATACACTGACAAAATGCATCATTCAATAGCAAAACTGATGGAATAACACATCTTCAAAAATGCATTTATTACAATGAGCACGCAAAGTTAAATGGCAACTGATCTAGGATCAGCATAACATCAAGATTTCTAAAATAGTTAACACATGTGTAGCAAAAAACATCACTTGAACTGGAAAAAACTGAGTTCAATGATGCGGTTGTAAATCAGGAAATATGGGATGTCTAATCCTGATAACAAACTGTCTGAAAATGGCATCTAACCCAATACTTCAAGACCCCCAAATCCCAAAGTGTTGACGCAATAGCATGATAAAATAACTCACAGCTGGTGTTAGGCTTTAGTAGTTTATCAACAAGCAACCTACTTATCTTTATTTATGCAATCTTCTGAGTTTGATGGTGCAACCGCGGTAGCCTGCCAGGAACCCCTAATATCCCATATTAACATACCTATATATTTAATTTGAAGGCAATTGGTGTCACTGTTTGAGTGCGTTACAGCCAATTTAGTTAATTTGCTAACTAAGATAAGACAGAGTGTGATCAAGATAGGAATCTCGCATCTTCAAGTCTGAACTGAGAAACTCAACATCATGATTTTCAGTGTATGCATCTAATTCTTCTTTGCTTCCAAAAATATCTGGACCTGGACTAGGCAAAGGTACCAATCTAGTCAATAACTGGCAAAAAACTGAAAGTAACACCGGAGGAAAGAGAGATTTTTTAGAGGACCAATAGCAAAGAGATGAAATGGTCATATATTCGATATTTCCGCATAGCAACAGCGCTGTGGCAGTCAGTAAATATTTTGTGTAATCGACCACCTTCCTTGTAGATGACCAAGCTCAAAAGTCTCTGCCTACAGTTTGAAAGACCCGTCTGCTACTGAAGGTCTGAAGTATCAGTAAATGATTTCAAAATTTGTAATATAGCATATGACCGAAGTCCTATAGAATCACAGGGAATGAGACTATTAAAAACTAGAGAAGAATAAGAAGAAGCACATCCACTCCACAAACTCGCGTTGAGGAGAGGGCGGGTAGTGAAGGAGAAACCGAGGTTAGGGTAAGGGCGAACGCGGGTGCAGACCTAATGCCGGGGGCGGAGCATGTTTCCGGTTGCTAGAGCTCGGCATGAGTCGGCTCTTCGCTTCGCCAACGGCGGCGGCGGCTTCCGCTCGTGTGGCAGTGCGCGCTCCTCCGCCGCGCCGCGTATTTTTTTTTCTTGGAACGCGTCTCTGTGCGGAGAAGGAAGGGTTCGCCTATACAGCGCTCGTAGCGTCGCTTCGCGCGTCGACGCCTGCAGCGCTACCTGGTGGGCCGGCCCAATACGGGTTAGTTTTATTTCTTTTTTGGTATCTTTTTCTATAATTTTTGAAATATTTGGTGAAATAAAAAATGCTCAGATTCGTAAATTTCATTTTTTTAAATTGTTCAGATTGAAAATTTGTTCAATTCGAAATCTGTTCAATTTCGAATTTCATGTTCAAATTTGGAAAAAATGTTCAAACCCGAATTTGTTCTAACTTGAATTTGTTCAGATTCAAATTTGTTTGAACTCAATTTTGTTCAGATTCGAATTTGTTCAGACTCAATTTTGTTTAGATTCGAATTTGTTCAAACTCAATTTTGTTCAGATTCAAAAAAAATTAAACTCGAATTTGTTCACATTTAAAACAGTTCAAAATTTGAATTTTTTGAGAAAAAATTAAAAAAGTAAAAAAAGAAAGAAAAACGAAAAAAAAATAGAAAAGGAAAACAGAAAACCGCCTTGAAAAAACAAAAGAAAAAATCAACCAGAAGAAAAAAACTGAAAACCAGGTGTTCCATAGCCAATGAAAAAGCGAACGTCCTTTCCTTAATGGGCTCGGCCCAGCTAGATCCGACGAGTCCAGTAACAGAAAGAAGGGGTGTGCGGAAACTCGAAATCGGACACAACGGGCGGAGACTAGGGATCGCCGAGAAGGAACTAGTGAACCTCGTCCGCGGACCGCGGTCCATGCTGTTCATTCGGTCCGGCCCGGCCCAGCTTTTCCGTGACACCTAAGCCCAGCATTGTTTTTCCAAACCATCAGTCCTAGACTCCTAGTGCTCTGCTCTACTGTTAAAAAAAGAGTTAAAAAACTGTCATTTTAAAGACCAGCGCTCTGCCACGAGAAAGTATCCGCTGCAAACCGAGTTCCAATGGAAACCTGAAAACTCGAATATGGGGCGTTGGATCTGGAACATATGCTATGGATGAGTCTTCAACCTGTACCACACATTTTGCAAAAAAGCACCCGCTTGGCCCATTGTATTTTTACGCAATACACCTTGTACATACTCGTTCTCTCAAAAGACACCATAGCCCAAGATGTGCCACTGCCAGATTTGTTTAGATTCCCTGGAGCGCGTGCGGCGGCGGCGGCGGCGGCGACGCACAGCAGGGTGACTCCCCGAACCACCCAGCGATGCGGAATGAGACGGGCTGCTCCGGCCAGCAATGAAGATGAGCCGCGCAAGCCTCGGTCTTGGTGGCATGCTCCGGACATGCCCGACAATGAGCTGCTCCCTCAGGACCTCCATCGTGCCCCTCGGCCGTCCTCGCGTGCTCCGGTCATGTCTACAGAAGAAAGAAGAACGGCTCCCTCCAGACCTCCATCGTGCAAGGATCTCTTTCTCTCAAGGGTTCTCACACTGAGATGTATTGCCTCCAAATCGTAATATTGACTCCATGAACTACTCGAGACTGTTAGATAATTAGGCACAATTTCCATGATTAATTCCATTATATTAAACATGACAATACTAGCTACTACCACATGTAACTCGAACATACTAGATGTACTAAACAGCAAGATGAACGGAAACAAGTAGCAGCTAAACATGTACTCGCAGAACATGATGAACAGACGAACAGCAGTAGACCGCACGTACCGTTCGTTTACAGATGTAGTCGTTGCAGTAACGTTGTTGATCACAACGTTGGAGTAGACCGGTCGAAACAGACGGCGATGAAGACGGCGGTAGGCTGCACCGCCCGACTTGGATGGAAGATGACCCGTGATGAACAACTTGAGTAGTCGCGCAGAGCGCTTCCCAAAAACCTAGTTTGCCCTCTCCCGTACAGGATCGTAAAGGCGAGTGGTTTCGGAGACCTGCTCTCCCATTCGCCGGTGCACGCCGGCGCTCGGGATGAGGTAGACTACGGAGGCGGCACAAGCAGCGAGAGGTGGCAAAACCCTAGATCGATTTTAGGTGTGTGCGACGGTAGCCGGGCAAGAGTTTATATAGGCGGCGCAGCGGAGAAACCCTAGGCAATGTGGGCCACGCCCATGTCGCACGCCCGAGTCGGTTACAGCAGCCCACGATCCGGGAGCGACCCGAACCGGCTAGCTGTGACGCGTCCGTCAAGGACTCAGTCAAACGCTCGGTTTTCCTGTGCAGCAAAAAGATAAGCTCGGCTCCGAGGCTCAATTACGCAAACCGCGGCGCGCGCGCGCGTCGTGTCGAGACGAGATGAGACGAGCGAGCGAGGAGGAGGAGCGCGCGTGTGGCACTTCTCTTCTCACTCACTTACCAAGTGGTGCAACACCCCACCTTATATGTTGGTCTACATCTCTCCCAACTTTCTATGTGGGACTAAACTTAGCTCCCACCCCTTGCCTTTGTGCAGCCAACAACTTAGGCTGCATGTCACATGGGCTTTGAGATTTTTAGGAATTTCTGAAATCTATTATGGGCTCATATGAAAAGGCCCAATATTTCAACAATCCCCCACCAGATCTCAAATGTCCATTTAGAGATTTGCCAAACCTCACTACTTGTTTATATACCAGTGTTTCAGCAGAGACTGTTAAGTTGAACTTCCGCCTAGAACCTTAAGCTACGTCTATCAGCAACTTGAACAATGGACTACGCCTTGAATTGCAAGTTTTGTGCGTCAAGATTTCACTCAAAGTCATAACCAGTACATGGCTGCCAGTAGCCTACCCCGCGGGTTGGAGCATATGCGTCGTACTCCATGGTCTTTTCATGAGTTTACTAGAGATCACCCAAATCTCATAGACTGCGACGTTTAACAGTCGGGCTCATATAGGTGTGTTCTTTCAAGAATGCTCTATAGGACAGCATCTTTGCTAATCATAGCCAACAAAAACACATTAAGGCATGTTGCCAACCTGCCTTACAGATTTTGAGATTTTTGCATCTTCACATAGAGAGGGTTACAGAATACTCTCCTCAGTTAAACCACTAGCTTGTTTTCCCAGATCCTAATTTACGGGATCTCCGATCATAAAGGTTGGGTTACCACTATGGCATAACATCTATGGGTCTCAAACCCATCTCCCTCGATGCACTGTCTATCACATTACATGATAGTCCCTTGGTAAAGGGATTTGCCAGGTTTTTGTCTGTTTGAATTATGTAACAGTTATTACTCTGGAGTTTCGCAATTTCCTGACAGACTTCAAACGTCTTTTAACGTGTCTTGATGACTTCGCGTTATCCTTAGAATTGTTCACTTTGACAATAACTGTTTGATTGTCACAATTCAAGAGGATGGACGGCACAGGTTTTTCAACGACCGGCAAGTCCATCAAGAGCTCACGCAGCCATTTTGACTCTACAGTGGCTATGTCTAAAGCAGTAAGTTCTGCTTCCATAGTTGACCTCGTCAATATGGTTTGCCTACATGATCTCCATGATACAGCGCCACCTCCAAAGGTAAACACATACCCACTAGTGGCTTTGATATCATCTACATCAGAGATCCAATTTGCGTCACTATATCCTTCAAGCACAGCAGGGTGTCCTGAATAGTGAATCCCGTAACTCATTGTACCACATAGATAGCGCATGACCCTTTCAAGTGCATGCCAATGATCAATACCCGGGTTTGACATGAATCTACTCAACTTGCTCATAGCAAAAGAGATGTCAGGTCTTGTCGCGCTTGCTAAGTACATGAGTGAACCAACGATCTGAGAATATCTCAGTTGATCTGTTGGTTCATTCTTGTTCTTACGTAGTATCACACTGGGATCATAAGGTGTTGGAGAAGACTTGCTATCAATAAAGCCAAACCGGCTCAAGATCTTCTCAACATAGTGGGATTGCGATAAAATAATCCCACTCTCGTTCTTATTCAGCTTGATGTTCAGGATCACATCAGCTTCTCCCAGATCTTTCATATCAAAGCACTTTGACAAGAAAGACTTGACCTCAAGTATCACTTTCATGTTTGTACCAAAGATGAGAATATCATCAACGTACAGACACAATATAACACATTCGCCCCCACCATGGTGATAGTAAACGCACTTGTCAGCCTCATTAACGACAAAGCCAACAGAAGTTAAAGTTCTGTCAAACTTCTCATGCCATTGTTTAGGTGCTTGTTTCAGGCCATATAAAGATTTTAACAACTTGCATACCTTTCTCTCTTCACCTTTTACCACAAATTCATCAGGCTGATCCATATAGATTTCCTCTTCCAACTCTCCATTGAGGAAAGTTGTCTTTACGTCCATTTGATGAACGATAAGACCATAAGAGGCAGCCATGGAAAGTAGTACTCGAATGGTGGTTAGTCTTGCGACAGGTGAATAGGTGTCAAAGTAATCTTCGCCTTCTCTCTGTGTGTAGCCTTTCGCTACAAGTCTCGCCTTGTACTTCTCAATAGTACCATCAGGCCTTAGCTTCTTCTTGAACACCCACTTGCAGCCCATAGGCTTACAGCCCATAGGCTTACAGCCATGTGGGCGCTCTGATAATTCCCATGTTCCATTAGAAAGAATCGAGTCCATCTCATTTTTGACAGCTTCTTTCCAATCATCTGCATCTGGTGATGCATATGCCTCAGCAATGGACTTGGGAGTATCATCCACAAGGTACACAATGAAATCATCACCGAAGGACTTTGCAGTCCTCCGTCTCTTGCTCCTTGTAGGAGCTTCATTGTCATCCTTCTCATGAACGTTCTCAAAAACGTTCTCATGTGGTTGCTCAAAATAATCATCAGATGCACTAGATTCAGGAATTATCTCAGAAGAAAATCTAGCAGTGCTATGCAAATCTTTCATAGGAAATATATTCTCAAAAAATGTTGCATCACGAGATTCCATTATAGTGTCAACATGCATATCAGGTACCTTGGATTTAACTACTAAAAATCTGTAGCCAATGCTCCGCTGAGCATAACCTAGAAAGATGCAATCCATAGTCTTTGGTCCGAGTTTGCGTTTCTTCGGGATGGGAATGTTGACCTTTGCCAAGCATCCCTAAGTGCGCAAATACGAAAGTGATGGCTTTCTCCCAACCCACTCCTCATAAGGGGTTTTCTCTTTATTCTTGTTAGGAACTCTATTCAGGACATGACATGCAGTCAACAAAGCCTCCCCCCACCATGCCTTTGATAAACCAGCTGACGAGGGTTAACTCGACAAATGTCCTAGATGAAGGACTTAGGATCGGGGGAAGAGCAACGACTAGAGATTCCGGGATCGAGATTGGTACACGATGTACCCAGGTTCACGTCCCCGCGGTGGAGGATCGCTACATCCTGCTAGCAATCTAGTATATGATCACAATGATGTTTACATGGTGCCGCCGTTGGCGGAGATTTGTATCTAGTCTATGTCTAATCTATCTTGTATCTCTAATATTGCTTGTCTATGATATTGTAAGTTGTAACTTGTCCCTCTAGGGGCGCCCCTGCCTGGCTTTATATATGCAACCGGGCAAGAGTTTACAAGGATCCTAGTCGAATACGGATTAGAGTCTTCCTTCTTCTACTCCAAGTCAACTTCGAGTCCTTGTGCTTGTCCACTTCCTTAATGGGCCGAACCCGGTATACCAATCCGCGAGTACCCGAAGGGCATTCCCTTGTCAGTAGCCCCCGAGACTCAATAAGAGTTGCAGACTCGGGTTGAGTCTCCAAAACTTCAATCTTCGACTTCTTCAATCTTCGACTTTGTCTTTCTTCGACTTCTTCAAACTTCAACTTCTTCAAACTTCGACTTCTTGAAATCTTCGGGTTCTTGAATCCGCTCTCCTGATGGGAGTAAATGTTGAGTCCATGGACTCGAAACTTTCTTCCTCATTCTTTTATTATAATGTCTCGCAAGGGGTTTTGATGAACAAGCCTGACAACTCTGACGGATCAAGAGGTCAGTTAACTGCCGGAACAGATACTTGTCACCTACTTCAAATTCAATCCCCTTGGACTTGAATTCGGGATACCGGTCAAACCTATTCTTTTGCCGCATTTAGGACTTACAAAGAACGAGTCCCAGTGGTTCTCAGGGTACCCAGTGCGTCCACCAGGATTTTCTTCGCGTCGTAGACACGGATACGTACCAGCAGAGCGCATCCATGTGCGTATACCGGGCCACACAGGACGGATCCTGGGGTCTTACTTCATGATAAATCATGGCATTCGAGTTTTGTCGCGATGACGCAACTCGAGAATCATATGTCGCAGTCTTGTTTGACTGATCCAGCGCACAAAATATTTGGGTTATTCAACCTTGATCAATAAGAACTCCCTCCTGATAGGAGTAATGATGATTCCTGAAGCTTCTCTCGCCTTCATCTCTGTAATATTCATGAAAAGACATCGTCGGGTGTGCGCCCAGCGCTCCCGATGGGAGTAGCCCCCGAGTCTATGTTCGGGTACTTGTAGCCGGGCATAGACTCAAGTTGTACAACTCGAGGAAATTCAGCTCCTGCAGAAAATATGAAGAGTTGTGAAATACTTTGTCTCTCGAAGAAATATTTGTGCTTACAGATTGCAATGATGATGGAGTATGTAAAATAAAAACTCGATTTTTTTTGTGCAATTTTGTTGCTCGTACGTAAGACCCTTTCGTTACCCTGATGCACTTCACGGCTCGATCAGCTACTCAGGTCAGACGTAAATCGACGCGTGTGCCGCATTTGAATTTCAAGATACTTGCTAAGCCTTTTCGTTAGTCTGACGCCCAAGATTTTGGCCTTGCCAACCGTTAGTCGAGCTTCATGCGACTGTAAACTAAATTGACAAGTATTCGACAAGGAACGCCAGCTAGCTACTAGGGCTTTCACAATTTTTCGAAGTCAGTGATATGCAGGATGATTTTTCATGGTGGAGCCCCCGAGTATTGGGTGCGGCGAAAATAAATGATAATTGACTCTTGGAAGAGAAAAACTTAGCTTTTATCTGATGCGGCGTGGTCGGCGTGGCGTAGTCGACGATGACGTAGTCGAGTTGTTGTCGTAGAATCATAATCACGATCGGAGGCGAAGTTGCTGTCGAGCCCCCGAGCGCTGGTGGGATTGTCGCGTTGCTGATGTCGACGAAATTGTATGTCTTGAAGGTAATTTTCTGCACTCAGGGGCGAGTTGATGTCGAGCCCCCGAGCGTTGCCGATAGTTTGCGCGAGCGCGCGACGAGGAGCCGCCGAGCGTAGCAAACCGTAGTTGACGATCTTGAAGACGAAGTAGTCGAATATTTTTTCCTCCGGGTTGTAGCCGAAATATTTTCTCCGAGTTGATCGCGCAATTTGGCGACTCATCGCTGTAGCTGATTCGCTGCCTTTTATCCAACAAATATGTGCGTACTCGTAGATGCTAGTCACTTGGATGCTTTTCTTTTATACTTTGTCTCGAGAGTACGGCTCGGTCTTCACGCCAAAATACTTTGTAACTGCCGATCTCTTTTTTTGTGTGTACCATGTAAAGATCCTCCCGTGAGGTAGTTTCCTTGTACGATAAGTTTGGCCTTGGAAGTTGATGCGTTGACGATGGATCAATCTGCTGAGTCTCTCTCTTTTTTATTTTCTTTGACAGCCTTGCCTGGACCAATCTGACATGCAACATCGAAGTACTTTGTCGGTGAAGTAGTATTCTGATCGGAGACTTGTAGATTGACTTCTTCTGTAACCCAGACGGTCGAGTTGGTCTCGGTGATACAATATTCCGACGGATCGCTAGAAGTTTGGGTTACTCGCCGTAGACGGAGGCCAGATTGATATCTTGAGTGATCTTCACATATATCTACGTATCCGTACCAGCTGACTTTACCTCTCTTGATTTGTGAGTAGTTGCTTCACGTCATGATTTGATCAATACTCCACGTGCGATGGTACTTGCTGATCAGATTCTTTTTCCTTCTTGAAACTTGATATTTTTCCGACTTGGTACGCTGTCCTTGTTGCCGGTGATGTCCGATCGAGGACTTTGGTCCAAGGATCTCATCTCCGCGTGAACTTGTGTTTGTCGGGCGTAGCAGCTTTTTCCGCCATGGCTTGTTCCGGATACTAGTTGCATACGGATCGAAGATGTCGAGTTACGATCGAATTCATCCACTTCTGATTTGACGGAAATTAGTCAATGATCTTGTTGTTGATGAAGAATTTCGCCGACGTAGACAGGATGACTTGATGCGATCTGGCCGCTGCTGTCGGTAGCCACAAAATTTGCTGATCTTGTCGATGAAAAGTTTCCTGATCTTGTCGATGAAAAATTTGCTGATCTTGTCGATGAAAAGTTTCCTGATCTTGTCGATGAAAAATTTGCTGATCTTGTCTATGAAAAGTTTCCTGATCTTGTCGATGCAAAATTTGCTGATCTTGTCGACGTAGAAAAAATTTGCTGATATCGCCGATGGAAAAGTTGAAGGATCCCGCCCGGATAACAAAATCCAGTCGCCGCGATCCCCACGGTCGGCGCCAATTGACGAGGGTTAACTCGACAAATGTCCTAGATGAAGGACTTAGGATCGGGGGAAGAGCAACGACTAGAGATTCCGGAATCGAGATTGGTACACGATGTACCCAGGTTCACGTCCCTGCGGTGGAGGATCGCTACATCCTGCTAGCAATCTAGTATATGATCACAATGATGTTTACATGGTGCCGCCATTGGCGGAGATTTGTATCTAGTCTATGTCTAATCTATCTTGTATCTCTAATATTGCTTGTCTATGATATTGTAAGTTGTAACTTGTCCCTCTAGGGGCGCCCCTGCCTGGCTTTATATATGCAACCGGGCAAGAGTTTACAAGGATCCTAGTCGAATACGGATTAGAGTCTTCCTTCTTCTACTCCAAGTCAACTTCGAGTCCTTGTGCTTGTCCACTTCCTTAATGGGCCGAACCCGGTATACCAATCCGCGAGTACCCGAAGGGCATTCCCTTGTCACCAGCAGTGTCAAGCATGGAATTCACCAAGTCAGACAGCGTGCGGTTTTTCCTCTCGGCCACCCCATTAGATTGGGGCGAGTAGGGAGGCGTCCTTTCATGAATAATACCGTGTTCCTCACAGAATTCGTCAAAGATTTTAGGAAAATACTCTCCACCACGATCCGACCTAAGACGCTTGATCTTTCTCTCTAGTTGATTTTCAACTTCGGCCTTATAAATTTTAAAGTAGTCTAAAGCTTCATATTTAGTTCGCAACAAGTAAACATAGCAAAATCTAGTCGCATCATCAATCAATGTCATGAAATATCTCTTTTCACCTTTTGTCAACACACCATTCATCTCGCATAGATCAGAATGTATGAGTTCTAGAGGTGCCAAGTTTCTCTCCTCGGCCGCCGTATGAGGCTTATGAGGTTGCTCCGATTGCACACAACTATGGCACTTAGAACCTTTGGCAATAGTGAATTTCGGAATTAAACTCATGCTGAATAACCGAGACATCAAACCAAAATTAATGTGACATAAACGAGAATGCCAAACACTGGTATCATCATTAACACCGCCACAAATATGGTTCACTGATTTATTACAGAAATCTGAAAGTGAAAAGCGGAACAAGCCTCCGCACTCATAGCATTTTCCAATAAATTGTCCATGCTTGGAAACAACTACCTTATTCGACTCTAAAACAATCTTAAACCCATCTCTGCAGAGAAGGGAACCGCTAACAAGATTCTTGTTCATAGAAGGGACATGCTGCACGTTCCTCAGCTGCATGATCTTCCCCGAAGTGAACTTTAGATCTACCGTGCCAACACCACGAACAGAGGCATGTGACCCATTGCCTATTAGGACGGAGGAATCCCGTGCGGCCTGGTAAGAAGTGAACATAGAGATGTCAGCGCACACATGAACGTTAGCACCCATATCAATCCACCAAGAGGGAGATTAAAATACCGAAAGAACAGTAAATAGATTACCATACCCATCAGTATTTCTAGCAGTCATGACGTTGACATTCTTGGCCTTTTTCTCTCTGCGGTTTGCGCGTTCTGGGCAGTCCTTGGAAAAGTGGCCGGGCTCTCCACAAGTGAAACAAGTCAGATCACTTCTGTCCCTGTTCGGCTTCTTCTTCTTGAAGGTTGTAGTCTTTACAGGCTTGTTGAAAGAGGGCTTGAAGTTCCCTTTGTTCTTGCCTGAGGATTTGCCTTTCTGCTGCACAAAGTTAGCAGTAGCATGACCCTCTCCTTTCTTAGTAGTGTCATTAGCACGAGCCTTCTCCTCAACATCAAGGGACGCTATCAGATTTTCAACTGATATCTCCTGTCTCTTGTGTTTGAGAGCTGTAGCGAAGTTCCTCCATGAAGGGGGCAACTTAGCAATAATGCAACCCGCCACAAACTTGTCGGGTAAGGCACACTTAAGGAGTTCGAGCTCTTTGGCAATGCACTGTATCTCATGAGCTTGTTGAACCACAGGAAGGTCCTTAGTCATCTTAAAATCATGAAAGCTCTCCATGATGTACAGTTCACTGCCAGCATCTGCAGCACCAAACTTGGCGTCCAGTGCGTTCCAGAGCTCTTTCCTGTCTTTTATGTGCATAAACACATCACACAGACGGTCAGCAAGAATGCTCAGAATGCATCCCACAAAGACAGTATTGGCTTCCTCGAACTTTTTTTGATCATCCTCAGACATAGTTCCTTCAGGTTTGCCTTTACTAATCTGGAACACTTTCATCGCGGTCAGCCAAAGCTCAGCTTTGTACTGCCACCTCTTAAAGTGCACACCGGTAAACTTGTCCGGCCTCAGTGCATCGGTAAAACCAGTCATTGATAATTCAAGAAATTGCCTACAATTTGGTTTTTGGATTGTTGGATAATTAGGCACAATTTCCATGATTAATTCCATTATATTAAATAGGACAATACCAGCTACTACCACATGTAACTCGAACATACTAGATGTACTAAACAGCAAGATGAACGGAAACAAGTAGGAGCTAAACATGTACTCGCAGAACATGATGAACAGACGAACAGCAGTATACCGCACGTACCGTTCGTTTGCAGATGTAGTCGTTGCAGTAACGTTGTTGATCACAACGTTGGAGTAGACCGGTCGAAGCAGACGGCGATGAAGACGGCGGTAGGCTGCACCACCCGACTTGGATGGAAGACGACCAGTGATGAAGAACTTGAGCAGTCGCGCAGAGCGCTTCCCAAAAACCTAATTCGCCCTCTCCCATACAGGATCACAAAGGCGAGTGGTTCCGGAGACCTGCTCTTCCGTTCGTCGGTGCACGCCAGCGTTCGGGATGAGGTAGACTACGGAGGCGGCGCAAGCAGCGAGAGGTGGCAAAACCCTAGATCGATTTCAGGTGTGTGCGACGGTAGCCGGGCAAGAGTTTATATAGGCGGCGCAGTGGAGAAACCCTAGGCAACGTGGGCCACGCCCACGTCGCACGTCCGAGTCGGTTACAGCAGCCCACGATCCTGGAGCGACCCGAACCGGCTAGCTGTGACGCGTCCGTCAAGGACTCGATCAAACGCTTGGTTTTCCTGTGCAGCAAAAAGATAAGCTCGGCTCCGAGGCTCAATTTCGCAAACCGCGGCGCGCGCGCGCGTCGTGACGTGTCGAGCGAGCGAGGAGGAGCGCGCGTGTGACACTTATCTTCTCACTCACTTACCAAGTGGTGCAACACCCCACCTTATATGTTGGTCTACATCTCTCCCAACTTTCCATGTGGGACTAAACTTAGCTCCCACCCCTTGCCTTTGTGCAGCCAACAACTTGGGCTACATGTCACATGGGCTTACACACATGGGCTTTGAGATTTCTATGAATTTCTGAAATCTATTATGGGCTCATATGAAAAGGCCCAACATTTCAACAGAGACTAGCTCTAGAGTTATACAATCGTGTTTCAAAATAATTGTACAAGCATTACTGACAATAGTCTTATTACGCTGCATGAATCCTTTATACTGGATAATCTGGTAATTGATCTGTACCAAAAAAGATCCATTTGCATCAGCCAAAGCTGCAATTTTGCATCAGCCAAAGCTGCAAAAAAGACCAAACTTGTTAGTATGCATTCTAAAAGCTAAAATTATGTGAAACTTCAGTTTTAGAATTGTACAGCTATATACTCGAAGTACATCTAAAGTTGCCCACTATCAACTCTTGGTCCCATAATGCAGTCTAACTTGCATGGTTGGACTTTCTCGGTTTCCCTAGAAGTGTAGTATTATGTTTGGAAATGCACATTTAATCTCGGGGTGCATATGCTCCTTTTATCTAAAATATATATTTTAAAATATAAAAAATCTGAACAAAAATTTTACGCATACATCTTGATATTCTATGTGAGTACGGCAAAGTTTTGTGATGAACCAATACATTTAGTGTTCTATGTAAAAAAGACAAAAATATGTCACGTGTAAATTTTTATTTTAGCACCGATTTTTATCTTTTTTACCTAGCCCACATAAAAGTTAGTTTTTCATGAAACAACTTAGTTCATGTATTGGTTGTGAAGAAGTCCATGGAACTTTTTTTTTTAATTTTTTTAACAATTCAAAATATGTTTAAACTGCATTTGAAATAAAGGGTGTGTATGCACCCCAGAGCCAAAATGCCTCGTCCGCTGTTATGTTAGAGCATCTCCAACAACCGCGCTATTCCGTGTGCTAGCCTAAAATACCTGCCATTTAACGCGCGTAAATCCTCACACGTCCCTCCAGCGGAGGCGCCAAACCGGCGCGGCAAACAAAATTTTTCCCGTACGCGCACTATTGCGCTATCCCGCGCGCAAAACTTGCCACGCCGGCTCGCACGCTCCCTATAAAGCTGACGAAGCGCGCGCACTCCAACCGCCAGGAACTTTCACGCGCCAGCGCGTCTTCTTCTCCACGCGCCAGCGCCCCGCCGCCTTCTCGCCAGGATGCCATCGCAGAGTTTGGCTTCCGAGGCGTCAGGCCGCGCCCCAATGGAACGTTCTACGCGGAGCTTCGCATTGGCGGCTACCGGTTCACCCTCGGCACCTACCCCATGATGGAACTGGCGACGCGAGCATACGACGCGGCGGCGTGGCGCTTCCGCCGCCCGCGCCGTGACATGAACATCCTGGACCTCGAGTCCCTCGAGGACGCGGAGTTCCTCGAGCCGCCGCCACCCCTCCTCACCAACGCTGATCATGCCCGCCACCGCCAGGAGCAGCGTCGGATCGCCATCACCGAGCACGATGAGCGCCTGATGCAACAATAACGTGAAGAGCACCCGGGCGACATCTAAGACGAGGATGCCTTCTACGCCACGAAGAGGGAGGAGAGGAGGGCAGACTGCCATTGCTGCCGGGAGTTCGCTGAGTGTTGACCCACAAGTATAGGGGGTGTATCATAGTACTTTTGATATATAAGAATGTCAAACCCAACGAGGAGCAGAAGGTGTTGACAAGTGGTTTTGATCAAGGATTCACTGTAAATACTAGCAAACGGGTTTTCGGGGGTATTTGGTAATGCAAATAAATAAAGTACGAGTAAATAAAAGACCGTAATAAAAATTGCAGCGAGTGGCCCAATCCTTTCTAGAGCAAAGGACAAGCCGGTTGTGTAACTTATGATGACCAAACGTTCTTGAGGACACACGGGAGTTTCTGTCAAGAGCTTTCGCTTCATGCCGCTAAATAATCTTTATTGATTTGATAAGTGTTATGGGGGTAAACCTGTGCTAGCGTACTACCCTTTCTAGGATAAAATACACACTTGTGATTATACCCCTTGCAAGCATCCGCAACTACAAGAAAGTAATTAAGATAAATCTAACCACAGCCTTAAACTCTAGGATCCTACGCTCCCTGGTGCAATGGTTTCCCAATGGAGGTTTAGGTTTCTGTCACTCCAGCAACCCCACAATTAGTAGCCAAATACACAATGCATTCCACTAGGCCCATAAATGGTGAAGTATCATGTAGTCGACATTCACATGACACCACTAGTGAAATAGCACCACAACAAATAAATATCAAACCATTAAATATTACTTAACATATTCCACTACTAACATCTTGACTTCTCCCATGTCCTCAAGAACTAAACGAACTACTCACAAGACATCATATGGATCATGATCAGAGGTGAAATAATGGTAAATAACAATCTGAACATAAACCTTAATTCAACGGTTCCACTCAATAGCATCAACCACAAGAGTAATCAACACCGGGAAAGTTTCTCCTAAGAATTTAACAAGATTCAACTCAAGATGTTACAGCGGGATGGCGTGGTGATGGTGGAGATGAAGGTGCTGGTGATGAGGATGATGGTGATGATGATCCCGATGAAGTACAGCGCGATGGTGATGACGATGGCGACGATCTCTCCTCTCTGGGAAGGAATTTCCCCGGCAGATTCCTGCCTGCCGGAGAGCTTTTCTCTCTCTGGTATTTTTCGCCCCGCAGAGGCGGCGGTGTCTATCTCTGAGCCCCCCTTCACTTAGGTTTTTGGGGATGACCATATACGCGAAGGGGCGATGGCAGTAGTGGGCCAGGGTGGCCACACCACAGGCCGACGCGGCCAGGGGTGGGCCCGCGCCCCCTGTGGGTGAGCCCGCCCTGTGGCTCCTCTCGCCTCCTCCTTCTGGCTTCTTCGGTCTTCTGGCAAAATATAATTTTCTGGTATTTTTCTGGAATTTCCTGATCTTCCGAAACATGATGTCTTGACGGTCCTTTTTCCAGCAGAATCCTGACTCCGGCAGCAAATCCTCCAATGATCATCAAACATGTAAAAACAGAGGAAACAACATAAGTATCGTCTCTAAATGTGAAATATATCAATGAATAATAGTAAGTTATGATACAAAATATTGATGCAAAATGGACGTATCAATCCCCCAAGCTTAGACCTCGCTTGTCCCCAAGCGAAAACTGAACTCGGTAAACAAGACCACAGGTTTATGGAGTGAAGTGTCGATAAATAAAATACGGACAAGAAGCATCACATTTACCAAGGCACAAATTATAATAGACAGCAACTTCCCTTTATAAGATATAGACTTGCAATAAGTAAAAGGGAATCACAAATAAGGATGCACAAGGTAAACTATAATTGGTGATGGCAAACTTAAGTTCTTGGTCAGAGAACAATGAACAAACTATACTTATTTCTGAATAGAGCTTTTATAACAGAGCTAATATAGCAAAAACCATATGCTCAACAAAACAAACTCTTTGCAATCATAGAGAGCTTTCAAAGATGTATTCCTTCAGATAAAAACATTATACTAAACAAAGGAAGATAATAAACATGATTGAACGGATCAACATATGGATGAGTGAAACATAACAACTCAAATGCTTGCTTGAGATAGAAGGGAATAGGCTGACTCAACATAAAAGTAAAAGATAGGCCCTTCGCAGAGGGAAGCAGGGATTAAACATGTGCTAGAGCTTTTCATTTGTAAAACAGAGATAAAAGTTGTTTTGAGAAGTGGTTGCTTTTGTCAACGACTAGCAATGGAGTTCTTGATATCTTCCATACTAAACAAGTGAGAGCGGTTCCGAGATGTTTGATTAATTGGTACAATTGTGCTCTTTTATAGCTTGGCACTCCTCCCCACCTTTTCCTTTCTCAAACCATGGCTAACCGATTCCATCGGGTGCCCACCAACTTTCACAAACCATGGAGGAGTGTCTTTTTCTTTCTTTTTCTCTTTTTAGATTACAATGGTCTGACCAGCTCCCTTGCAAAATTAATGACGAGCAGATGAAGCCGCCTAGTCGAGGGGTACTCAATTTAGTATGGAAGATAACAAACCCAACCACTACGTCCTCATGAGCTAAAAACAGTGGTACAAAATGAGAAGTATTTGAAGGTTTTTGAAAGGTAGCACATGAAAATTTACTTGGAATGGCTTGAAATACCATGCATACGAATTTATAGTGGACTCCTTGGAAGTAACTTGGTTTTTGGGAATTGGATGCACGAGAAGTATTCCCTCTCAGTACAGGTTTTTGGCTAGCAAGGCTGGGTAGCAAGCATAAGAGTTGCATGAAACAAATAAACATACATATAATAGGAACAATCATGCAAACTTCCTTGAAAGTACAACGATTTTAACTTGAGAATACTATTGCTTATGAGCTAAACATGAAGGAAAGCTGAAATGATGTATCCACTAGCACTTCTTTCTTCTTTTCTACTCAAACCTCAAGGTAATGTTGCTACTGACCAAGCTAAGTTTGCCAAAACCAACTAAATTTACTCATGCTCCCAAGGCGATACTGATGCCTGGTAAATGACCAGCCCGTTGGGAACCCCAAGAGGAAGGTATGATGAATATAGCAGCAAGATTTTCCCTCAGTAAGAAACCAAGGTTTATCGTTCAGGAGAGGAGCAGACAAACGACTGAAGGTGATGCTTGCTAGCTTGCGACAGCTCAGGACAATTTATAGGGTGCCTCGTCCAAGCTTTGCTTGCTAGTTGCAACGCGGAACCTACACACAACACAACCAAATACTTTATTCCCAACTTACGATGAGGTTGTCAATCTCACCGGTTTGCTTGAAATAAAGGGTATGAGCGTATCGAGTGGAAAGTGATAATAGTATGCGAGTAAAGTAAACAGCGCGGGTAAAGTAAACAGGTGATAGCAATATAAAGGAAATAGGACCGGGGTACACAGTTCACTAGCAGTGTCTCTCCATAAGATAAAATAACACATGCTGGGTAAACAAATTACAGTTGGGCAATTGATAGAATAAACACAACGTGCATATGATGAGAGGATCACTATGAGGTTTACTCTGAGCATTACAACAAAATACATAGACCGCCATCCAACTGCATCTATGACTAATAATCCACTCACGGGGATATCGTCCGAACACCCCATGAGTATTAAGTTGCGACCAATAGATAACTGCATTAAGCAAAGTGTGTAATATAACCAAAGCATATGCCCTCGAGCATATGAATGTTGTTTTCCCCCTAGTAGCAACAGCACATCTACAACCTTAGAGGTTTCTGTCACTCCCCCAGATTAAATAGAGGCATGAACCCACTATCGAGCATAAATACCCCCTCTTGGAGTCACTAGCAACTACTCGGCCAAGATAGCTACTAACAACGGAGAGCATGCAAGATCATAAACAACATAGAGATAACATAAGATAAATTTTAGTACATCAACTCAAGCATAACACCAATATTCATCGGATCCCAACAAACCAAACATGTAGAATTACATAACGGTGATCTCAATCATGTAGGGCAGCTCATGAGATCTAAACATGAAGCACATGGTGGAGAAGACAACCATCTAGCTACTGCTATGGACCCATAGTCCAAGGTAGACTACTCACTCATCGCTTCGGAGGCAAGCATGGCGATGAAGAAGACCTCCGGTGGCGATTCCCCTCTCCGGCAGGGTGCCGGGAAGAGCTTCTGGACCCTCCCGATCTTCAAGTCGACGGCGGCGGCGGATCGCGATGTGTTCTGGAAAACTGATCGGGTACTTAGGTTTTTCTCATCGGGGGGTCTTTATAGGCGATGGGGCATCGTCATGAGTGGACCGAGGTGGTCTCACACATAGGGGGCACGGCCCAGGCCCTGGCCATGCCGCCCTGGTGTGTGGGCCCCTCGTGGCCCCACTCCAACTCCTCTTCGGTTCTCTGGAAGCTTCGGTAAAATTCTGGACGACTGGCTTTGGTTTTGTCCAATTCTGAGAATATTTCCTGTGTAACTTTTCTGAAACACAAAAATAGCAGAAAACAGGGAACTAGCACTATGGCGACTTGTTAGTAGGTTAGTTCCGCAAAATGCATAAAAGTGCCACGAAGTGTAACGAAACACTAAGCAAATGGTGTAAAAACAAGTATGGAGCATCAAAAATTATGGATACGTTGGAGACATATCAGCATCCCCAAGCTTAACTCCTGCTCGTCCTCGAGTAGGTAAGTGATAACAAAAGAAATAATTTTTGAGGTGACATGCGCCTACACAATCTTGATCATATATGTAAGCGTTGTGCGCTGGGATCAAAAGAACTTAAAACATGGGCATGAAAGACATAATCTTGATAGAAGAAACTTAGCAACCATGTTATAAACATGAAAATGAACACAAACAAAAGATCATGAAAATGAAACAATGAAAGTCAAACATGTGTTCAAATCATCAGGAAAACATACAAATGGTTTTCAGCTTGTCCTTCATGGAGAGCAAAACATAAATGCATAGGACACCTCAAGTTTAAGAGGGCGACTAGATACAAATAATTTAAGAACAAGTGAAACCAACAATATGAATCAATCAATGAAAACTTTGGGACAATGCACATTATACTCAGAATGACAACTATGCTCTCTTAATGGTGCATAAAGGTAGAAGGTGGTGACTCAACATAAAAGTAAAAAGAAAGGCCCTTCGCAGAGGGAAGCAATGATTAAACATGTGCTAGAGCTTTTCATTTGTAAAACAGAGGGATAAAACTTGAGTTTTGAGAGGTGGTTGCTTTTTTCAACGACTAGCAATGTGGTTCTTACTATCTTCCATACAAAAATGAAGCAAGTTTTTGAGAGAGAGATTGGCACTTTTGTGCTCTTTTTATAAAACTTGGCACTCCTCCCCACCTTTTTTCCTTTCTCAAACCATGGCTAACCGATTCCATCGGGTGCCCACCAACATTCACATACCATGGAGGAGTGCCTTTTTTCTTTTTTCTTTTTTTTTCCTTTTTTTTTGGAATAAGCAATATGGAAGATAGCAAATCCGACCACTATGTCCCCATGAGCTAAAAACAGTGGTACAAAACGAGAAGTAGTTGAAAGTTTTGAAAGGTAGCACATGAAAATTTACTTGGAATGGCTTACAAATACCATGCATAGGAATTTATAGTGGACACAATGGCAAACTTGGTTTTTAGGAGTTGGATGCACGAGTAGAGATCATACTCAGTACAAAATGAGGGCTAACAAAGACTGGGAGCGACCAACTAAGAGAGCAATAACGGCCATAATTATGCATAGCAACAAAGCGACATTAAAAGAAGCATAAGATGGCATCAAAAATCAAAAACTAAATGATCATAGAGGCTATTGGCGACTTTGTAAGAGTCTAATATGTGTGAGCATGCGCTAAGTCAACCCAAATAAAGCATCAAGGAGAAAACCAAAATAATGCTTCCAAACGATAAAAACAACGCATGATTTTTTCAAAGGCTCATTAAGCAATCTTAGTTATTTGAGACAAGTCATCCTACAGCAAAACCACTAAGCATACTATCAAAAAGACATCAAGCATGACATGCAAAAGCCTAAGCCGCAGTCTACACAAGCTCCTTCTTGTACGACTTTTTTGCATAAAGCTTTTTCTCTTTTCCAACACCATTCAAACTTTTTATAAACACCTCTTTTGATGAAAACCAATATAGACCAAAGGCAAAAATACACCTTGATGAAAAGATATAACAAGATCTGAACACAAATCAAGGCGAAAATCGAAAACTAAACACAGTTTTAGAAAAAGAGAACACTCGTTGAAACGAATAGAATGAAAAATAGAGTGTGTTTGGCAAATGAAAAGCAAGGCAACTTCTCCAAAAGGAATTTGTTGGGGTCCAACCATTTATTGCAGCAAACAAAACTAAACTAAACTGAAAACTAAAAACAACTAACGCTCCAAGAAAAACACATAATGCATGAAGCAATAAAAATATAGTGTCTTGAAAGGTGACCTGATTTTTGCCGATGAAGAAGGGGTGCCTCGGGGGCATCCCCAAGCTTTGACGCTTGTACTTCTTGGATATTTCTTGGGGTGATGCATGGGCATCCCCAAGCTTGAGCTATTTTCCATTCTTCAACTCATCTCATCACTCTCCGATCCCTACACTTGAAAACTTCCTTCATACAAAACTAAACACAAATCTATTAGCAACATTAGTGTAAGCATAACATCGAATCAACCCTTTTTGCTTCAGGTTTCAACCTAAACCCACCACATATAAAGCATATACTACTGTAGCAACTTCCCCAAAAGTTCCGTGATCAAAAGAACTCAAAAAGAAAGCGATGAAGCGGCAAACACAAATATTGGCAGAAATCTGTCAAAACAGAACAGCTGATAAAGGTCGAATTTTTGAGGGGATTTCTGTTGCTCAAATCAAAACGTGTTCAACTAACGAATGTTTGGATATAACCTGGGGCATATGCACAAGAAATCGCAGGTCCAAAAGATATATAGAGAATTTTCACGAATTTTTACGGTGCAGCACCGAAAACAGTTTAAGGACAGCAACATCCCCAAATCTTACCTCGCTCAAATTAGAGACTTCTCTTGGCACAAAACGAAATAAAAAGGATAAGGAGAGGTCATTACAGTAGTAATAACTTCCAAGACTCAAATAAAAGAAAAAGAACGGAATGTAAAAACATTGGGTTATCTCCCAAGAGTGCTTTTCTTTAACGCCTTTGAGCTAGGCGCAGAAAATTGCGAATCAAGTAATATCAAGTGATGAAACATCAAGCTCATAATTTGCTCTAAGAATAGAGTCAAACACTAATTTATTTCTCTTTCTAGGGAAGTGTTCCATACCTTTCTTAAGTGGAAATTGATATTAGATGGTGCCTTCCCTCATATCAATGATAGCACCTACAGTTCGAAGAAAGGGTCTTCCCAAAATAATAGGACATGAAGCATTGCATTCAACATCCATGACAAGAAAATCAACGGGAATAAGGTTATTTTTAACCACAATAAGAACATCATTAATCCTTCCTAAAGGTTTCTTCTTAGCAACATCAGCAATATGAACACCATAATAACACTTTTCAAGCAGTGGTAAATCAAGCATATCATAAATCTTTCTAGGCATAATAGAAATACTAGCACCTAGATCACATAAAGCATGGCAATAAAAACCATTAACATGCATATCAATGATGGGTTCCCAACCATCTTCTAACTTCTTGGGAACAGAAACTTTTTGCTTCAACTTTTCATCCCTAATTTTCATGAGAGCATTGGTAATATGCTTAGAAAAAGCAACATTTAAAGAACTAGCATTGGGAGTCAAAGCAAGCTTTTGCAAGAACAAAATAACTTCAGATATATTGCAGCCATCAACATCAAAATCATTAAAGGAAATAGAGCTATCATCTCCTACACTCCGAAAAATTTCAGCACTCTTTTGAGAAAAAGTTTTAGCAGTTTTAGGCTTTTTAACACAAGGAGTGGGAGTTTTCTCTACACCAATCAAAGTAAGAAGATTGCTAGCATTAGGAGCAACATCATTAGAGGTAGTAATGGTACATACCTTCATTTCTCTAGCCATCTCATCTTCTCTTTCCCACCTGGCATGCAATTCTGCTAGCATCCTAACATTTTCATCAATTCTAACTTGGATAGCATTAGCAGTAGCAAAAACATTGTTCTCTTTCACATCATTAGGCAACACTTTTAATTTCAGAAGTTCAACATCATGAGCAAGGCTATCAACCTTAGAAGCAAGAATATCAATTTTGCCTAACTTTTCCTCAACAGACTTGTTAAAAGCATTTTGCTTACTGATGAAATCCTTGAGCATTACCTCAAGCTCGGATGGCGCGACCCTAGTGTTGTTGGAGGAATTACCACAAGAGTTACCATAACCATTACCATTGGTAGAAGGATACGGCCTATAATTGTTACTAGCAAAATTGTTCCTATAAGCATTGTTGTTAAAATTATTGTTTCTAATGAAGTTTACATCAACATGCTCTTCTTGGGAAACCAAAGAGGCTAAAGGAACATTATTAGGATCAACATGAGTCCTATCATTAGCAAGCATAGCCATAATAGCATCAATCTTATCACTCAAGGAAGAGGTTTCCTCAACAGAATTTACCTTCTTACCTTGTGGAGCTCTCTCGGTGTGCCATTCGGAGTAATTTACCATCATATTGTCAAGTAGTTTGGTTGCGGCGCCCAAGGTAAGGGACATAAAAGTGCCTCCAGTAGCTGAATCAAGTAGGTTCCTCGAAGAAAAATTCAGTCCTGCATAAAAAGTTTGGACAATCATCCAAGTAGTCAGTCCATGAGTGGGACAATTCTTTATCATAGATTTCATTCTTTCCCAAGCTTGAGCAACATGTTCATTATCAAACTGACTAAACTTCATAATATTGCTACGCAAAGCTATAATCTTAGCAGGAGGATAGTATCTACCAATAAAAGCATCCTTACACTTAGCCCATGAATCAATATTATTCTTAGTCAAAGACAGCAACCAATCCTTAGCTTTTCCTCTTAAAGAAAAAAGAAACAACTTAAGCTTAATAATATCACTTTCAACATCCTTATATTTCTGCATCTCACACAGCTCAACAAAATTGTTGAGATGAGCTGCAGCATCTTCAGTACTAGCACCAGAAAATTGCTCTTTCATAACAAGGTTCAACAAAGCAGGCTTAATCTCATAAAAATTTGCAGCAGGAGCAGGTGGCGCAATAGGAGTGCAGATAAAATCACTATTGTTCGTGCTAGTAAAGTCACACAATTTGGTGTTTTCAGGAGTAGCCATTCTAGTAAACTAAAAGCAGACAAGTAAAAACAACTATCAAGGATTCTAATTTTTTTTGGGTTTTTGATAAAACGATGCAGGTAAAAATAAAGTAAAGCAAAACTAATAACAAAGTAAAGGATGTGTGTGCAAAAACTCCCCTCGCAGAAGTCTTCTTTTCCTCCCCGGCAACGGCGCTAGAAAAAGTTGATTGATGCCTGGTAAATGACCAGCCCGTTGGGAACCCCAAGAGGAAGGTATGATGAATATAGCAGCAAGATTTCCCCTCAGTAAAAAACCAAGGTTTATCGTTCAGGAGAGGAGCAGACAAACGACTGAAGGTGATGCTTGCTAGCTTGCGACAGCTCAGGACAATTTATAGGGCGCCTCGTCCAAGCTTTGCTTGCTAGCTGTAATGCGGAACCTGCACACAACACAACCAAATACTTTGTTCCCAACTTACGATGAGGTTGTCAATCTCACCGGTTTGCTTGAAACAAAGGGTATGAGCGTATCGAGTGGAAAGTGATAATAGTATGCGAGTAAAGTAAACAATGCGGGTAAAGTAAACAGGTGATAGCAATATAAAGGAAATAGGACTGGGGTCCACAGTTCACTAGCGGTGTCTCTTCATAAGATAAAATAACACATGCTGGGTAAACAAATTACAGTTGGGCAATTGATAGAATAAAGACAACGTGCATATGATGAGAGGATCACTATGAGGTTTACTCTGGGCATTACAACAAAATACATAGACCGCTATCCAACTGCATCTATGACTAATAATCCACTCATGAGGATATCGTCCGAACACCCCATGAGTATTAAGTTGCGAACAACAGATAACTGCATTAAGCAATGTGTGTAATGTAAACAAAGCATATGCCCTCGAGCATATGAATGTTGTTTTCCCCCTAGTAGCAACAGCACATCTACAACCTTAGAGGTTTTTGTCACTCTCCCAGATTAAATAGAGGCATGAACCCACTATCGAGCATAAATACCCCCTCTTGGAGTCACTAGCAAATACTCGGCCAAGATAGCTACTAACAACGGAGAGCATGCAAGATCATAAACAACATAGAGATAACATAAGATAAATTTTAGTACATCAACTCAAGCATAACACTAATATTCATCGGATCCCAACAAACCAAACATGTAGAATTACATAACGGTGATCTCAATCATGTAGGGCAGCTCATGAGATCTAAACATGAAGCACATGGTGGAGAAGACAACCATCTAGCTACTGCTATGGACCCATAGTCCAAGGTAGACTACTCACTCATCGCTCCGGAGGCAAGCATGGCGATGAAGAAGACCTCCGGTGGCGATTCCCCTCTCCGGCAGGGTGCCGGGAAGAGCTTCTGGACCCTCCCGATCTTCGGTCGATGGCGGTGGTGGATCGCAATGTGTTCTGGAAAACTGATCGGGTACTTAGGTTTTTCTCGTTGGGGGGTCTTTATAGGCGAAGGGGCATCGTCAGGAGTGGACCGAGGTGGTCTCACACATAGGGGGCGCGGCCCAGGCCCTGGCCGCGCCGCCCTGGTGTGTGGGCCCCTCGTGGCCCCACTCCAACTCCTCTTCGGTTCTCTGGAAGCTTCGGTAAAATTATGGACGACTGGCTTTGGTTTCGTCCAATTCCGAGAATATTTCCTGTGTAACTTTTCTGAAACACAAAAACAGCAGAAAACAGGGAACTGGCACTGTGGCGACTTGTTAGTAGGTTAGTTCCAGAAAATGCATAAAAGTGCCACGAAGTGTAACGGAACACTAAGCAAATGTTGTAAAAACAAGCATGGAGCATCAAAAATTATGGATACATTGGAGACGTGTCAGATACCAATACTAGTCAACAAGACTAATCGTATAAGAGAGATTGCAAACTAAAATAAAGTGTGCGGAAAGTAAACGATAAAACTTCTCATTAATATTTCATTACCGCAACCCACACCAAGGGATACATAGATAACCAACTAAGGAGGATACTTCCACACTGCAAACTATTCTATAAGATAACTTCTCTATTCATGATACGACTCTACTTGAAAAGTAAATGAGCAAAAGATAATGATGTGATACCGCGGCACTCCCCCAAGCTTGGAACAAGCCAAGGGGATACCAATACCAATGACGAATTACTCCGTCGGCGGTGGTGGTGAGTCTTTATCATCATCAGACTTCCAAGGCAGGGGTTCCCCTTCAAGGAAGGATGTCTTGGTCTCCAATATCCTAAAACTTGTAGCAGCACTCATTTGTTTAAACCTAGCTTCATACTCACAGTTTTGGTTCTGCAAGTCGTAGAGTTGTGCTTGTAATTTTTTAGTGGTCTCATGGAGTGAAAAGATGTCATTCCAGAGCTCTGCAGTCTCTTTCTTGTGCTTGGCGACAAGCTCTTAATTAATCTTATAGATGATGTCCACCTCGTGTTCCGCCATCCTCTTATATTTAAAAACTTCTTGTTCCAGCGCTTCCGTCCTGGCTTCGAGACTCCCTTCTCCAGTAGGGCCCTGGACATCTTTAATCTGCAACTCCCCATCCATGAGTGACAACTCCTTCGGATGCATCTTCAGCTCCCTCATGTACGGATTAATGATGTCCGCAAGAGAGTTCTCCTCAGATGAACCAGACGAAGACATTGTAACTCTAAAGCTGAGAACAATCCCTTGACAGAAACAGCTCAAAACAAAAACACGACAAAAACACGATATACAAACCTCGGGCAATCCGGGGGGTTATATAGGCGAAAATTAAACATCGAAGAGAAATCATAGGAGGAAACCGGGACGGAAACGAGCTCCGGGGTGCTCTCACCACAGGGCAGCGCGGCCTGGAGTGGGCCCGCACCCCCTGGTGGTGAGGAGCCAGCAGACTCCGTCTCCTGCCCGTTTTTGTCTCATGATTTTTCATATTTAATAAAAACAACAATAATATTAATGGAAAAGTTTAACGCGAACCTTTTCTGACTAGAACTGTTACCTATTCGAAAACGAATTCTGCAGGTACCTGCATATTGTCCTGGATGAATTCTTCCGGAGAAACTATTTGAATAACATCAACATCTTCATTATAAGAATCTCCAGCAATATAATGTTTGAGTCTTTGACCATTCACCACTTGTGTAGTGTTATCTTTTAATGAAGCAATCTTTATCGCACCTGAGCGGTACACCTCTTCAATAACATAGGGTCCTTCCCATTTTGAGAGTAATTTTCCTGCAAAAAATCTGAGACGAGACCTATACAATAGAACTTTCTCACCAACATGAAACTCTCTCTTAAGAATTCTCTTATCATGCCATTATTTGACTTTCTCTTTGAAAAGTCTGGCATTCTCATAAGCTTCATTTCTCCACTCATCTAGGGAACTCAAATCAAGCAACCTTTTCTTACCGGCGAGTTTAAAATCCCTATTAAGCTCTTTCACTGCCCAAAAAGCTTTGTGTTCTAATTCTAAGGGCAAGTGACACGCTTTTCCGTAAACCATCTTGTATGGAGACATGCCCATGGGGTTCTTATAAGCAGTTCTATAAGCCCATAAAGCATCGTTTAACTTGCTAGCCCAGTTTTTCCTAGATCTATTGACAGTCTTCTGCAAGATAGACTTGATCTCTCTATTTGAAAGCTCTACCTGCCCATTAGTTTGGGGATGATAAGCAGAAGTAATTCTATGATTAACGTCATATCTAGCAAGAGTTTTTCTAAAACCACCGTGAATAAAATGAGAACCTCTGTTAGTCATAAGATACCCAGGTACACCAAACCTAGGAAAAATAACATCCTTAAGCATTTTTAATGAGGTCTCACCATCGACGCTCTTCGTAGGTATGGCTTCTACCCACTTGGTAACATAATCTACATCAACAAGTATATGAGTATACCCTTTTAAAGGAGGAAAAGGACCCATAAAGTCAAATCCCCAACAATCAAATGGTTCAATAACAAGAGTGTAACTCATAGGCATTTCATTAAGTCTAGAAATATTACCAACTCTTTGACATTCATCACAGGATAAAACATAACTTCTAGCATCTTTAAAAAGGGTTGGCCAATAAAAACCTGATTGTAGAACCTTTTGTGCAGTTCTATCTCCAGCATGATGTCCTCCATAAGCACTACCATAGCATTTTCTCAATATTTCTTGTTGCTCATACTCTGGAACACATCTTCGCATAATACCATCAACTCCTTCTTTATATAAGTGTGGGTCATCCCAAAAATAATGCCTCAAATCATAAAAGAATTTTCTTCTTTTCTGAGCTGTAAAGGTTGGAGGCAAATACTTGGAAACAATAAAGTTAGCATAATCAGCATACCACAGATTCTCTCGCGAAGTTACATTTATTGAAGCCAACTGTTCATTTGGAAAACTATCATTAACAGGAATATGATCAAAAGAAATGTTTTCCAATCTAGACAAATTGTCAACAACAGGATTTTCAGCACCTTTCCTATCTACAATATGCAAATCAAACTCTTGTAAAAGCAACACCCATCTAATAAGCCTAGGCTTAGCATCCTTCTTCGACATAAGATATCTAATAGCACCGTGATCAGTATGAATAGTAACTTTAGAATCAACAATGTAAGGTCTAAACTTATCACATGCAAAAACAACAGCAAGAAACTCCTTCTCAGTAGTAGCATAATTCTTCTGAGCAGCATCAAGAGTCTTACTAGCATAATGAATAACATTTAACTTCTTATCTACACGCTGTCCAAGAATAGCACCAACAGCAAAATCATTAGCATCGCACATAATTTCAAAGGGTAAATTCCAATCAGGTGGTTGAACAATAGGAGCAGTAGTTAAAGCCTTCTTAAGAGTTTCAAAAGCTTCCTTACAATCATCATCAAAGACAAATGGTACATCTTTTTGAAGAAGATTAGTAAGAGGCTTTGAAATCTTAGAGAAATCTTTAATAAACCTCCTATAGAAATCAACATGACCAAGAATACTACGAATACCTTTAACATCCCTAGGACAGGGCATTTTCTCAATTGCTTCAACCTTTGCTCTGTGAACTTCAATACCTCTTTCAGAGATTTTATGTCCTAGAATAATTCCTTCATTCACCATAAAGTGGCATTTCTCCCAATTAAGCACAAGATTAGTTTCTTCACACCTCTGCAAAACTTTATCAAGATTGTGCAAACAATTATCAAAAGAAGTTCCATAGACGAAGAAATCGTCCATGAAAACCTCCACAATTTCTTCACAAAAGCCATGAAAAATAGCAGACATGCATCTTTGAAAAGTAGCAGGAGCATTGCACAAACCAAACGGTATACGTCTATAAGCATAAGTTCCATAAGGACAAGTAAAAGTGGTTTTCTCTTGATCTTGTGGTTTAACAGCAATCTGAGAGAAACCAGAATAACCATCAAGAAACCAAAAATGAGTCTTCTTAGATAACCTCTCTAGCATTTGATCTATAAACGGTAAAGGATAATGATCTTTCTTAGTAACTTTGTTTACCTTTCTAAAATCAATGCACATTCTATAACCAACTACTACCCTTTGAGGAATAAGCTCGTTATTCTCATTAGGCACAATAGTGATACCTCCTTTCTTAGGAACACAATGAACAGGACTAACCCATCTACTATCAGCAATAGGATAAATAATACCAGCATCAAGGAGCTTCAATACCTCATTTCTTACCACTTCCTTCATCTTGGGAATTAAGCGGCGTTGATGTTCAACAACTGGCTTTGCATCTTCCTCCATGTTAATAGCATGCTGACATATAGTGAGAGAAATCCCTTTTAAATCATCAAGAGTATATCCCATAGCTCCTCGGTGTTTCCTCAATATCTCCAATAACCTTTCTTCCTCCTTTCCTGAAAGCTTAGAACTGATAATAACAGGATATATTTTCTTATCATCTATATAAGCATACTTAAGATCATCAGGTAAAGGTTTTAATTAAAAAACAAGATCTTCCTTAGGTGGCAAAGTGGTACCAAGATCCTCCACAGGTAAATTGTGCTTAATCAACGGTGGTTGACGAAGAAGAATATCGTTGATCTCTTCTCTTTCTTTCCTGAAGACATCACTTTCATGGTCCTCCATAAATTGCTGCAAAGCATTATTAGGAGCAAGAGCAATAGAGGCAAGATGTTCAACTCGAAAATTTTCATTAGGCAATTCATTTTCAAAAGGAGTTTTAGCGAACTTAGAAAAATTAAACTCATAAGATTCTCCATCAAACTTAGTAAAAAAATTCTCCTTCTTACAATCTATCACAGCACCACAAGTATTCAAAAAGGGTCTACCGAAAATAATAGGACAAGTTTTACTAGCTTCCTTACCAAGTACTAGAAAATCAGTAGGATATTTAGTCTTACCGCATAAAACTTCCACATCTCGAACAATACCAAGTGGCAAGACAGTCTCTCTGTTAGCAAGTTGAATAACCACAACAATCTCCTCTAGTTCACAAGGGGCAATCTCATGCATAATTTCTTTATAAAGCTCTATAGGAATAGCACTTGAGCTTGCACCAATATCGCATAAACCATAATAGCAATGATCGCCAATCCTGACAGAAATAACAGGAACACTTGTTTTCCTACGCCTACTAGGATGTGAAACAATGTTAGAAGCATCTTCGCAAAAGACAATATGTTCATCTCCTACATCTTTAGTAACAAGGTCCTTCACTATAGCTACAGGAGACTTAATAGTAATTTGCTCATCAGGTTCTACAGCTTTCTTGGTACTTTTATTAAGCACACTTACCAGAGTAGAATGCTCCTTTACCTTAGCAGGGAAAGGCGCCTTCTCGAAATAAGGTTCAGGCAAAATGCGATCAATAGTGCAAACTTCAGTAGTTCTAGCAGGAATACAACTAATAGAATCTTTATAAGGCGCATGATACTTGTTCCAATCTTTCTTTGGAACATCAAGATAAGAGGCAAAGGCCTTAAAACAGTTAGCAAGCATCTGAGAATCAAGGCCATAAACAGTGCTAACATTATAAAAGTCATCAGTTCCCATAAAAGCTTTAATGCATTCATAATCATAATTTATACCTGACTTCCCACCTTTGTCATTTTCCTATCCTTCAGCATTTTCTTGAATACGGTCAAGAAGATCCCACTTAGCTTATTCTTTCATGCGCATAAATGATCCAGAGCAGGAAGCATCCAGTAAATCCTTATCGTGAAGAGTAAGCCTCGCATAAAAGTTATTAATAACAATGTTGCTGGGAAGCTCATGAGTGGGGCATTTGAGCATTAGTGACTTCAATCTCCCCCACGCTTGGGCAATACTCTCTCCATCATGAGGCCAAAAGTTATATATTTGATTACGATCTTTATGAATTTCACTTGGAGGATAAAATTTGGAATAAAAGAGAGGTACAATTTCCTCCCAAGCAATAGATGGACCATCTTTTAGCAGCCGATACCACTCCTCAGCTCTGCCTTTCAGTGATAAAGAGAATAGCTTCCTCTTAACCTGGCTCGATGAAATACCTGCACACTTGAACAACTCGCATAATTCATGTATAAAGAGTAAATGATCACCCGGATGGACAGTTCCATCTCCTGAATAGCAGTTATCCATAACACGTTCAACAATTTTCATAGGTATTTTAAAAGGATCTAATTGAGTAGGTGGTGGTTGTGGTTCATCCACATCTGCAACAGTGGTAGTAGTTGATACGTCTCAAACGTATCTATAATTTTTGATGCTCCATGCTTGTTTTTACACCATTTGCTTAGTGTTTCGTTACACTTCGTGGCATTTTTATGCATTTTCCAGAACTAACCTATTAACAAGATGCCACAGTGCCAGTTCCCTGTTTTCTGCTGTTTTTGTGTTTCAGAAAAGTTACACAGGAAATATTCTCGAAATTGGACGAAACAAAAGCCAAACATCTAGATATTTAACGAAGCTTCCAGAAGACCAAAGAGGAGACAGAGAGGGGCCACAATCCGGCCACACAGTAGAGCGGCGCGGCCCAGGACCTGGCCGCGTCCCCTATGTGTGAGGCCGCCTCGGTCCACTTCTGATGCCGCCCCTTCTCCTATAAAGACCCCCCAACGGGAAAAACCTAAGTACCCGATCACTTTTCCAGAAACACATCGCGATCCACCGCCGTCGTCGACCCGAGATCGGGAGGGTCCAGAAGCTCTTCCCGGCACCCTGCCGGAGAGGGGAATCACCACCGGAGGTCTTCTTCATCGCCATGCTTGCCTCCGGCGCGATGAGTGAGTAGTCTACCTTGGACTATGGGTCCATAGCAGTAGCTAGTTGGTTGTCTTCTCCACCATGTGCTTCATGTTTAGATCTCGTGAGCTGCCTTACATGATCGAGATCATCGTTATGTAATTATACATGTTGTGTTTGTTGGGATTCGATGAATATTGGTGTTATCATTGAGTTGATGTGCTGAATATTATCTTATGTTATCTCTATGTTGTTTATGATCTTGCATGCTCTCCGTTGTTAGTAGCTATCTTGGCCAAGTAGATACTAGTGACTCCAAGAGGGGGTATTTATGCTCGATAGTTGGGTTCATGCCTCTATTTAATCTGGGGGAGTGACAGAAACCTCTAAGGTTGTAGATGTGCTGTTGCCACTAGGGAGAAAACAACATTCTTATGTCCAAGGACATATGCTTTGTTTACATTACACACTTTGCTTAATGCAGTTATCTGTTGTTCGCAACTTAATACTCAAGGGATCCTCGGATGATTCCCCGCGAGTGGATTATTAGTCATAGATGCAGTTGGATGGCGGTCTATGTATTTTGTTGTAATGCCCATAGTAAATCTCATAGTGATCCTCTCGACATATGCACGTTATCTTTGTTCTATCAATTGCCCAACTGTAATTTGTTTACCCAGCATGTCGTTATTTATCTTATGGAGAGACACCACTAGTGAACTGTGGACCCCGGTCCAATTTCCTTTATATTGCTATCACCTGTTTACTTTACTCGCACTGTTTACTTTCTCGCATACTACTATTGCTTTCCACTTGATACGCTCATTCCTTTGTTTACAGCAAACCGGTGAGATTGACAACCTCATCGTAAGTTGAGAGCAAAGTTATTGGTTGTGTTGTGTGGACGTTCCACGTTGCTGCTACTTGAAGACGCGCTAACAAGTATCGTTAACGGCGCCCTTGTTGGAGTGTCGCAAAGCTAGCGGGCATCACCTTCTGGAGTTTGGCTTTTTCCTGGACTGACAAACCTTGGTTTCTTACTGAGGAAAAAACTTGATGTTGTGCTATCATACCTTCCTCTTGTGGTTCCCAACTGGACGGTGATTTACATCATCAACACCGTGCCGCATCAGTAGTGTTCCCAAATAGGAAACCAAATGGAGAACTCTCCATAGCAAAAAAAAAGACAGAAATAAAAACAATACTCACAGCGACGGTTACCTTTACCAATTTCACTCTTCAATAGCGCCTCACTCCCCGGCAACGGCGCCAGAAAATAGTCTTGATGACCCACAAGTATAGGGGGTGTATCGTAGTACTTTCGATAAATAAGAGTGTCGAACCCAACGAGGAGCAGAAGGTGTTGACAAGTGGTTTTGATCAAGGATTCACTGTAAATACTAGCAAACGGGTTTTCAGGGGTATTTGGTAATGCAAATAAATAAAGTACGAGTAAATAAAAGACAGTAATAAAAATTGCAGTGAGTGGCCCAATCCTTTCTAGAGCAAAGGACAAGCCGGTTGTGTAACTTATGATGACCAAACGTTCTCGGGGACACACGGGAGTTTCTGTCAAGAGCTTTCGCTTCATGCCGCTAAATAATCTTTATTGGTTTGATAAGTGTTATGGGGGTGAACCTGTGCTAGCGCACTACCCTTTCTAGGATAAATACACACTTGTGATTATACCCCTTGCAAGCATCCGCAACTATAAGAAAGTAATTAAGATAAATCTAACCACAGCCTTAAACTCTAAGATCCTACGCTCCCTGGTGCAATGGTTTCCCAATGGAGGTTTAGGTTTCTGTCACTCCAGCAACCCCACAATTAGTAGCCAAATACCCAATGCATTCCACTAGGCCCATAAATGGTGAAGTATCATGTAGTCGACGTTCACATGACACCACTAGTGAAATAGCACCACAACAAATAAATATCAAACCATTAAATATTACTTAACATAATTTCACTACTAACATCTTGACTTCTCCCATGTCCTCAAGAACTAAACAAACTACTCACAAGACATCATATGGATCATGATCAGAGGTGAAATAATGGTAAATAACAATCTAAACATAAACCTTAATTCAATGGTTCCACTCAATAGCATCAACCACAAGAGTAATCAACACCGGGAAAGTTTCCCCTAAGAATTTAACAAGATTCAACTCAAGATGTTACAGCGGGATGGCGTGGTGATGGTGGAGATGAAGGTGCTGGTGATGATGATCCCGATGAAGTCCAGCGCAATGGTGATGACGATGGCGACAATCTCCCCTCTCCAGGAAGGAATTTCCCCGGCAGATTCTTGCCTGCCGGAGAGCTTTTCTCTCTCTGGTGTTTTTCGCACCGCAGAGGCGGCGGTGTCTATCTCTGAGCCCCCCTTCACTTAGGTTTTCGGGGACGGTCATATACGCGAAGGGGCGATGGCAGTAGTGGGCCAGGGTGGCCACACCACAGGCCGGCGCGGCCAGGGATGGGCCCGCGCCCCCTGTGGGTGAGCCCGCCCTGTGGCTCCTCTCGCCTCCTCCTTCTGGCTTCTTCAATCTTCTGGCAAAATATATTTTTCTGGTATTTTTCTGGAATTTCTTGATCTTCCGAAACATGGTGTCTTGACGGTCCTTTTTCCAGCAGAATCCTGACTCCGGCAGCAAATCCTCCAATGATCATCAAACATGTAAAAACAGAGGAAACAACATAAGTATCGTCTCTAAATGTGAAATATATCAATGAATAATAGTAAGTTATGATACAAAATAGTGATGCAAAATGGACGTATCACTAAGCAGGAGCTCGCGGACCCGTTTTCGCCGGAGACGTTCGAATCGGACGGCCCGATGTGGAACGACCTCTGACGACGACGAGTAGGTTTTATTTAGTCCAAATAAAAAGTTTATGTCGCTCATCGTTTAATTTTTACTGTAATTTTTAGATCCTATCAATCCAAGTTTCTATCGGGAAAAGTGTTTGCAGCACCAAATTTGGCGCGTCTGTTAGGGCCTGGGGGCAGTATTCGAGCGGTGCGCCCGCGCTGCAATTTGGCGCCTCCGGTGGAGGAAAGTTCAGCGCCGCGCGCGGGATCGTATACAACACGCTCGATGTGCCATTTACAGCGCCAAAATATAGCGATGTTGTTGGAGATGCTCTTAGCCTATATACAAACATTGTATGCCGCTAACCAGACTGCACTAGATATAGATGCAGCAGTAGCAAGTTATTTTAGTGCATGCTGTACTAGTTTGCTTGTCGTTCATAAGCCAGATTGGGCTTTAGGCCAGGACAACAAAAGCTCATCTAGGTTGCCCTAATTAATATGTAGAAATTCAAGAAGATCACATGTATATACAAAATATATATGAATTTATCGTGGTACACACAAAAAATTGCGACTTCAGATGAGATAGGTGTGATTTCCATATTAACAGGTGAATGTGAAAATCTTGATACGTTAAACAGTTTGGGAGGGAGGGGGTGCACTATTATTTGTGACGTTATCAAACCAGGGAAAAACTTGCAGGCCATGCTATTTCAACATAAAGAGTACACATCACAGTTCAGTGAATGGTCCATTTTGAAAGGATTGCTCGGTCTAAACTGGCCATTTTTAAGGATATTTTTGTTGACCTCTTGCTGCTTGCAAGGAGAGCTATCCGGAGGATTTTAATAAGTTTTGTCATCCTTGCATGTTTTTGACATGGGCCAGAACATGAAAAACACTTGTTTACAAGGAAAATGCAACCAGGAGGACAGAACAGGAAAAACACTTGTTTATTAAAAAAATGCAACCAGGAGTTCTGTTATTTTACCATAAAAAGTAAACAAGCAGCTACAATTATTTGAGAACAAATCATTACATATCTAGAAAAGGTTATTTGCTTACATCTACGCTATGATATTACATACTCTGGACACTTCTATCAGTATACTCGTTAGAGTATATATAAACTATTAACCTCTCTCTGCCAAGATATTTAAAAGTAAAGAAGTGATTACTTACACATATTAATATCTAAACTGTAAAGTCTAAGTGGCATGTACTAATCCGTGGAGGCATATGATCTTCCCCTTTATGTGCTTTTCTTATATCCAAGAGAAATTAGTTAACGAAGCGTTAAAGGTCAAATGAATCCATATAAACTAAATTATTAATATAACTATATTTGCAAAACCTGATCAAGATTGAGAAAGCATATTTGCGGCAAGAGATGCTAAAGTTGTATAATAAATACATCTTATCTCAGTAGTCAAATATTGTTACATGGTTAATTTTGTTTATAAAATAAAGATATCTAAGTTTGGATAGTATAGTTTGATGAAGTGGGCTATATAAAATATATAAGTGGTTAATTTTGCCAAGTGTAAAAAGGGCATAGAGTAGTTATGATCTCATGTGCAAAAAAAGAGTTATAAATAAGTCAAAAATGTTATTAAAAGGACATAGAATGTTGTGTCCTTTTCGCTGTGGTTTAGCGGTAAAAAGCAGGAGATTGGGGAATTAGAGAAGTTGATTGGATTGGGAGAGCATATAGGGAGAGATAAACTTTTGTATATTGCTTGCCCTAAACACACAGGATACACATCCTCTTATAGGAGGACCAGCCGCTACGAGCTTGGTGGACAAAACCGACTCCAATACCTGTAGTACACAACTAGGACTCCTTTGACTCACGCTACCCTAGCTATTTTCCCTAACTTATTAATGACTCTAATTATGGTAATAATAACTGATGGTAAGTGACACTACAACACTTCCCCCCCTCTTTAGATACAGCTCGTCCTTGAGCTGTAATTCATGGTGAATCTTTCTCCTCGGCATCATCAATTATTTCGAGGTAGAAAAGGCGCTGCCAACGATCATAGTGCCCACATTTTTTGGCAAAAAATCAAAGGTTTTATTTCATCATTGCGAATAATATACTCACAAGTTAGAATTACATCTTATCATTCGGAGAATATAGGAATCACAAGTGTTGCATCGAATAAAAAAGGTTGTTTCCCTTTGCGACATGTGTGAGTGAGATAACTGCATACAGATCGATGTTAGCCTAGGGTAATTTTAATTTGGAAGTGTAGGCGGTGGAGCAATCCTAAATACATGTTTACTATAGTTCTAGAAGATGATGTCATAGATGAGATCGAACTGTGTTCCTGTGTGCCTACTCTATGCCGGTTGATCACAAATGTCATATGATTAGCCTCCGTGCGATCTTGTAATACTTGAGATCAAGACCAAATATATAGGATTGCATGCAGCAAGATCAACTGATGAAAATGCAGGCTGCCTTTCTCCGTGATGAAAAATACTTTTGAGCACATCATGATGTCCACATCGGTCTTATCTGAAATTGTGGAGCTAAAAAGAAAGGGTTTCAGTTCATCATTGCCAATGATATTCTCACATATGGGCCAGAAATTATATCGTATCATAGGGACTTAGGGAGAATGTAGTAATCCAAGTTGTGCATCAAGAGAAAAAGGTTGTTTCCCCTTTTGCGTGCGTGTGAAGAACTGAAGAGATGGGTATGAGACTATGAGTACGGTAGGTTGGATAAACCGATAAAGATGTTATTAACCTAGGGTGAGTTTTGGTTTGGAAGCATAGGTGGCGGGGCGGTCCTAAACACATGCTTCCTGCAGTTCTGGAAGATGCTGTCGTAGATCAGGTCGAACTGCACGCCTCCTCTCTGCCGGTTGATCACAAACGTCATGTGATCCGCCTCCACCATCTTGTAATACCAGATGCCTGGTTGAAGTGGATGGCAATCCGAATCATACTCGACGAAGAGGCTCGGATGTTCTACTGGAATCCGAGGATGTGTCATGGAGATCGTGTTCAGCGCACCATCATTGTCCTCCCAATCTTCATCCCTACCATAACGTCGATAGTGAGATTTCACTAACTAGCAGCAAAACCATACAAACAAATACTCCATCCTTCCCAAATTAGGATTTCTATAGTTTTAGGTTAAAGTTAAACTTTTTAAAGTTTGACCAATTATATGTTAAAAAATATCAACATCTACAATATCAAATGCATATAATATAAAAATATATTTTGTGATCTTTCTAAAAGTATTGGTTTGGGGTTATGAAAATCAACCCTTTTTTCAAAAGTATTGATCAAACTTTGTGAAGTATGACTTTATCTAAAAACTATGAGAATTCTATTTTGGCATAGTGGGAGTATATTACCGACCTGTAGCCTTTGCAAGGGGGCTCGGCAGCGGCGGGGTGGCGCCACCGGCACATCTGCATGACGCGTATGAACAGAAGCGGGTGGATGCGCAGCACGCCGGAGGGCACCGTGGCGCCGCCCACCTTGGCCGTGCGCCTGCTGGCGTAGCTGAAGTAGAAGGTACCGGGGAACGTGCGTATGTCTGCGTTGATCCTCGCTGCGCTCTGGATGGTGAGGTCCCGTAGGATCCAGTCGCCCGTGGCGAACGGCCCCGCCGCGCCGGCGAGGAGGCGGAGTAGGCCCGACAGGCCGACGACACGCCACGACATGCCAAAGTGGTCGAAGCCGAAGTCGTAGTAGCGCTTGAGCCAGGGCGAGTCAAGCCAGTGGTAGAGAGTGCTGCCCACCCGGCAGATCTGGACCAGGCAGACGGGCCGCAGAGACCTGCCATCCTCTGGACGTATCCCGTCGAGGTAGGCTCGTGTGGTGCCGTTCAGCGCGCCGGATAGGGAGGTGACGCTCAGCACCCAGTTCTCGGAGGTGTCCTCGTGCCCCTCGAACGCCTGGAGACAGATTATGCAACTTGACAGCTATGATTAATTTCAGTTGCCATAAACATGCCGCGAAATCCATTTCAAAAATCTTACTCCCTCCGATAGGAATAAATAATACAAACACTTATTTTGATCGGAGGGAGTAGCAGATAGCCATATATCTTACAAAAATTTACATGCACGGGCAACTTAATATCTAATACTGGTTTTTTATCAATATTTTATGAAACATAGCTGGGGAGTAGGATCTAGAAAATGTATGTGCACCAAAACTTGTAATATTTATTTATTGAGTGTGGCTAATGCTAGTCGTCTCAATCCGTAATTTTGTAGTATATGATAACTTTTAATGTGTGATAAAAAATTATACCGTTGAACCAATTTTTAGTTGCAACTCACTTGTGATTAGAAAAATTCAGTCGCAATCCAAAAAAATCTTAGTTGCAACCAAAAATTCTAGTTGCAACCCTACTTGCAATAAAAAATCTCAGTTGCAACTTTACTTGCAACTCATAGGCCGTACAAATAGCGATGCAGATTCGTTGTTTTTGGATTTGACCGAGTACTAAGTTAATTTTCAGCTAGCTAAGAATTAGCAACTTTGCCCTTTATTACTCTTTCGATAACAAACATGGTTGGGAGTTGGGACTGCCTGAATTGAGCTGGGATCTTGAACTCGATTAACATTTTCAAACATTTATGGAAGAGTTAGGTCTTTCACAATGCATTATCTCTTAACACATTACCCTACGAGATACTAAAACTTAAAAGACTACTACTCTAATATATTGCTTCTTAAGTGTTGTATCTAAATAAGTTTGAATTTAATGATTGGGTTCATGCATGCATAACATTGGGCTAGAATTTTTTTTTTTGCATATGGAGTATGAACTAGTGCAAGAGTTTCAACATCAATATCTTTCCTCATTTAATATAGTCATAGTCGGTACTACTTTCGATTGGAAGGAGTATCTTTTATGGCCTTTGTAAAAAACAAAAAATATGTCACATAAATAGCAGCCACAAGAAAAAAAATCTCCACAGAACTTTGGTGAATGAACATGGAATGTTCAGATGTACATCCGAGATTTTTATCCAAATTTTTTAACATTTTAAAACACATTTTTAATAATAGGCGCCAATGAGGCAAAGCGTGCCTAGACTGCCGTTACTGCATGCATGCATCACTCACACATCCTTATCTCCTCTAACAACCCAAACTAACCCTATCTCCTCTAGCAATCCTAACAAACCCTAAACACGTGCATTTCATGCAAACGTGTTAAGGGTTCTAATGTGTGATTTCTCCGCAATCTTTTCTCATAAACATGCCTAGCTCTTCACTTAATCGGTTACGTAATTGCAACCGAATGTGTAAAGAAGTTGTAACCAGTTCAAAAAAAAAGTTGTAACCGTCCGTATATGTGTACCTTGTCATGGAGCATCTGCTGCAGGAGCCTGATGACCTGCGCGCCGGCCGAGTGGCCCACGAAGTGGGCTGGGTGCTCCTCGTCCCACATTGGGTAGTGGCCTGAAATTCAGTTCAGGTTCGCAAACTATCCTACTGAAACTGCCGGAACCACAGATGAATGAATGAAATCGATCGACATATTCTCACCGCGATGGTAGGATCTGCCGAAGCGGTCGTGCGCGTACGTCTTGCTGTGCTCCTCCCCGTAGTCCACCCGGCCTCCTTTCAGGTAGTAGAAGAGCTCCCGAGCCCTGTCGTGCACGCTCGTCAGCGAGCCTAGGTCCGGCACGAGCACCCGGTCGTCCTTCTTCTCCGCGCCGGCGAAGTACGACAGCCCGCCCAGCCTCTGAGACAAGCATATGCACAAAGATACGGTTCCATCAGCGAGATGATGGCGAGATTCTTGACAGACAGGTCAAGTCAGGTAAGCATTACTTACGCCTTTGCCGAACCCGAAGATGCCGTGGACGAGCACGATCGGCGGCACCGCGCCATCAAGCACGACGTCCTCGTCGCCGGCGTACTTCGGCGCGCCGGCACTGATATCGCGGCCCTCCACGAGAGCACGAGAGAGGAGGTCGCGGCCGACGGCGGCGGCGAAGATGTAGAATCCGTAGGACAGGTGGACGGCCGCGCTGACGAGCAGCTCAGCCAGGTCCAGGGCGCCTAGCAGCCACGCCCTCACGAACTTCTTCGTTGCCATCGACCCAGTTCTCTCCTCTTCTCTACTTTGCTTTGCTGGGATGGATGCCGTTGCTTCGATCGCTCGGCTTCTCTGGTTTTGCATGTTTTGGAGGGAACCTATGCGATCTAGAGGATTCCATAGTGCTCAGGGGTATACGATCGACCCCACGCCATTCTCGTGCTCCTGCGCTTGCCGTGTGGATTTGGGATGAATGTTTCGATGACATGTGGGACCATGCACTCCACACGGTTTTTCCATCATAATAATCATCCATATATAATCTCGGTGGAACGAGTTCTCAAGTGGTACAAACTTCCAAACAGTTCTAAAATTAAGACAAAAAATTTGATCGAAAGTGAACTTTTACTAAGTTTGATAAAAAAAATGTAAAAGAAAATTAATACCAAGACCTACACACTATGAAAATATATTTTATGATGGATCTACCCATATTGATTAGGTATTGTAGTCATTCATATTTCCATAAAGTTTATCAAACTTAACAATCAAATATTACGACTAAACTAGGAATATATTTGTAGTAGTGGTTCCATGTTTATTCTATATTTAATTCAACATAGGGGAAAGCCCAAGAAGGAGCAACGCCACATTAGTGGACGGCTACTGTATGTTATCTGGAATGCTCAAAAAGAAAAGGCGTCTCACTTATATCGAGGTGGTAATCGCACGTGACGCTGCAAAGAGCGAGCTTTCACGATATATGTGCTTGCCATCCCTGCGAATGCGAAGTCACATTAGGATTTTCTTTTATTTATTTTTTGGTGGCTTACATCGTGTACCCACCATAATTTGAACATGCAAATCTTATTTTGTACAATTCGTTTTCCTCTTTTTCTCAATGAATAGGTAATGCTCCTATCGGTTGCTAAAAAATCAGCGTATACCGCCTTAATTAATTACTCCATGCGCTTTGAATTATAAGATGTTTTAGCTTTTTTCTCACACCTTAATTAATTACCTTGGTTAGTTTCAGCTTAGCCTGCTTCTCACACACAACGAAAACTGTGTTCATATGAGACCAGGAAAAACCAGATGCACAAATTACCTTGTAGGCGATGCTATCGCAACATAGAGAGTAACACATCCCAGTTCAAACTAAGCCTACACTTTGAAGGTGAATGGTCCATTTTGAAGGGACTGCTCGGTAGGATACTTTTGTTGACCTCTTTGATGTTTTCAAAAAATCTATCCATATTTGAGTAAGTATTGTCATCCTTGCATGTTTTTGACCTGGGCCGGAACATAAAAAACACTTGTTTATGAGAAAAGTGCGCCAAGAGGATTGTTCTTATACCACAAAAAAGTAAACAAGCAACTACAATTATTTGTGAACAATCATTGCAGACATATCTAGAACTAGCTATTTACTTACATCTACGCTAGAATATTACATACCCTAGAAACTTGTACCAATATACTTGTTAGATAGAGTAGTATATGAACACGATTAAACCTCTCTGTCAAGATATCTAAGAATACAAGGGTGATCCCGATTTTTTGCACATATTAGTGTATACACTATAAAGTCTAAGTGACATATATTAATCCGTGGAGGCATGCATATGATCTTCCCCTTTATATCTTTTCATCGAATCCAAGATGATTTTGTTAACGAATGGCTATTAAAGGTTAAATGTGTTGATTTAAACTAAACAACTAATAGAACTATCCTTGTGAACCCTGATTGCGATTGAGAAAGCATATCTGCAGTGAGAGATGTTAAATATACATGTAATTAATTTTGTTGTGTAATAAAAAACATATGTCAACATAGAAAATTATATGTTGTTTAGGAGGTTACCTACCTAGCCGAAATTTACATTTAATATATTGCGGTGGGATTCACGTGGGTCAAACCTCACTAGAGACTAGTTAATAGTATGACACAATTAAATCATCAAGTAGGTCAATACCTTACAAGCCAAACTGTTATAAGAGTGAGCTTTTATAAAGTTGGCATGGTACTAATATAGATCCAGCAAGGGCTCTTCAGTTAGCCATGCTAGCTCTTACAACCAATTATACATGATTATTGCAACTTAAAAGCAATTTATATCATGAGGTCGTCAGCTGATAGGCTATATGACAAGGGTATAGATAATAGAGCCCGTCGGTTGAGTACCACTGAGGCCCGTTGACAAGGGTATAGATAATAGAGCTCGTCAGTTGAGTACCCCTGAGGCCCGTTAAGCTAGGCTCAATTGTAATACTAGTCGAAATACGAGTTCTTACCGTATGTCGATATTGTAATCTGTATCGGACCCTACCCGATCCTCGAGACCTGGCCACCTATATATAGGGGCCAGGAGGGGACGGTGTAGGCCAGATTGAAAGCAAGCCAGGTTCTACACCCACGTCTACTTTCATAGCCACCTTGTTTGACTGAGTTTACCTTCGAGTTCATCCGACGTCCTGTCTCCCCGATCCTAAGTCCTTCATCCAGGACATTTGTCGAGTTTAACCCTCGTCAATTGGCTCCGACCGTGGGGACTCTGGGCGTTGGAATCATGAATTCGATGGCTTTTTCGTTTTTAGCCAATAGCAAACCAGAAGTCGACGAAAGTCAAGAAAAGGAATTGACGTTCGGAAGTCTAAGCTTCTACATTGGACCTACGGGTTCAACCCGCCTTTCAGATCCGACAAAACCAATTCCGTCGGCGGACAAAGCAGAGAGGATAACAGCATCTGGATCATCGGTAGGCTCTTCTAGTGAGGTAAACTTGCTAGTCAGCTTAGCAGCAACAGAAAATCTGCTGGGAAAATTAGAGGAACCCGAAGAAATCGGGCAAAAGATCATTGTGGAAGAAACAGTGGACAAATCAAGTGATACCGCCAGCAGAAGCAACATCGCCTCCAGGAGCGTACATCAGTTATGCGTAATCATCACTAAAGCAGCAGAAGAAGAAAACAATCACTCCGGCAACAAAGAGGTCTACATGCAAGTCAACAAAATAAGGAGCAATAGCAAGAAAGAGAAGGAGAAAGTACATGTTTCGGCTGGAGAATGGAGAATGATCATGATAGCTGTCAACCACGGGACTGACGTACCCGCAGATTCAAGAAAGGAAGTTTTAATGGGGTACCAATACGCGCTGCACCAGCACAGGAAAAAGCTAAGGCAAGAAAGAGATATGATTATAAGAAGTCCAGATTACAACAGCACACCAAGCGAAGGATATTGGAGCGAATATGCCAACTCATTAGAATCCAGCATGGAGAGGCACAAAGACCCGAAGCACAGTAGAAGGACAACAGCACGTGTAGTAGAAGAAAGCTATACGAGAAGCCCAAGCGCGAACCCACCAGAAGAGGAGGAAGAATTCGTACAAGAAACACCAGAGGCAGCATTGATAGCAGCACAAGCATACCTACTAACTACACAACCAAAACCTGGTGACCCACGGGAGCAAATGCATCAAGCCGCGATACGGAGCCTTGGGAAAAAAGTCGACTCACCGCAGTAGAAGGAAAAAAGAAGAGGTCAAGCACAAGTCTTCGCGGAATGAAACTAGCGAATCCTCAGAAGACGAGAAAAGCCAAAAGATGAAGGAGGATGCAAGGAACATAATAGCACAAGCAAGGGTAAATAACTCACATTATGCGTGGAGGGAAGAAAACTACGAGGACGACGAAAAAGAGATGGGCGCGCTATGCTTTACCCGAAGGGTTCACAAAACGCGGGTACCCAAAGGTTTTAAGTTGCCGCATGACCAAGAGAAGTATGACGGATCGCAAGAGCCAACCCTATGGTTGTCAGATTACCTGCAAGCAGTCCAGATACTAGGAGGAACAAGAGCAACAGCCATGCAAAGCTTGCAGTTACACCTCACCGGCGCAGCTCGGTCCTGGTTAAATACCCTACCCAACGATTCCATTGGAAGTTGGGGAGAATTAGAGAGTCAATTCGCGAGAAACTTTTGCTCAACATATAAGCGCCCAGCATCGCTAGAAGAAATCAAGTCATGCGTGCAGCAGAAAGGCGAAACACTACGTTCTTATATACAACGCTGGAGTGTAATCAAAAACTCAGCAGAAAACGTCTCCAACGAAAGAGCGATAGATGCTTTTTCGAGCGGCCTTCGTCGTACAGACCTAGTGGAAGAGATAGGAAGAGCAAGGCCAAAAACAGTATCAGAGCTAATGAAAACAGCCAACAGATTCGCCGATGGAGAAGACGCGTACAATAACAAAAGGGGTCGATCACAGGAAGTCGACAAAACAAGCAGGCAAAGGCGAAGATACCGCAATGGCGACAACCACGGAAGGAGAAATCAGATAGCCGCAGGATATGATGAAAGGAACAAAGAAGGCTATGAAAACATCGAATTTCCTATGAGAGACAGCAGGAGAAAGGAGAAGCCAAGGTACCCGGGTCCTTCAGCAGAAGATATGTTATATGGTCCTTGTCACATCCATTATGCTTACCTAGACGGGAAGAGAGTGTCCAACCACCAGATGAAGGATTGCAGAACCTTCCTAAGGTTGCAAAACGCCATGGATTCAAGCCAAGGGGCACGGCAGGGAGGAAAAAGCATAAATCAAGGATATCAAATGCAGCGACTCGCAAAACAGCTGGGGTTAAAAGTATATATATCAGCAATGATCCAACCAGTACCAAAGTCAAAGAAATAAAGGAAGAGCATATCAAGACAGGTCAACCTAGCAATAACATCACCACTAGCTACCACAGAGTATCTAAAGTGGTCCGATCAACCAGTTAGGTTCAGCAGAGCAGACCATCCGAGGAAAGTCCCCAGACCAGGCCACTCGCCAATGGTGCTCAAAGCCCAGATAGGAGGATATGATGTCGGAAGAGTATTCACGGATGCAGGAAGCGGTATAAACCTAATATACGCCAGAACATTGAGAGCAATGTGCATATCATTGGAAAATTTAAAGCCAACAGATTGTTCTTTCCACAGAATAGTACCAGGAGCCGCAAATTATCCTTTGGGCAAAATAGAACTCGACGTCTGTTTCGGCGACAGCAGCAATTATCGCAGAGAAAAGCTGGAGTTTGAAGTCATGGACTAGCCCTCACAATATCACGCAATCCTGGGACGCCCATCATTTGCAAAATTCATGGCAGTACCTCATTATGCATATCTCGCACTCAAGATACTAGGACCTAAAGGAACAATTACGGTACAAGGAAGCTTCGAAGTATCCAACACCAGTGACAAAGAATTCAACAGGTTGGCACAAACCTTCGGCATGACAGCAGAGTACGCAAGGCTAAAAGGCGAAACCGACCACAACGTGCTACCCGACGTCGGGCGATCCCTGCCAGATCAGGCTTTCGATGCAGCTCAAGACTCGAAGAAAATACAGGTCCATCCGACGGACCCAAACAAGACCACTTCCATAGCGGTAAACTTGGACCCTTCATAGGAAAGCGCACTCATCGAGTTCCTCCATGAGCGCTGGGAAATCTTCGCCTGGTGTCCCTCAGATATGCCAGGTGTTCCCAGGGAACTCGTCGAGCACGCACTAAACGTGGATCCTAAAGCAAAGCCGGTCAAGCAACCACTACGACGATTTGATGAACCCAAGAGGAAAGCAATAGCATCAGAGCTACATAGGCTGGAAAATGCAGGGTTCATCCGAGAAATCAAAACTTCGACTTGGGTATCTAATCCAGTTATAGTCCCCAAGAAGAATACAGACGTACAAAGAGTATGTCTCGACTACACATCTCTCAACAAGCACTGCCCAAAGGATCCCTTCCCCCTGCCTCGCATTGACCAAATAATCGACTCAACAGCAGGGTGTGAAAGGCTTTCCTTCCTGGACGCATATTCCGGCTACAACCAGATCAAGTTGAAGAGAGAAGACGAGGAAAAAACAGCTTTCATAACACCTTATGGCGTGTTCTGCTACCAAGTCATGCCTTTCGGCCTAAAAAACGCAGGAGCCACCTATCAGAGGATGATGCAAAACTGCCTTGGAAGTCAAATAGGGCAAAACATCCAAGTCTATATCGATGACGTGGTCATCACCACGAGAAATACGAGTTTATGTCGTATGTCGATATTGTAATCTGTGTCGGATCCCACCCGATCCTCGAGACCTGGCCACCTATATATAGGGGCCAGGAGGGGACGGTGTGGGACAGATTGAAAGCAAGCCAGGTTCTACACCCAAGTTTACTTTCATAGCCACCTTGTTTGACTGAGTTTACCTTCGAGTTCATCTGACGCCCTATCTCCCCGATCCTAAGTTCTTCATCTAGGACATTTGTCGAGTTTAACCCTCGTCAATTGGCGCCGACCATGGGGACTCTGGGCGTTGGAATCATGAATTCGACGGCTTTTTCGTTTTTAGCCAACAACAATCCGCAAGTTGACGAAATTCAGATACCCTTTAGAACCGTCGATTTTCAACCTCACCAGTCAAGTTTCTCGCAAGTGTTCGAGAGCATGGATCAAGATATGGAGTTAACGATCGGAAGTTTAAACTTTCGCGTCGGATCACTAGGTTCGATTCGCCTTTCAGATCTGACGAAAACGGGTCCGTCGGCAAGTGAACCCGAGACAGTAGCAATGTCGGAATCATCAAAAGGCTCTTCCAGCGAGGTAAATTCGCCGGTCAGCTTGACAAAAGCAGAAGAAGGAAAAATCGCAGGAGGCGACAAAACCATGGAGAATTTTGACTTAGAAGTACAACTTGAAGATCTCATGATCTGTCACGATAACACCTCAGATCAATCAATAGACACCTGGAAGACAGGACTAGAACTTTTTGAAGATGACAGTTCGATCTTCTCAAGTCACAACAGCAAACTCGATAATCGATACCAGATACTAGCCATCACAGGAGATAATTCAGAAGAATTCGACGACAACAACAACCTAGTGCTTAATCCAGCAAACATAAACAGAGGGGCAAATCACTTAGCAGAAGGAGAAACCGATGACTCCCTCGCAACAAGGAAGAAAGTTTGACTATCAGCCGATGAGTGGAGAACAATCAAAACAGCCGTGGAGCACGGCATGCCAATATCAACAAATTCCAGTCAAAACATGCTTTTGGGATACCATTATGCCCTAAGGTAGCAGGCAAAGCAATTAGCAAAGGAGAGGATTGAAATACAGAAAAGGAAGGATTCAGCCATTGCAGCAAGCGACGCTGCTCGCAGAGCACGTAGTGACGCGTCGTACACAAACAGAAGGCATCATCGACATGGATCAAGATATGAAAATCTTGAGTACTCAAAAAGGCAAAGTATCTCGAAAAACCTCAACTCGTCCTTCCTATCGGTCGACGAGCAAGGGAATATTATACCAAAAACTCCTGAAGCAGCATTGGTGGCAGCTCAAGCATACCTGCATACAACACGACCAAATCCATGAGACCTGAGGGAACATATGCACCGTGCAGAGCTAAATGGATTGAAGATGGTAGGCAACAAATTATTAGCAAAAGAGGGGGAGGCATACCGCAACAAAGGAACCCATAAAACAAGATCACCACGCCGTCACAACAGTCCTCGGCATAGAAGTAGAAGTCGCCGATCTAGGACGCCATCACCAGGACGATACAACAGTCCAAAGAACAAAGGAACCTGACGATCTAGAACTCCCAACAGAGCATATGACTACGAAGACGATGAAAAGGAGATGGGGCGCCATGCTTTACCCGTAGGGTTCGCATCACGCGAGTACCCAAAGGTTTCAAATTACCCCATGACCAACAAAAGTACGACGGATCTCAGGTGCCACAATCATGGCTTTCAGACTATATACAAGTAGTAAAACTATTAGGAGGAACCAGGGAAACAGCAATGCAAAGTTTGCAATTACACCTCGCCGGCGCAGCAAGGTCATGGTTAAGCAAATTAGAAAAGGAAATAATTGGAAGCTGGGAGGAGCTCACAAAACAATTTACGAGTAATTTCAAGTCGACATATAAGCGGCCAGGATCCATAGAAGAAATCAAAGCCTGCGTGCAGCAACACGGGGAGACATTAAGAGCATATATCCAAAGGTGGAGTATAATCAAAAATTCGGCAGTCGAAGTCTCGGATGAAAGAGCAATAGACGCATTCATAGTCAGGTTACGACGAGGAGACCTAGTCGAAGAGATGGGCAGAATCAAGCCGAAAATAGTATCAGATCTAATGGATGTGGCAAACAGATTTGCAGATGGAGAAGATGCGTGCAACAATAAACGCACGCGATCACCCGAGGATGATAGAGGAAATAGATACGGAGGTCAAAGAAGAAGATCCCGCAATTACGACAATTACGGCTCTAACAGCCAAGTAGCCGCAGGATACAAAGACAACAGCTACCAAAGCAATGACCGTAAAAGTTCGGGATACTGCAGCTACGGCAAAGAAGACTACAAAAAATTTCCGCTAAGGGAATCCAGAGAGTACAACCCATCACCAGAAGATATGCTCAACGGACCAAGTCATATTCACTCTGCGTTCATCGATGGGAAACGAGTATCCAGACACGCAATGAAAGATTGCACTACGTTTTTGAAACTACAAGAAGCAGCACTTAACAAGCAAGCCAAGGCAAAACACCAAGGATACGAAGGAAACACAAGCAACGCACCTGCAACCCAACAAGGAAACAACGGAGCTCCCAAAGGCCAAGATCAATCAAACCAGGGACGCGACGACGATGAAGGATATGTTCCATCTAAAGGGCACATTACAGCAATGATACAGCCAGTGCCCAAGTCGAACAAAGAGGAGAAAAGCATAACCCGGCAAGTTCATCTCGTAATAACCTCACCTCCAGTAACAACGGAATATCTACATTGGTCAGAGCAACCCATAGAATTCAGCAGAGATGACCACCCAATAACAGTACCTCGGCCAAGTAACGCGCCCTTGGTACTCAAAGCTCAAATAGGGATGTATGATATCGACAGAATATTCATGGATACGGGAAGTGGGATAAACCTAATCTACGCAAAAACCCTACGAGCAATGCACATTTCATTGGAGTTCCTGAAGCCAACCGATTGCTCCTTTCACGGAATAGTCCCAGAAAGTGCTAACTATCCACTTGGTCAAATAGCACTCAACGTCTGCTTCAGAAATCGGCAAAACTACAGAAGGGAGAAACTTGACTTCGAAGTAATGGACTGGCCATCACAATATCATGCGATCCTCGGGTGACCCGCGTTTTCGCGTTTCATGGCAGTACCTCATTATACTTACCTGGTGCTGGTGCCAAGTTGACGTGTAGCAGACGGTCCTTGTGCGTGGTGAATGACCAGCCCGTTGGGAACCCCAAGAGGAAGGTATGATGAGTATAGCAGCAAGTTTTTCCTCAGTTAAGAAACCAAGGTTTAATCGTTCTTGGAGAGGAGAGACAAACGACTGAAGGTGATGCTTGCTAGTTTGCGACAGCTTCGGACAATTTATATATGGCGCCTTGATACGTCTAATTTGCATCACTATTTTGTATCATAATTTACTGTTATTCATTGATATATTTCATATTTAGATATGATACTTATGTTATTTCCTTTGTTTTCACATGTTTGATGATCATCGGAGGAGCTGCTGCCGGAGTCAGGATTCTGCTGGAAAAAGGACCATCAGAAGACCATATTTTGAAGATCAGGAAAATTCCAGAAAAATACCCAGAAATTATAATTTCCCAGAAGACTCACGGAGCCAGAAGGAGGAGTCGAGAGGGGCCAGGGGTGGCCCACACGCTAGGGCGGCGTGGCCAGCCCCCTGGCCGCGCCAGCCCTGTGTGAGGGGCCCCTGGCCCACCTCTGGTCTCGTCCCTTCGCGTACATCATCGTCCCCGAAAACCTAAGTCAGGGGGGGTTCAGAGTTAGACACAGCCGCCTCTGCGGGGCGGAGAACACCAGAGAGAAAAAGCTCTCTGGCAGAGAGAAATCTGCCGGGGAAATTCCTTCCCGGAGAGGGGAGATCGTCGCCATCGTCATCACCATCGCACCGGACTTCATCGGGATCATCATCATCTCCATCACCAGCACCTTCATCTCCACCATCACCTTGCCATCCCGCTGTAACATCTTGAGTTGGATCTTGTTATATTCATAGGGGAAACTTTCCCGGTGTTGATTACTCTTGTAGTTGATGCTATTGAGTGGAACCGTTGAATTAAGGTTTATGTCCAGATTGTTATTTACCATTATTTCACCTCTGATCATGATCCATATGATGTCTTGTGAGTAGTTCGTTTAGTTCTTGAGGACATGGGAGAAGTCAAGATGTTAGTAGTGAATTATTGTTGAGAAATATTTAATGGTTTGATATTGTTGCGGTGCTATTTCACTAGTGGTGTCATGTGAACGTCGACTACATGATACTTCACCATTTATGGGCCTAGTGAGATGCATTGTGTATTTGGCTACCAATTGTGGGGTTGCTGGAGTGACAGAAACCTAAACCTCCGTTGGGAAACCATTGCACCAGGGAGCGTAGGATCCTAGAGTTTAAGGCTGTGGTTAGATTTATCTTAATTACTTACTTGTATTTGCGGATGCTTGCAAGGGGTATAATCACAAGTGTGTATTTATCCTAGTAAGGGTAGTACGCTAGCACAGGTTCACCCCCATAACACTTACCAAATCAATAAATACTATTGGCTCTATGAAGCGAAAGCTCTTGACAGAAACCTCCCGTGTGTCCTCGAGAACGTTTGGTTATTATAAGAACACAACCGGCTTGTCCTTTGCTGAATAAAGGATTGGGCCACTTGCTGCAATTGTTACTACTGTCTTTTATTTACTCGCACTTTATTTACTCGTATTACCAAATACTCCTGAAAACCTGTTTGCTAGTATTTACAGTGATTCCTTGATCAAAACTGCTCATCAACACCTTCTGCTCCTCGTTGGGTTCGACACTCTTATTTATCGAAAGTACTACGATACACCCCCTATACTTGTGGGTCATCAAGACTATTTTCTGGCGCCGTTGCCGGGGAGTGTAGCGCTATTGAAGAGTGGAATTGGAAAAGGTAACCGTCACTGTGAGTATTGTTTTATTTTGTCTTTTATTTTTATTCTGCTATGGAGAATTCTCCATTTGGTTTCCTATTTGGAAACACACCTACTACTACTGCTGCTGCTGCACATGCGGAGGAACCACCACCGCCACCGCCTGCTGAAATTGATCCTTTTAAAATACCTATGAAAATTGTTGGGCGTATTATGGACAACTGCTATTCAGGAGATGGAACTGTCCATCCGGGTGATCACTTATTGTTTATACATGAATTATGCGAGTTGTTCAGGTGTGCAGGTATTTCACCAAGCCAGGTCAAGAAGAAATTATTCTCTATATCATTGAAAGGCAGAGCTGAAGAGTGGTATCGACTACTTCAAGATGGTCCATCTATGGCATGGGAGGATATTGTGCCTCTCTTTTATTCCAAGTTTTATCCTCCAAGTGAAATTCATAAAGACCGTAACAAGATATATAATTTTTGGCCTCATGATGGAGAGAGTATTGCCCAAGCATGGGGGAGATTGAAGTTACTAATGCTCAAATGCCCCATTCATGAGCTCCCTAATAATATTGTTATTGATAATTTTTATGCGCGGCTTACTCTTCCTGATAAGGATTATTTGGATGCTTCTTGTTTTGGATCATTCACTCATATGAAAGAAGATGCCAAGTGGAAACTTCTTGACCGTATAAAAGAGAATGCTGAAGGTTGGGAAAACGACAAAGGTAGGAAGTCAGGTATAAACTATGATTATGAATGCATTAAATCTTTTATGGGAACCGATGACTTTCATAGTGTTAGCGCTGCTTATGGTCTTGATTCTCAAATACTTGCTAATTGTCTTAAGGCTTTTGCCTCTTATATTGATGTTCCAAAGAAAGATTGGAACAAATATCATGCGCCTTACAAAGATTCTATTAGTCATATACCTGCTGCAGCTACAGAAGTTTGTACGGTTGATAGCATCATTCCTGAACCTTATATTGAGAAGACACCTTTCCCTGCTAAGGTAAAGAAGTACTCTACTTTGGTAAGTGTGTCTAATAAAAGTACTAAGAAAGCTGCAGAGCCTGATGAGCAAATTACTATTAAATCTCATGTTGCTATATTGAAAGATCTTGTTACTAAAGATGTAGGAGATGAATATATTCTTTTTTGTGAAGATGCTTCTAACATTCTCTCGCATCCTAAAAAGCATAGGAAAGCAAGTGTTCCTGTTATTTCTGTCAGAATTGGAGATCATTGCTATTATGGCTTATGTGATATTGGTGCTAGTGCAAGTGCTATTCCCTTAGAGCTTTATAAAGAAATTATGCACGAGATTGGCGCATGTGAACTTGAAGATATTGATGTGGTTGTTCAGCTTGCTAATAGAGAGACCGTTTGGCCTCTTGGTATTGTTCGAGATGTGGAAGTTCTTTGTGGTAAGACTAAGTACCCTACTGATTTTCTAGTACTTGGTAAGGAGGCTAGTGAAACTTGTCCTATTATTTTTGGTAGACCCTTTTTGAACACTTGTGGCGCCATAATAGATTGTAAGAAAGAGAAATTTTTTACTAAGTTTAATGGAGAGTCTTATGAGTTTAATTTTTCCAAGTTTGCTAAGACTTCTTATGAAAATGACACGCCTAATGAAAATTTTCGAGTTGAGCAGCTTGCTTCTATTGCTCTTGCCCCTAATAATGCCTTGCAACAATTCATGGAAGATCACGAAAGTGATGTGTTTAGCAAGGAAAGAGAAGAGATTGACGATATTCTTCTTCGTCAACCACCATTACTCAAGCATAATCTACCTGTGGAGGATCTTGGTACCACTTTGCCGCCTAGAGAAGATCCTGTGTTTGAATTAAAACCTTTACCTGATGACCTTAAATATGCTTATATTGATGATAAGAAAATATATCCTGTTATTATTAGTTCTAAACTTTCAGGAAAGGAAGAAGAAAGATTATTGGAGATATTGAGGAAACACCGAGGAGCTATGGGATATACTCTTGATGATTTAAAAGGGATTTCTCCTACTTTATGTCAGCATGCCATTAATATGGAGAAAGACGCAAAGCCAGTTGTAGAGCATCAACGTCGCCTAATTCCTAAGATGAAGGATGTGGTAAGGAATGAGGTATTAAAACTCCTTGATGCTGGTATTATTTATCCTATTGCTGATAGTAGATGGGTTAGTCCTGTTCATTGTGTTCCTAAGAAAGGAGGTATGACTGTTGTACCTAATGAGAATAACGAGCTTATTCCTCAAAGGGTAGTTGTTGGTTATAGAATGTGCATTGATTATAGGAAGGTAAACAAAGTTACTAAGAAAGATCATTACCCTTTACCGTTTATAGATCAAATGCTAGAAAGGTTGTCTAAGAAGACTCATTTTTGTTTCCTTGATGGTTATTCTGGTTTCTCTCAAATTGCTGTTAAGAAGGATGATCAAGAGAAAACCACCTTTACTTGTCCTTATGGAACTTATGCTTATAGACGTATGCCTTTTGGTTTATGCAATGCTCCTGCTACTTTTCAAAGATGTATGTCTGCTATTTTTCATGGTTTTTGTGAAGAAATTGTGGAGGTCTTCATGGACGATTTCTCCGTCTATGGAACTTCTTTTGATAATTGTTTGCACAACCTTGATAAAGTTTTGCAGAGATGCGAAGAAACTAATCTTGTTCTTAATTGGGAGAAATGCCACTTTATGGTGAATGAAGGAATTGTCCTTGGACATAAAATCTCTGAAAAAGGTATTGAAGTTGACAGAGCAAAAGTGGAGGCAATTGAGAAAATGCCATGTCCAAGAGATGTTAAAGGTATTCGTAGTATTCTTGGTCATGCTGGTTTCTATAGGCGGTTTATTAAAGATTTCTCTAAGATTTCAAAGCCTCTTACCAATCTTCTTCAAAAGGATGTACCATTCGTCTTTGATGATGATTGTAAGGAAGCTTTTGAAACTCTTAAGAAGGCTTTAACTACTGCTCCTATTGTTCAACCACCTGATTGGAATTTACCTTTTGAAATTATGTGTGATGCTAGTGATTTTGCTGTTGGTGCTGTTCTTGGACAGCGCGTAGATAATAAGTTGAATGTTATTCATTATGCTAGTAAGACTCTTGATGCTGCTCAGAAGAATTATGCTACTACTGAGAAAGAGTTCCTTGCTGTTGTTTTTGCATGTGATAAGTTTAGATCTTACATTGTTGATTCTAAGGTCACTATTCATACTGATCACGCTGCTATTAGATATCTTATGACTAAGAAGGATGCTAAGCCTAGGCTTATTAGATGGGTGTTGCTTTTACAAGAGTTTGATTTGCATATCATAGATAGGAAAGGTGCTAAAAATCCTGTGGCTGATAACTTGTCTAGATTGGAAAATATTTCTTTTGATCCTATTCCTGTTAATGATAGTTTTCCAAATGAACAGTTGGCTGCAATTAATGTAACTTCACGAGACTTTCCTTGGTATGCTGATTATGCTAACTTTATTGTTTCCAAGTATTTGCCTCCGACCTTTACAGCTCAGCAAAGAAGAAAATTCTTCTATGATTTGAGGCATTATTTTTGGGATGACCCACATTTATATAAAGAAGGAGTTGATGGTATTATGAGAAGATGCGTACCGGAATACGAGCAACAAGAGATATTAAGAAAATGCCATAGCAGTGCTTATGGAGGGCATCATGCTGGAGATAGAACCGCACAGAAGGTTCTACAATCAGGTTTTTATTGGCCAACCCTCTTTAAAGATGCCAGAAGGTACGTTTTATCTTGTGATGAATGTCAAAGAGTTGGTAATATTTCTAGACGCAATGAAATGCCTATGAATTACACTCTCGTTATTGAACCGTTTGATTGTTGGGGATTTGACTTTATGGGTCCTTTTCCTCCTTCAAAAGGCTATACCCATATACTTGTTGCTGTAGATTATGTTACTAAATGGGTAGAAGCCATACCTACAAAGAGTGCCGATGGTGAGACTTCGTTAAAAATGCTTAAGGATGTTATTTTTCCTAGGTTCGGAGTGCCTAGATATCTTATGACTGACGGAGGTTCTCATTTTATTCACGGTAGCTTTAGAAAGACTCTTGCTAAGTATGATGTCAATCATAGAATTGCTTCTGCTTATCATCCCCAAACTAGTGGACAGGTAGAGCTTTCAAATAGAGAGATTAAGTCTATCTTGCAGAAGACTGTTAGTAGATCTAGGAAAAACTGGGCTAGTAAGTTAAATGACGCTTTATGGGCTTATAGAACTGCTTATAAGAATCCCATGGGTATGTCTCCTTATAAGATGGTTTACGGAAAAGCGTGTCACTTGCCCTTAGAATTAGAACACAAAGCTTTTTGGGCAGTGAGAGAGTTAAATAGAGATTTTAAACTAGCCGGTAAGAAGAGGTTGTTAGATTTGAGTTCTCTAGATGAGTGGAGAAATGAAGCGTATGAGAATGCCAGACTTTTCAAAGAGAAAGTCAAGCAATGGCATGATAAGAGAATTCTTAAGAGAGAGTTCCATGTTGGTGAGAAAGTTCTTTTGTATAGGTCTCGTCTCAGATTTTTTGCAGGTAAATTACTTTCTAAATGGGAAGGACCATATGTTATTGTGGAAGTGTACCGCTCAGGTGCTATTAAGATTGCTTCATTGAAAGATGATTCTACACAAGTGGTGAATGGGCAAAGACTCAAACATTATATTTCTGGAGATTCTTATAATGAAGATGTTGATGTTATTGAAACAGTTTCTCCGGAAGATTACATACAAGACAAACTGCAGGAACCTGCAGAGTTCGTTTTCGAATAGGTAACAGTTCTAGTCAGAAAAGTTTCGCGAAAAGTTCTTCTTTTAATATTTTTGCTGTTTTTAATAAATATGAAAAATCACGAGACGAAAACGAGGAGAAAAAGAAGTCCGTGTGCATCTCACACACGGGTGGCGCGGGCCCACCCCTGGCCGCGCCACCCCCATGTGAGAACGCCTCGGAACTCTTTTCCGTCCCGGTTTCCTCCTGTGGTTTCGTTTCGATGTATAATTTTCGCTTATTTAACCCCCCGGAGTTCCCGAGGTCTGTATATCGTTTTCTCGTCGTGTTTTGTTTCGAGCTGTTTCTGTCAGGAATTACCCTCTACCTCGAAGTTATAATGTCTTCGTCTGGTTCATCCAAAGAGAACCCTCCTGCGGATTCCATCAATCCGTATATGAGGGAACTGAAGATGCATCTGAAGGAGTTGTCGCTCAAGGATGGGGAGTTACAGATTAAAGATATTCAAGGACCCAAGGGAGAAGGAAGTCTTGAAGCAAGGATGGAAGCACTGGAACAGGAAGTTTTCAAATACAAGAAGATGGCGGAACGCGAGGTGGAAATTATCTATAGGATTAATCAAGAGCTTGTCGCCAAGTACAAGAAAGAGACTACAGAACTTTGGAAGGATGTCCTCTCACTCCAAGAGACCACTAACCAATTACAAGCACAACTCTACGACTTGCATAACCAAAATTGTGAGTATGAAGCTAGATTTCAACAAATGAGTGCTGCTGCAAGTTTCAGGATTTTGGAGACCGAGACATCCTTCTTTGATGGAGGACCTCTGCCTTGGAAGTACGACAACAATGAAGTTCCACCGCCACCGCCAAAGGAGTAATTCGTCATCGGTATAGGCATCCCCTTGGCTTGTTCCAAGCTTGGGGGAGTGCCGCGGTATCACATCATTACCTTCTGTTTATTTACTTTTCAAGTAGAGTCTTATCATGAATAGAGAAGTTATCATATAGAATAGTTTGCAGTTGGAAGTATCCTCCTTAGTTAGTTATCTTTGTATCCCTTGGTGTGAGTTGCGGTGATGAAATATTAATGAGAAGTTTTATCGTTTACTTTTCGCACACTTTATGCTAGTTTGCAATCTCTCTTATATGACTAGTCTTGTTGATTGGTATTGGTATCACATTGGGAACATGAGTAGATTTAGTTGGTTTTGGCAAACCTAGCTTGGTCAGTAGCAACTTTACCTTGAAGTTTGAGTAGAAAAGAATAAAGAAGTGCTTGTAGTTACATCACTTCAGTTTTCCTTATGATTGGCTTATAAGTATTGTTATTCTTAAAGTTAAAATCGTTGTACTTTCAAGGGAGTCTGCATGATTGTTCTTATTATATGTATGTTTGTTTGTTTCATGCAACTCTTATGCTTGCTACCCAACCTTGCTAGCCAAAAACCTGTACTGAGAGGAAATACTTCTCGTGCATCCAATTCCCAAAAGCCAAGTCACTTCCAAAGAGTCCACTATAAATTCCTATGCATGGTATTTTAAGCCATTCCAAGTAAATTTTCATGTGCTACCTTTCAAACACTTCTCATTTTGTGCCACTGTTTTTAGCTCATGAGGACGTAGTGGATGGGTTTGTTATCTTCCATACTAAATTAAGTACCCCTCGACTAGGCAGCTTCATCTGCTCGTCATTAATTTTGCAAGAGAGCTGGTCAGACCATTATAATCTTAATTCTAAAAAGAAAGAAAAAGGCACTCCTCCAATGGATTGTGAAAGTTGGTCGGCACCCGATGGAATCGGTTAGCCATGGTTTGAGAAAGGAAAAAAGGTGGGGAGGAGTGCAAAGTTTTAAAAGAGCACCAAAGTGCCAACTAATTAAACATCTCGGAACCGCTCTCACTTGTTTAGTATGGAAGATATCAAGAACTCCGTTGCTAGTCGTTGACAAAAGCAACCACCTCTCAAAACAATTTTTACCTCTGTTTTACAAATAAAAAGCTCTAGCACATGTTTAATCCCTGCTTCCCTCTGCGAAGGGCCTATCTTTTACTTTTATGTTGAGTCAACCTATTTCCCTCTATCTCAAGCAAGCATTTGAGTTGTTATGTTTCACTCATCCATATGTTGATCCATTTAATCATGTTTATTATCTTCCTTGTTTTCGTATAATGCTTTTGTCTGAAGGAATACATCTTTGAAAGCTTTCTTTGAATGTAAAAGTTTACTTTGTTGAGTATATAGTCTTTGCTATATTAGCTCCGTTTGAAAAGGCTCCGTTTAAAAGAGAGAATAGTTTGTTCTCCATCCCTTGACCAAGAACTAAGGTTTGCCATTGCCAATTATAATTTACCTTGTGCATTCTTATATGTGATTCCCTGTTACCTATTGCAAGTTTACATCTTATAAAGGGAAGTTGCTGTCTATTATAATTTGTGCCTTAGTGAATGTGATGCTTCTTGTTCGTATTTTGATTATCGACACTTCACTCCATAAACCTGTGGTCATGTTTACCGAGTTTAGCTTTTCGCTTGGGGACAAGCGAGGTCTAAGCTTGGGGGGGTTGATACGTCCAATTTGCATCACTATTTTGTATCATAATTTACTGTTATTCATTGATATATTTCATATTTAGATATGATACTTATGTTATTTCCTTTGTTTTCACATGTTTGATGATCATCGGAGGAGCTGCTGCCGGAGTCAGGATTCTGCTGGAAAAAGGACCATCAGAAGACCATATTTTGAAGATCAGGAAAATTCCAGAAAAATACCCAGAAATTATAATTTCCCAGAAGACTCACGGAGCCAGAAGGAGGAGTCGAGAGGGGCCAGGGGTGGCCCACACGCTAGGGCGGCGCGGCCAGCCCCCTGGCCGCGCCAGCCCTGTGTGAGGGGCCCCTGGCCCACCTCTGGTCTCGCCCCTTCTTGTACATCATCGTCCCCGAAAACCTAAGTCAGGGGGGGGTTCAGAGTTAGACACAGCCGCCTCTGCGGGGCGGAGAACACCAGAGAGAAAAAGCTCTCTGGCAGAGAGAAATCTGCCGGGGAAATTCCTTCCCGGAGAGGGGAGATCGTCGCCATCGTCATCACCATCGCACCGGACTTCATCGGGATCATCATCATCATCTCCATCACCAGCACCTTCATCTCCACCATCACCTTGCCATCCCGCTGTAACATCTTGAGTTGGATCTTGTTATATTCATAGGGGAAACTTTCCCGGTGTTGATTACTCTTGTAGTTGATGCTATTGAGTGGAACCGTTGAATTAAGGTTTATGTCCAGATTGTTATTTACCATTATTTCACCTCTGATCATGATCCATATGATGTCTTGTGAGTAGTTCGTTTAGTTCTTGAGGACATGGGAGAAGTCAAGATGTTAGTAGTGAATTATTGTTGAGAAATATTTAATGGTTTGATATTGTTGTGGTGCTATTTCACTAGTGGTGTCATGTGAACGTCGACTACATGATACTTCACCATTTATGGGCCTAGTGAGATGCATTGTGTATTTGGCTACCAATTGTGGGGTTGCTGGAGTGACAGAAACCTAAACCTCCGTTGGGAAACCATTGCACCAGGGAGCGTAGGATCCTAGAGTTTAAGGCTGTGGTTAGATTTATCTTAATTACTTACTTGTATTTGCGGATGCTTGCAAGGGGTATAATCACAAGTGTGTATTTATCCTAGTAAGGGTAGTGCGCTAGCACAGGTTCACCCCCATAACACTTACCAAATCAATAAATACTATTGGCTCTATGAAGCGAAAGCTCTTAACAGAAACCTCCCGTGTGTCCTCGAGAACGTTTGGTTATTATAAGAACACAACCGGCCTGTCCTTTGCTGAATAAAGGATTGGGCCACTTGCTGCAATTGTTACTACTGTCTTTTATTTACTCGCACTTTATTTACTCGTATTACCAAATACTCCTGAAAACCTGTTTGCTAGTATTTACAGTGATTCCTTGATCAAAACTGCTCATCAACACCTTCTGCTCCTCATTGGGTTTGACACTCTTATTTATCGAAAGTACTACGATACACCCCCTATACTTGTGGGTCATCACGCCTCGTCCAAGCTTTGCTTACTAGCTGCAACGCGGAACCTGCACACAACACAACCAAGTACTTTGTTCCCAACTTGCGATGAGGTTGTCAATCTCACCGGTTTGCTTGAAACAAAGGTTATGAGCGTATCGAGTGGAAAACAATAGAGTATGTGAGTAAAGTAAACAGTGCGAGTAAAGTAAACAGGTGATAGCAATATGATGAAAATAGGACCAGGGTCCACAGTTCACTAGTGGTGTCTCTCCATAAGATAAATAACACATGCTGGGTAAACAAATTACAGTTGGGCAATTGATAGAATAAAGATAAACGTTATATGTCAAGAAGATCGCTATGAGATTTACTCTGGGCATTACAACAAAATACATAGGCCGCCATCCAACTGCATCTATGAGTAATAATCCACTTGTGGCGAATCAATCCGAGAACTCCACAAGTATTAAGTTGCGAACAACAAATAATTGCATTAAGCAAAGTGTGTAATGTAAACAAAGCATATGCCCTTGAGCATATGAATGTTGTTTTCTCCCTAGTAGCAATAGCACATCTACAACCTTAGAGGTTTCTGTCACTCCAACAGGTTAAATAGAGGCAAGAACCCACTATCGAGCATAAATACCCCCTCTTGGAGTCACTAGCAACTACTCGGCCAAGATAGCTACTAACAACGGAGAGCATGCAAGATCATAAACAACATAGAGATAACAAAAGATATATTTCAGTACAGCAACTCAATCATAAACACCAATATTCATCGGATCCCAACAAACCAAACATGTAGAATTACATAACGGTGATCTCAATCATGTAGGGCAGCTCATGAGATCTAAACATGAAGCACATGGTGGAGAAGACAATCATCTAGCTACTGCTATGGACCCATAGTCCAAGGTAGACTACTCACTCATCGCTCCGGAGGCAAGCATGGCGATGAAGAAGACCTCCAGTGGCGATTCCCCTCTCCAGCAGGGTGCCGGGAAGAGCTTCTGGACCCTCCTGATCTTCGGGTCGACGGCGGCGGCGGATCGCGATGTGTTCTGGAAAAGTGATCGGGTCTTTAGGTTTTTTCCGTCGGGGGGTCTTTATAGGCGAAGGGGCGATGTCAGAGGAGGGGCCAGGCGGCCTCACGCCAGGGTGGCGCGGCCCAGGCCCTGGCCACGCCAGCCCTGTGTGTGGGGCCCCTGTGGCCCCCCTCCTACTCTCCTTCGGATCTCTGGAAGCTTCTGGGTAAAATAAGACTTCAGGAACTTCTTTTGTCCAATTCCGAGAATATTTCCTGTGTATCACTTCTGAAACACAAAAACAGCAGAAAACAGGGAACTGGCACTGTGGCAACTCGTTAGTAGGTTAGTTCCGGAAAATGCATAAAAGTGCCACGAAGTGTAACAAAACAGTAGCCAAATGGTGTAAAAACAAGCATGGAGCATCAAAAATTATAGATACGTTGGAGACGTATCAAGCATCCCCAAGCTTAACTCCTGCTCGTCCTCGAGTAGGTAAGTGATAACAAAGAATAAGTTTTGAGGTGACATGCACCTACACAATCTTGATCATATATGTAAGCATTTGTGAGCTGGGATCATAAGAACTTAAAACATGGGCATGAAGATATAATCTTGACAATAAGAACTTAGCAACCATGTTGTAAATATGCAAATAAACACATACAAAAGATCATGAAAATGAAACAATGAAAGTCAAACGTGTGTTCAAATCATAAGGAAAAACATACAAATGGTTTTCAGCTTGTCCTTCAAAGAGAGCAAAACATAAATGCATAGGACACCTTCAAGTTTAAGAGGGCGACTAGATACAAATAATTTGAGAACAAGTGAAACCAACAATATGAATCAATCAATGAAAACTTTGGGACAATGCACATTATACTAAGAATAACAACTATGCTCTCTTAATGGTGCATAAAGATAGAAGGTGGTGACTCAACATAAAAGTAGAAGAAAGGCCCTTTGCAGAGGGAAGCAGTGATTGCAAGTTTTATAACCTTCAAAAATTATGGTACTTACCGGCTTTGAGCTCTCATTGCCCCCATCATAAGCATCTTGAATGGTTAAATTTAATGCGAGAACAATTATGATGCATATGCTTGACAAATCATAAGTTGAAAACCTCGTGCCCCGTGAATACGAGTACCCAAACCTCATGCTACTTTACTTAGAGTCCCAAGCAAGGCTCTTGTCATTGTAAGTATATGCATATCATTGAGAACCGCCAATGGGGTACCTCCGTGCCCGATGACATGGAACAAGCCCACACCAAAATGACAGGACAAGCAGACAATGAGCACCTCAACATCTCTTTTATTTGCCATTTATTTAGCTTTTTATTGTGAGATGCGTCGTCGAATGTTCACCATGGGTATGCTGCAAATTTCCACCATGAATTATGCATGGCTTAGATTGGCGGCCCGGCGTTTCCCTAACACATATACAAACTCCATGATCCCCACAAGATTCCCAATTCATTTCACACCGCGGGCATCCACAAACAAAAGATCACGATATCAACTCAAATAAGAAGTGCAATGTTGAAAGCTTGCCCATGACTGCATGGCTAGGCTAGTCTCCAACTTACAACTTGCAAGCATAACAACTCAACATAAGAGACCACAATGTCAAATTTTTAAGAACAGGAAAAAGTAAAGTGTGCCTTCCGGTTCGTGAGAGCTTTACTGACCGAATTTCGCATAACACTCGTAAGAGTTTAATTTGAAGAGAAAATAAAAGTAAGTCAAATTTACTTGGATTAGCAAATTGCTAGTAGGTATGTATGGTGGACACTTTGGAAGACTTGGTTTTTAGGAGTTGAATGCACGAGTAGAGCTCATACTCAGTACAAGGCGAGGGCTAGCAAAAGACTGGGAGCGACCAACTAAGAGAGCAATAATGGCCATAATCATGCAAAGCGACAAAGCGACATTAAAAGAAGCATAAGATGGCATCAAAAGTCAAAAACTAAATGATCATAGAGGCTATTGGCGACTTTGTAAGAGTCTAACATGTGTGGGCATGCGCCAAGTCAACCCAAATAAAGCATCAAGGAGAAAACCAAAATAATGCTTCCAAACGATAAAAACAACGCATGATTTTTTTCAAAGGCTCATTAAGCAATCTCAGTTATTTGAGACAAGTCATGCTACAGCAAAACCACTAAGCATACTATCAAAAAGATATCAAGCATGACATGAAAAAGCCTAAGCCGCAGTCTACACAAGCTCCTTCTTGTACCACTATTTTGCATAAAGCTTTTTCTCTTTTCCAACACCATTTGAAATTTTTATAGACACCTCTTTTGATGAAAACCAATAAAGATCAGAGGCAAAAATACACCTTGATGAAAAGATATGACAAGGTCTGAACGCAAATCAAGGCGAAAACGAAAACCAAAAGCAGTAGCAGAAAAGAAAAACACTCGATGAACAATAAGAGTTAAAAACTGAGTGTTCTTGGCAAATGAAAACGAGTATATCTCCTCCAAAGGAAATTTGTTGGGGTCCAACCATTTATTGCAGCAAACAAAACAAACTAACAAAGAAAACTAAAACAACTGATGCTCCAAGAAAAACACATAGTGCATGAAGCAATAAAAATATAGTGTTTTGAAAGGTGACCTGATTTTTGCCGATGAAGAAGGGGTGCCTCGGGGGCATCCCCAAGCTTTGACGCTTGTACTTCTTGGATATTTCTTGGGGTGATGCATGGGCATCCCCAAGCTTGAGCTTTTGTCCATTCTTCAACTCATCTCATCATTCTCCAATCCCTACACTTGAAAACTTCCTTCATACAAAACTAAACACAAATCTATTAGCAACATTAGTGTAGCATAACATATAATCAACCTCTTTTTGCTTCAGGTTTCAACTCAAAACCACCACATATATAGCAAATACTACTGTAGCAACCTCCCCAAAAAGTTCCGTGATCAAAAGAACTCAAAAGAAAGCGATAAAGTGGCAAACACAAATATTGGCAGAAATCTGTCAAAACTAAACAGCTGACAAAGGCCAAATTTTTGAGGGGTTTATGTTGCTCAAATCAAAAAGTGTTCAACTAACGAAAGTTTGGATATAACCTGGGGCATATGCAAAAGAAATCGAGGTCCAAAAGATATACAGAGAATTTATACGAATTTTTACGGTGCAGCACCGAAAACAGTTTCAGGACAGCAACATCCCCAAATCTTTACCTCACTCGAATTAGAGGCTTCTCTTGGCACAAAAACAAAATAAACAAGATAAGGAGCGGTCATTACAGTAGTAATGACTTCCAAGACTCAAATAAAAGAAAAAGTACTGAAAATAAAAACATTGGGTTATCTCCCAAGAGTGCTTTTCTTTAACGCCTTTGAGCTAGGCGCAGAAAATTGCGAATCAAGTATTTTCAGAAGAAGCATTAAGATCAACTGCATAGGTCTTATCAATAAGGCATTGTATTTCATCCACATAAGTTTTAGAAGACCCTTTGTGATCACGCTTTGGTTCACTCAAATCACAAAAAAGATTTTTGGGACAGATCCAGTCAAAATTATTTTCGAAAGCTTCACACAATCCCAAGAGCTTGCAAGGTATAGGTATTTCGGCTCCTTCATCGTTTGTACTAATAACCTTTATAGGTGAACCGAGTTTATTAAAATGTTTAAGAATTTTCTAGCTTCAATAACAACATCTTTAAATTCTAAGCGCAAAGCTTCCAAAATAAAAGCTTTCTTTTCAGGATCTTCAATTTCATGAAGCTTAAGAAACATGTATTGCATAAAAGGATTAAGACTAGCAAACCTAGTCTCCAACATGTGAATTAAATAAGCAGAAGCAACTTCAATACTAGGAGCTAGCTCAACCAAAGACTTTTCCTCAACTTCCTTATGCATACTAATATGATTAAAGAACTCCTCAATGTTACTTTTTCCAATAATAGAACCACTATCTACTGAGAGGTCCTCCAGAACGTACTTAGGGATCAACATGTTGAACTAAAAGTAAAGAAATAACAACTACCAAGGATTCTAATTTTTTTGGGTTTTTGATATAAACGATGCAGGTAAAATAAATAAAGTAAAGCAAAACAATAAAACAAAGTAAAGGATGTGCGTGCGAAAACTCCCCTCGCAGAAGTCTTCTACTTCCTCCCCGGCAACGGCGCCAGAAAAGAAGCTGCTGGTGCCAAGTTGACGTGTAGCAGACGGTCCTTGTGCGTGGTGAATGACCAGCCCGTTGGGAACTCCAAGAGGAAGGTATGATGAGTATAGCAGCTAGTTTTCCCTCAGTTAAGAAACCAAGGTTTAATCGTTCTTGGAGAGGAGAGACAAACGACTGAAGGTGATGCTTGCTAGTTTGCGACAGCTTCGGACAATTTATATATGGCGCCTCGTCCAAGCTTTGCTTGCTAGCTGCAACGCGGAACCTGCACACAACACAACCAAGTACTTTGTTCCCAACTTGCGATGAGGTTGTCAATCTCACCGGTTTGCTTGAAACAAAGGTTATGAGCGTATCGAGTGGAAAATAATAGAGTATGCGAGTAAAGTAAACAGTGCGAGTAAAGTAAACAGGTGATAGCAATATGATGGAAATAGGACCGGGGTCCACAGTTCACTAGTGGTGTCTCTCCATAAGATAAATACCACATGCTAGGTAAACAAATTACAGTTCGGCAATTGATAGAATAAAGATAAACGTTATATGTCAAGAAGATCGCTATGAGATTTACTCTGGGCATTACAACAAAATACATAGACCGCCATCCAACTGCATCTATGACTAATAATCCACTTGTGGCGAATCAATCCGAGAACTCCACAAGTATTAAGTTGCGAACAACAGATAATTGCATTAAGCAAAGTGTGTAATGTAAACAAAGCATATGCCCTTGAGCATATGAATGTTGTTTTCTCCCTAGTAGCAACAGCACATCTACAACCTTAGAGGTTTTTGTCACTTCCCCAGGTTAAATAGAGGCAAGAACCCACTATCGACCATAAATACCCCCTCTTGGAGTCACTAGCAACTACTCGGCCAAGATAGCTACTAACAACGGAGAGCATGCAAGATCATAAACAATATAGAGATAACAAAAGATATATTTCAGTACAGCAACTCAATCATAAACACCAATATTCATCGGATCCCAACAAACCAAACATGTAGAATTACATAACGGTGATCTCAATCATGTAGGGCAGCTCATGAGATCTAAACATGAAGCACATGGTGGAGAAGACAATCATCTAGCTACTGCTATGGACCCATAGTCCAAGGTAGACTACTCACTCATCGCTCCGGAGGCAAGCATGGCGATGAAGAAGACCTCCGGTGGCGATTCCCCTCTCCGGCAGGGTGCCGGGAAGAGCTTCTGGACCCTCCCGATCTTCGGGTCGACGGCGGCGGCGGATCGCGATGTGTTCTGAAAAAGTGATCGGGTCTTTAGGTTTTTTCCGTCGGGGGGTCTTTATAGGCGAAGGGGCGATGTCAGAGGAAGGGCCAGGCGGCCTCACGCCAGGATGGCGCGGCCCAGGCCCTGGCCATGCCAGCCCTGTGTGTGGGGCCCCTGTGGCCCCCCTCCTACTCTCCTTCGGATCTCTGGAAGCTTCTGGGTAAAATAAGACTTCAGGAACTTGTTTCGTCCAATTCCGAGAATATTTCCAGTGTATCACTTCTGAAACACAAAAATAGCAGAAAACAGGGAACTGGCACTATGGCAACTCGTTAGTAGGTTAGTTCCGGAAAATGCATAAAAGTGCCACGAAGTGTAACGAAACAGTAGGCAAATGGTGTAAAAACAAGCATGGAGCATCAAAAATTATAGATACGTTGGAGACGTATCACCTGGTACTAAAAATGCCAGGACCCAAAGGAATTATTACAGTTAAAGGAAGCTTTGAGTTATCAGACCTATGTGACAAGGAATTTCACAAGATGGCCCAAAATTTCGGCATGATGGCAAGTTATAGGGAACCTAACTACAAAACAAAAAGCACAACTGCAGGAGTCACGCAGCAACTCAAAGGAAACCCCAAGGAACCAGAAGTAAAGAAACCTCGGGTACAGCAACCAGAGCAAGAGAAGTCCACAGGAGAAGAAGAGAAAACTCAAGTGACATAGGCGACAAGACAGACAAATAAGTAGAGTAGGAAAATAAGGCTGTAAAAGCCACGAGTTATTCCAGGGCAATACCCTCTAGATCCAGAACACAGGTCATTGGCCGGATCTCTTAGGCTATCCCAAGTATCTTACATTATATGCATAAATAAAAGACAAAAGTTCCTCTTATTTGAGTTTACGTGTCTTCAAAAAAATTGCGGTAAACGCACTAAAGTGCAATGCTCTGAGGATAAAACTTCTGACACAAAAAGTTAGAAAACAAAAAAAGCTCTCGCATTATACACACAAGAATATATACACATGTCACATCAGTGGCTGATCAAAGTCATCTACACCCAAAGGATCTAAATAGTGATGCTCGTGGAAAAACGCGACATTTTCCTGAAGCAACCTAGCTATAAGCCTCCTCGTCGGTTGAAGGGTGGCATCCATATGAACTCGAAGCTGAGCGCCCCCTGCCGGCAAGCTTAGTGACATGGAAATAAAATTAAGCCTCGGGTGCCACTTGCGTGTCCAACCAAGAGCAAAATTGGCGCCAGCCACTAAATTAAGTTCTATCAGACGATGAATGCGCTGAGTAGATCTAAAAGCAGCAAGCAGCTGTGGAAAAGTTCCAGGAAGAGGGTTACGAGGAAGCATCACGGAATGCATGGTAGTCAGAGATTTTCGACAACCATCAACTGCTTCTCCAATGTGTTGAGCGCGATCTTGGAGAAGAACAATAGCACTACGGCGCCGAGGATCAGACCAAAAAGTTTTGACTCCCTCTGATGATCTCTCAAGGGCCGCGATCCATTCAGAAACACGGCGAGCTTCACCAACAAAGTCCAAGCAAGTACCTACAACAATAAAAGTCGTTGGCCAGTAGCGTTGAAGTAGAAAAGAAAAAGAGGAAAGTGGCAAGAAAACTTATATCGCAGCAACTCGGAAGCAGATTTGATAATACCAACGAGAAAGGAGTCGCATTCCTCCAGATGTACAACTTGAGCTGTCAGACCCAACACCTTATCCTCAAGTATGGATATCTGCTTCATAAAACCGCAAGATTTGCTGGCTTTATCCATAGCCATCTGCGCTTAGCGTTTCGCCAAAGTCAAGCGGCTCTCAAGATCTGCAATCCTCGAGGAATACTCTACACATCGGCAAGAAGGACGAGGAGGCGACAAAGATCCGGAGTAAAAAACATCGGCAGAAGATGGAGCCTGACCGCGACCCAACGATCCACCAGCACGCACAGGCTGGAAGTCAAAAGAAAAGAAAAGAGAAGCATCTCAGAAGCTAAACCGAACACGACATTTTGCAAAAGAGGATATATTTACAAAAGTGTAAGCCCTCTGACTAAAGTTCTTGGGCTACATGCGACTAAGAGTTTGCTACATCAGAATAAAACTAAAAATTACAAAAGGAGGCCAAGTCTATGCCACCTCGGCCTCACGATCCGTAGCAGACGTAGGCGTAGCAGAAGCAGCACCAGCATCAGGAGGAGGCACAGATCCACTTGTCACCGGAGTCAAAGAAATCGGCATTGTACCGGTTGTAGAAGCCGCCGAAGGAGAAATCATCGACACAATGCCGGACGCATACTTTTTCGCCTTCTCAAAGAAGGCCTTCAGCTCCGAACGGGGACGGCCGTGGGAAGAGCTCACCTTCTCCCAGTTAAGCTCCTCACCATGTGCATATGAAAACGCAATGGCCCCCTCAGCACCTCGCTTCAAGGAGAGGCCCTTCATAGTAAGTATGGGGTCGTTAGAGGTGTCAAAGGCTTTGGCAAGATTCTTCAAGTCCGGCACCTTCCCTTTTTGCTTGGGCCACAACCCGACAAATATCCGCATAAGCACGCGGTTAACCAACTCGAAGATCTCCTGGACAGATATCCAGTTTGCTTCCAGCAAGCTAACCGCGGCCAAGAGAGAATCGTTGTCTAGTTGCAAAGTCGACGCAGACAACTCAGTATATTCTGCAAGAACCAAGGAAACAGAAAACAGCAGACAAGGAATACGTCAGCAAACATAAGAGAGTAAGTAAATCAGCAAAAGGAAAGAAAGGTATAGTATGTACCTCCAGCAGTAGCAGACATCTTGTTCAGCCGTTCAGCCACGGCCTGTTCTCACTGGAGGTGCTCCTTGTTAGCATCAGTCAGGGCCTTTTCTGTTTTTTTGCCTTAGCCGGTGCTGATTTAGTAGACTTCTCAGCATTGACCTTGGCAGCAGTGGCAGCGTCAAAAGCTTTCCTGGAAGCTTTGAGTTCAGCTTCCAGTGATGAAATGCGGGCATTGGCTGTTGCTAGAGCATCTGCAGCTCATCATAGAGGAAAAGTCAAGCAAATAAGCAAAGAAAGGCATACAAAGACAAGCACATATAGGAAAAGAAATTTACCTTCGGAGGCCCTAGTAGCTTTCAGGTACTCGACGCATTCGTTGCCCAAGGCGACAAATTTCTTCATCAAGTTCTGTCCAGAGAAAAGGACGTGAGTATCAACACGCAAAAGTAGAAGTAAATATACCAGCATGTTCACATACATCGTCGGAGGAGCTTGTGGACTGATGGGCTTCAAGAGTAGCGCCGGCGTCGGAGGATTTCTTCAAGCGCTTGGAACTACGAACAGTGACTACCTTCTTCATGGGCTTCTTCGAAGCTTTTGGAGATTTTGCTGCTAGATCGACCTCTTGTGATGGTGGTTCGTCGACAACAGGAGTATCAATGATAGGGGCAGCAGCAGCAAATCTTTTTGGGTTCTCCTCGTCACTGAGAAAAGGAGCAAAAGGTAAAGTCATCTACCAAAGTCGACAGGAAAAAGATAGTATATGAAACAAGCAGAAGGACACTCACGAGTCCATGAGATTGAAGAGCTCTCTATCGTCCTCTGGCGCGAAGGTTTCCCCGGCTACAGTTCTAGGAGCGGAGGCACTCGAGGAAGCAAACTCTTCAACACGCTTCCTTTTCTTGTCAACACCAAGATCTTCAGAAAGCGCATGAGGAGGTGACATCGTTGAGCTGGTCCTTTCCAGCGAATCTCCGCCTTCGTCTCCATCTTGGCTGTCCTCAGTCTCGGGGGCTTCGGAGGCCGCGGAAACAGGTACATGTGGAATGGCCCCTCCCTCCGGGAGAGGAGGGCGAGAAACAAGAAGTCGATGATCCTGAAAGAACAAAACAACCCGAAAGTTACAAGGCGAACAATGATAAGAGAAAAACAAGGCAAGTAAGGTCAGTAAAAGCATACCGCAGGCAAGGGGTGCTCAAAGTCGAAGTAGCTAGCGGCTAACTCCGCAACCTCATGATCCTTGGTGAGAGTAGTAAGAGCTCTCACACGCTTATCGAGATCCTTCTTCTCCATAAGATCTTCGGATACTCGAGAAGGATCCTCTAAGCCGGAAAAAGTCCACAACTTGGAGAGACGATGTTGCAGGGGTTGAACTCGACGTTGCAGGAAAAATGCCATGAGTTGAGTACCCGAAAGTGCACCTCCTCTACCACCTTTTAGCTCCTGAATGCGGGCCAGAAGTGGCTTGATCTCCTCCATCTCAGCTTCTGTGGGAGGCGAATCCCACGAGGCCAATTTCTTCAATTCTTGGGAGGCATCAAATGGAGCAATGCCGTACTTGTCGGAGGCAGAACTCTTGCGGTCTTTGATGTAAAACCACTTGGTCCTCCAACCTTGTACCGAGGCAGCCATGGAAAATTCCAAGTACTGCGATTCAGCATGGACAGAAATACAGGCTCCACCCAGTTCGGGTTTCTTTGATAATGAGACACTGGGGCGGAGCCGAAAGAGGGATCTCCAAAGAAGAAAGTGGGGGTCAATCCCCAGAAACGACTCGCAAAGAGTTATGAAACAAGCAATGTGTAGAATGGAATTTGGTGTGAGCTGGTGAAGCTGCACACCATAAACAAAAAGAAACCCATGAAGGAACTCGTGGGCAGGAAGGGAAAGACCACGCAAGAGAAAGGCGAAGAACATCACCCGAAAGCCATCTCTGGGTTTGGGGATCCGTTCGGTGCTCAGGAAAATGACCTGATCTTCATCGGAGACGAGGCCATCAGCTCGGGCCTTGTTCAGATCCTTCTGCGTGAAGACAGAAGGAACCCAGCTGGTCGCGGCGTTTATCCCCTTGGTCATCTTGTTCTTCTGCGCCAAGTGCTTCACGCGCATCTACGATTTGCGCACGGGGGCTATGCAGGAGATCAGAGGAGCGCAGAGATTACAACAATGGCGGCGGCGGCGGAAGCGATGAACTGGTAAACAAGTTACTTTCCCCACTCTCCCCTTATATAGCTGCCAGGTAACGGAACGTGGGCTGAGACGTGGCGCAAGGAGCAGAAACGGTAGCCCACTAACGAGCAGAGGAATTGCGAAATTACCGCACTGCCCATGGGTAACGGTCAAAAGTAAGAGATAATTACAAACAGATTAATTGTATTAATGACGTCACAAGTGTACGGTTAACAAGAACTGAAGACGATGATAGCAGTGGACATTAGTAAGATGAACACTCTAAAGGTGGTTCGAGATACCGAACTTATATGAGGGAAGATCAAGGAACCCTACGAAAAATTGAATCTGGTAAAGGAGGAATCATTCTTCGAGTCTATACCCGAAAATATTCGGTTATAGCCTCGGGGGCTACTACCATCGGGAGCATTGGGCGCGCACCCGACGATATTATTAAGTCACGGTTTGATCTTATGACATGAAAGAAGGCACATTGTCTTTAAGCCTATACTCGAAGTAAAGTTTTTCGACTATAGTCTCGGGGGCTACTCCCATCGGGAGCGCTGGGCGCGCACCCGACGATGTTCTATAATGAACAATGAAAGAAAGGATGCAAAAGAGACTTCAAAGATATCACTACTACCATTGGGAGGGAGTTTTATCAATTAAGGTGGAATAACTCAAATATTTGACAAGCTAGAACAGTCAAACAAGGCTGCGATGTATGATTCTCGAGTTGTGTCATCGCGACAAAACTCGAATGCCGTGATTGAAATATATCACGAAGGTAAGACCCCAGGATCTGTCCTGTGTGGCCCGGTATACGCACATGGATGCGCTCTGCTGGCATATATCCGTGTCTACGACGCAAAGAAAAATCCTGGTGGACGCACTGGGTACCCTGAGAACCACTGGGATTCATTTTTTGTAAGTCCTAAATGCGGCAAAAGAATGAGTTTGACCGGTTTCCCGAATTCAAATCCAAGGGGATTGAATTTGAAGTAGGTGGCAAGTATCTGTTCCGGCAGTTAACTGGCCTCTTGATCTGTCAGAGTTGTCAGGCTTGTTCATCAAAACCCGTTACGAGATATCATAGCAAAAAGATAAGTCGAAAGACCAAGTCGAAGATTTCAAGATTTGAAGAAATCATGTATTGATCAAGTCGAAGAATTGAAGATCTGAGATTCAACCCGAATCTGCAATTCTGGTAGAATCTCGGGGGCTACTGATAAGGGTATAGATAATAGAGCCCGTCGGTTGAGTACCCCTGAGGCCCATTAAGCTAGGCCCAATTGTAATATTAGTCGAAATACGAGTTCATGTCGTATGTCGATATTGTAATCTGTGTCGGATCCTACCCGATCCTCGAGACCTGGCCACCTATATATAGGGGCTAGGAGGGGACGGTGTGGGACAGATTGAAAGCAAGCCAGGTTCTAGACCCACGTTTACTTTCATAGCCACCTTGTTTAACTGAGTTTACCTTCGAGTTCATCCGACGCCCTATCTCCCCGATCCTAAGTCCTTCATCTAGGATATTTGTCGAGTTTAACCCTCGTCACTATATGTCCGGTGTGGCCCGGTGAACCTGTAAATTGTTTTACAAAGATGAGAGGCTAGGCAATGGAATAATTCAGGGCTCTTGTGTCCTCGTTCATTTTTTGCCTGATCTATTCATTTTCGCTCTGACTCCACTGATTCACAGTTATCTAGAGCACCAGCTACCTAAGCCAAATTTTTGGGTCATCCACGCGGCAAATGAAAAGTAAGGCGCGACATGGAATCCTTGAACCCACAGAAAGATACTGTTTTTTTTACTCGATCAAACTAATAGCTTGTGGTGAAAATTAATGGAACTATTAGAATTTAGCAATCCACGATTATACACCTTGCATAAACACCAATGTTCAACACTAATATATCGAGCACCATTATACTAATTATAGTTAAAGACATTAGCTTAAGAGTCCAGACCACACTGTGTACACAAAGCTTGCTGCTTCCCCTTGCACCCCACCCACATATTTTCCCAAGCTGAACATCGGTGGCCGTACACCGTACACTAGTACAGATCGGACCTTTTAAGGCCCTACATCGCAAACGGAAAAGATGCGCCTTGTGTGCTTTGAAAGACTGTATACGGGCCAAAAAAACATGGGTGTGTTGAAGGCCCAGGCGGGCTCCTACGTGGTCAGAAGGAAAACGAACTTTGGGCCAAAACTGTCAGTAGGTATCTCACATAAGCATGTGAAACCGCAATCGCCAGCAATATCACACACGACAACTTTCACATGACGTGTGCATTTATTCTGTGACACTTTTATTATGTGTACTATTTTCTTGATGTTGCCCGTGGCTAACACGTATTTGACATTACTCGTGTGTGTATGGTATATCAGAAAAAGAGTGTTGATCGCGCGCTGACCTTGTTCTAACTTAGTGCAAAAGTAATATTTGTACAAATCCACCATGCTACTCTTTTCTGATTATATATATTTATTCAAATGAAGTTAATTATTATATAGAAAAAAGTTAACACATCGCATACAATATCATAGCCTAGCATAGTGGTTCCAATGGAATTAGTGATCCCAGGGAGGGAGAGAGTTCAAATTCTGTGTCTTATATTTTTTGTTTCAGAACCAACTATGTATGGATATTTATTGATTTGGCACAATTCACTTGACATGCTATGTTAAGTAAATTGTGACAACATCAATGAATATCCCCTGCTAGTAGGTATTTTTGTTCAAAAGTTAGGCGATTTTGTAATACTTTGACTGCACGTATGTTTCGCACACGGTTTTCCAGGAAAAAAGCATGTGTGAGTGTTAATCTCGCAAACGGATTTTCCTAGATCATTGTATGTGACTCTCAAGATCGCACGCGTTTTCTTGTTTTCACCCGTTTGCGAATTTTGTAGATGTTTTTCATTCCCGTAATTTTATGAATTTTGCGATCTCAAAATATTCGCACCGGATGTCAAATTTTGGTTCCTTCTATAAAATGCCTCACACTATCTTCCCGCCAACGATATCGCCACAATGCCTCCTTCTGAATCCACTCTAGGTTACATCGATCTCGCGCGCTCTGATTGGGATGAGGAGCATTACTCATAGTCACCACCGCGCGGTTCTGTGGGCTGCATAATCGACCTCACTGGGTCTGATTCAGAGGGGGGGGGGGAGCACGCTCCCGTGGAGGAGGAGGTCGAGGCGATGTGGGAGGAGGACTTGGAGGAGCATAGGGTGGCAGAGGAGTCCATCGAGTTGGCGTGGCGTGAGGAAGAATAGGTGCATCGCGCGGTGGAGGACTCGTTGCAGTCTCTTCGCGAGAACCAGATGTGTGCCTTGTTCAGGGCCAAGAACAAAGGTATGAAAGCAACAACCTCTCTGTAGATTCTCGCCAGCAGGTTTGCGTGATCCGCGAGGTTGGATGTCCACCGCGGCTAGACGCAAGGCCGCCTAGGAAGTGAAATCGACTGTGCAAAGCAATGTTGTGTAGGTACTACATACACCCATGAATTGGAATATGGAAGAATAAAAACAACATGATATAGTGATATACCATGCTCATCCGCCATCCTAGCTAAGCTAAGATGCAGAAAGCTAGTCAGTAAGCTGACCTTGTTTTATGCTTGACAAGCTGCGTGATCCTGAGAGAGAGTTAGCTTCTCATAGTCTGAGATAATTCATCCATGATGTATGTCACTACAAGCTGCTTCAAAACTGAATACGGTGGGTTATCTCATCAGCAACTGCTTTAAAACGGATGAATGCTTGCTTCAAGTTCTATTCTTAACTGGCGATACTTGCCAAGTTAAATTTCAAGACAATAAAGAAACCTGCAGTTTAGTCACAATGGTGGTGGACTGGTGGTTTACAAAATGCACTCTATGGAACATAGGCGCATCTTTTCATCTCGTGAAGTGACAGAACCTCTTCTTATGCAAGATATCATGTTTTGGTATGAGCACTCCATCATTGCATAACAATATTGCAATTCATAACAAAGGGGCTGAGTTTAAATAGTACATCAGAAAATGAATGTTACATGAAAAAATTTATAGCCGATTGCAAATACCGCCGCAAGGAGCACATAAGCAAGTAAACATTGAACTGAACGCGATTAACTCAGGAGCGCAGTGGCGCAGTCCTTATCTCTGGGATCTCCACCGGGTGAGCAGGGTGCACATACGGAAACACGTCGTGGTCGAAGTACTTGTCAGGGCACTGATATGTGATGGTGCCATGTTCAATGGAGTATGCGCCGACGTTCCAATTAACATCCAAGAAGATGATATCCTCAGCTGGGTGGAAGCCAATTACCGAGAAGAGCGACGACAGTGATGTCGCCTTGATGCGGTGTTCAAGATATTCCGGTTCAGTAACGAGGGCGGTAGCTTCCGCATTCCGTTCTGCTAGTTCCATGACGCCGATTTCGTGCACGAGCTTCCACGAAACGCCATCCGCACCACCACCATTCTGCATAAGATCCCACACCTTGAACACCGAGCAGTCAAAGTGCGCATACCGAAGACCCCCGCCCGGGCGCTCGCCTACGCACCGGTTCAGCGCGGTTTCCTTGTCATGAACGCGGGAAGGCAGAGGCAGTACTCGGATAGTGTGGCGAAGTGAGTTGTATGCGATGAGCTTGCCCATGGGACGGTACCCGATCCAGTACGCGGTGCCGCTCTGGCCGAGAAACGGCGGTGCATATGTTACCACATCAATGGACGTCCGAGGCTTGATGAACTTTGCCTCCCACCGGCCGGTGTCCGAGGAGAACACCTTGAGATCCAGGTATCCACCACCGGTCTTGTTCCAGCACGAGGCGTGGTTGAAAAGTACCACTTGAAAGCACTTGATGATGCTGCTGCCATCTCCATTGTTGTTGTTAGTCACCGATAGGAGTCCATACAGGTGTGTCGGAGGCCGCGGCAGCTTCGGGAGAGCAACCCACTGCCAGGACACGGGGTTGCAGACGTAGTACTGCACTGCCCTGTATTCGCCCCTGGAGCACAGCAGCAGGCCGGCCGTCACGTGCACGATGAAGATCTCCCTGCCCCTAGCCTCGGGTCCAGGGGGCAGCTGAGGCAGGAAGGCGAGGTCTGAACCGAACACGGACTCCGTCACTAGTGAGGACAGGGCCTCCAGTCCCGGCCCGTAAAGACCTTTAGTCCCGGTTTGCAAACCGGGACTCCAGAGGACCTTTAGTCCCGGCTCGGTTACCAGCCGGGACTGAAGGGTGTCCACGTGGGCGCCTCCGAGCGCATCCAGGGCCAGGACCTTTAGTCCCGGTTTGTAACACAGACCGGGACTAAAGGCATCTACAGATTTTGTTTTTTGCTTTAGGGTTTTAGGGTTTTAGGGTTTACGTGTTCGGGGGATTAACGTGATGCCTCGTTTGGTGCCTGGTTTGGTGTTCGGGAATTAGTTTATGCATATATATATAAGATTAATTTATCTTACAAGTGAGCATATATATACAATTATATGGAGATCAGAATTATCGGGACTAAAGCCCGTCTATTCGATTACATGGACCAACATCAGTAATGGTCCCTAGCTACACTAAATCGTCCTTTGTCATCTATAGCTTCCGTCCTCAGAAAGGTCGCTAGCTCCTCTGCAACAGCAATCGCGCGTTGCTCTGGTAGGTACTTCTCCCTCATGGCCGTGTACTATATAAGAAGAGGAGATGAATATGAATATCAATCATGATAACAAAGAATGACGGGTAAAAATAGAGGTGTGAATGTTCATTGCTTACGTCGTATCTGTAATCCTTGTGCTCAGAGGTAAACATGCGAATGGTCTCGCAAACATAGTATCCGCATAGATGCGTCCCCCGTGGCTGCTGGTCGCACTTTACGAGAATAGAATATATATATAATCAAAATAATAATCTAGCATCATAAATGTATTGAAAATAGAAGTATATCATACTACTACTTACCTGAGCCGCTCTAAAGGTCAGCTTCTCATGCTCGATACCGTCAGTCACGCACTTGAACCGCTTCCAAACCCTGCCCGACAAGGAAAATGATTTGCTAAGTTTTTTATTAATTGATATATCAGAAAATCATCGAAAGAGACCGATAGAGCGCAAGAATGATTGAAATTACCCTTGGAGCATGTCCTGCAGGCTTTGGAACTGTTCCAAGGGTCTCGATAATGGGTCGAAGGCATCAACTCTTCCCTTATCAATTTGAATGTCCAACAGAATCCAGTGGTAGCTGCACATGTATATATATATATGTGTCAGTAACTTATCAATTACACTTATAAGTGAATGGACACAACAGAGTAAGACCCTCACTTGAAGTTGTATGGAAACAGTATATGGTCACAGAAATTTTGATCTGTTAGAAACCTTAGAAGGTTTTCCTCCGTCTCCTTGGGTTTATCAGTTAGCGTCGCTATATGTATTTTATCTGGGTCAATAAACCCAATATTTAGGATGTTCCTACTTTTACATTCCAGAATCTTCATTCTGCATAATAGAGTACAAGTCAGAACGGAACAAGTTATATGTAGACAATGAATTGAATTAACTAAACAAGTTATATGTAGACAACGAATTGAAAAACTTACAGACAATAGCAACTCATAAGCGATTTGTCGAGGGTGTCTGCATTGTACATCTGGAAGAGTTCATCAAAGTCGATATGGATGTCTTCGGGGCGGCCGTAGTACTCCCGTGGGACACGCGCCACGATCATCGTTCTCCCATTCTTTGATTCACTTAAGTACCATGTATGCAAGTAACGCATATTTGTTGGGAGATCATCAAACTTATCTTTGCTGACCAAAGGCGCTCCCATGACAAACTGTGGCTTAGGGGCTACCACAGCCTTGGGTAACCTGTCGTCTTGGGAAGCCAGAACGTCTTCAACCGGGATACCCCATTCAGCCGCCCACTTCTTTGCTAATTCCAAATCTTGCCCCTGCACCAGAGAGGGAACATTCTCGGGTAACACCCTGAGGGGTGGGATCGACTGTTTGGCCTGTTGTCCAAGCTGAGGAACGTCTGATCTTTTTTTGCTTGTAGTTGAACTTGATTTGCTCCCACTTGCACTTGCACGTGATCTGCTCTTTTTCCCTTCCTTCTGCAATGTGCGTGTATAGTCGTCAGGCTTATGGTGTAAGTCATACTGTGATGGAAGGGTTATGAAGTATTTTGCATATGCTATTTGCTTCTCGGTGTATTCCGGGCGGGGCTCGGGTTCCTTCTTTTTCATCTGCGCATCATAATGTTCCTTTGCTATCCTGGCGTTTTCCTCGTCGGTACGATCATAAGGTCTGATAGGAAGATTAGCATGAGGTACCTTTGGGAGGGGCGACAGTTTGCGCTTTGGGGAGCTCCGTCGCTTAGAACTCATCGACGGAGCGTTCTTGCTGGCACGCTTCCGCTTAGTATCCTTAGCGGGCGGCGGCGGAGACGGCCGACCCAAGTCCGGCGGCGGTGATCGAGATGGACTCGTGTTGTGGTGGCCGTCGTCATGTGGAGGGCTTGGACGACTCGGAGGCGGTGTTGTCCTTGGGGCCGAGCCTGGAAGCTTGATGTAGTTCTTGTCCCATAGGATGACTCCACCCAGTACTTCTCCGAGTGTCCTCTCATCTTCGGGTCCAGCTATGTCGAGCTCCATATCATGAAACCCCGCCATGATTTCATCCACCCCGACTTTAGCAAAGCCAGCTGGAATCTCACGGCCATGCCAGCGTGCATCAGGGCCAGAAGGTAAAGCTTGTCCGACAACCACCTTCATGGATATGTTCTTGAATTTCTGATGGAGTTCACATGATGTTGACTCCTTGATTCCATCCACGGGGTAGCCGGGACCGCCCTCTATCATTCTTCGTGCATCGTCGGGTGGGGCCTTAGATTCAGCCACGCTGCTTTTCCGCTTAGATGGGGCGCCGGTAATATCGAGTGCAGGATCTTCCTGGCGCGCTACTCCTCTAAGCTCATCAATCTGCTTCTGTTGCTCGTTAAGCCTGGCAAGCAACTGGTTAAACTTGTCATTCTCCTCATCCTGCTGTCGCTTCTTTGCTCTCGCTCGGCTTCTGTAAGTGTCTTGGTCTCTGGCAAACCCAAGCCACCATAGGTAAGAAGGACCGAAGCCTCGCGTTCGTCCTCCATGTTCGTCATTGCCGAGGACCAGTGTGAGCAAATCTTTCTCTCTATTTGCAGTGAACTGTCTTTTTCCCTCTTTAATTTCTTTCACTATCTTTTTCCAATTCTCCCTGGGTATCCTAAGAACGTCACTGCAGATGAGGTCCCCTGTTTCTTCGTCGTACGAACCACCATGCGCAAGGAACCAATTTCTTGCTCTCAATTCCCACTCATCACGAATGTGTTCAGGTATGATGCCTTTAGCTAGCAGATCTTGCTCTTTCTTATCCCACTTTGGGATGGCAGTCTCATAGCCCCCTGGCCCCAGCGTGTGGTGATATTTCTTCTTATCAGCATTTTTCTTGTTCTTTTCTGATAATGCCTTGGCATCTTCTGACTCCTTGTACTCTTGAAATGCCTTCCAGTGATTCGCCTGCTTGGCTAGATACCCCTCGAATACTGACACTTTCTTTGTCTTCCGATAGTTTTTCCATAGCTTCTTCTTCCAGCTACGGAACAGTTCGGCCATCTTCTTTAGAGTCCACTGCTTGACTTTGGCCCTCAGTTTATTTGCAGCGTCTTCATTCTCACATTCTGGCAGGTTGAAATGTGACATGAGATCATTCCAAAGATTATCTTTGTACCTTTCGGCGACATAGTCACTATCGGCTGCCCCTTTGCGCTTGTTCCACTCCCGAACGTTGATCGGGACGTGATCCCTAACGAGAACTCCGCATTGCTTCTTGAATGTGTCAGCAACATTCTTAGGAAGCTTTGGTTCGCCCGTAGGCAATATCACCTCAAAGGTGTAATGCGTCCGTGCATCCAACTTTTTAGTCGGGCCTCGTTTCGTAGCTTTGCTCGATGTGGAGGCCTAAGAGGGAGAAACATTCGTCAAATGAATGTACATGTATACAATATAGAGCTATCTCCAATATTTTTCACATATTACAAGTGATTGTCAAACTTCATATGAATACCTCGCCGGACTTTGTTATTTCTCCACCGGCTTCTCCACCGGTTTCTCCATCAGTGGAGCTATCCCCTTCTCCGTCATTGGAGCTATCTCCTGCCCCGTCGGCTTCATCTTCGTGTCGGTCGACCTCCATTCCATCTCCGGAGGGGTTCAGAAACGACGACGGAGATTCAGCTGGTTCAATGTCGGGGGTGTCTTTGATTATATCTTTGAGAAGTTCTTCCTCTTCGAGGTTCCTGCAAAATACCGACATTTGATTAACTAATAAATTCTATTTCTATTTGCAAAATAATTCTATTTCTATTTGCAAAGTAATTCTATTTCTATTTCTATTTGCAAAATAATTCTATTTCTATTTGCAAAGTAATTCTATTTCTATTTGCAAAGTAATTATAGTTCTATTTGCAAAATAATTCTATTTCTATTTGCAAAGTAATTCTATTTCTATTTGCAAAGTAATTCTATTTCTATTTGCAAAGTAATTCTATTTCTATTTGCAAAGTAATTCTATTTCTATTTGCAAAATAATTCTATTTATATTTCTATTTGCAAAGTAATTCTATTTCTATTTACAAAATAATTCTATTTCTATTTACAAAGTAATTCTATTTCTATTTGCAAAGTAATTCTATTTCTATTTGCAAAGTAATTCTATTTCTATTTGCAAAATAATTCTATTTCTATTTAATTCTATTTCTATTTGCAAAGTAATTCTATTTCTACTAACTTATTTCTATTTGCTATTTTTTCTAACTTATTTCTATTTGCAAAATAATTCTATTTCTATTTGCAAAGTAATTCTATTTCTATTTGCAAAGTAATTATATTTCTATTTGCAAAGTAATTCTATTTCTATTTGCAAAATAATTCTATTTCTATTTGCAAAGTAATTCTATTTCTATTTCTATTTGCAAAATAATTCTATTTCTATTTGCAAAGTAATTCTATTTCTATTTGCAAAGTAATTCTAGTTCTATTTGCAAAATAATTCTATTTCTATTTGCAAAGTAATTCTATTTCTATTTGCAAAGTAATTCTATTTCTATTTGCAAAGTAATTCTATTTCTATTTGCAAAGTAATTCAATTTCTATTTGCAAAGTAATTCTATTTCTATTTGCAAAATAATTCTATTTCTATTTCTATTTGCAAAGTAATTCAATTTCTATTTACAAAATAATTCTATTTCTATTTGCAAAGTAATTCTATTTCTATTTGCAAAGTAATTCTATTTCTATTTCTATTTGCAAAGTAATTCTATTTCTATTTGCAAAGTAATTCTATTTATATTTGCAAAGTAATTCTATTTCTATTTGCAAAATAATTCTATTTCTATTTGCAAAGTAATTCTATTTCTACTAACTTATTTCTATTTGCTATTTTTTCTAACTTATTTCTATTTGCAAAATAATTCTATTTCTATTTGCAAAGTAATTCTATTTCTATTTGCAAAGTAATTATATTTCTATTTGCAAAGTAATTCTATTTCTATTTGCAAAATAATTCTATTTCTATTTCTATTTGCAAAGTAATTCTATTTCTATTTGCAAAATAATTCTATTTCTATTTAATTCTATTTCTATTTGCAAAGTAATTCTATTTTTTCTAACTTATTTCTATTTGCTATTTTTTCTAACTTATTTCTATTTGCTATTTTTTCTAACTTATTTCTATTTGCTATTTCTATTACACACTAACAAATAATAAATTCTAAAAAAAGCTAACCTAACAATTCTATATAAAAATTCTAAAAAAAACATAACCTAATAAAACCTAACCTAATAAAATTTAACCTAATAAAATTTAACCTAAAAAAACTTAACCTAATAAAATTTAACCTAATCTAGTCTAACAAAAAAAAGGGGCGGCTCGGGCGTCTCACCGAGGGGTGGCGGAGGGGTCGCGGCGCCGGCGGTGGCCGGAGGGGTGGCGCGCGGCGCGGCTCGGGGGAGGCTCGGTGGCCGCGGGGGTGGGGCGGTGGCCGGAGGGGTGGCGGCGGGCGGTGGCCGGAGGGGTGGCGGCGGGCGGCTCGAGGAGGGGTGGCGGCGGGCGGTGGCCGGAGGTGGCGGCTCGGGCGAGTTTTCCGGCGACCGCAGCGATCGGCAAAGCAAGCTCCTCGCGCGCGTCGACGGCAGAAACGGCTAAGTGCCGGGGAGGAAGAAGGGGCTTATATACAACCCCCCCCCTTTAGTCCTGGTTGGGGGATCGAACCGGAACTAAAGGGTGCCTTTAGTCCTGGCTGGAGCCCCCAACCGGGACTAAAGGGTTGTGGGCGGTTGGCGCCCGAGCCCCCCCTTTAGTCCCGGATGGTGGCTCCAGCCGGGACTAAAGGCGCAATAAATGCGCGCCAAAGCAAAAGTTTTTCAGGTTTTCATTTCAAATATCAATTTTTAATTTTGAATTGAATAACTAATGTATATTTTAGAATCTGATAAAACTATGAATATGAAAAGTGTTTGAAATTGAATAACTAATTCAAAAATATTTTATATTTTCAAAATTAATTATTTTAACTATCCAAACTATTAACTAGTTTGCCATTTTCAATTAAAACTATATTAATTAATATTTTTTGTATATTTTAGAATTTGACAAAACTATAAATATGAAAAGTGTTTGAAATTGAATAACTAATTCAAAACTAATTTATATTTTCAAAATTAATTATTTTAACTATCCAAACTATTAACTAGTTTGCCATTTTCAATTAAAACTATATTAATTAATATTCTTTTTGTATATTTTAGAATTTGACAAAACTATGAATATGAAAAGTGTTTGCAATTGAATAACTAATTCAAAACTAATTTATATTTTCAAAATTAATTATTTTAACTATCCAAACTATTAACTAGTTTGCCATTTTCAATTAAAACTATATTAATTAATATATTTTTTGTATATTTTAGAATTTGACAAAACTATAAATATGAAAAGTGTTTGAAATTGAATAACTAATTCAAAACTAATTTATATTTTCAAAATTAATTATTTTAACTATCCAAACTATTAACTAGTTTGCCATTTTCAATTAAAACTATATTAATTAATATTCTTTTTGTATATTTTAGAATTTGACAAAACTATGAATATGAAAAGTGTTTGAAATTGAATAACTAATTCAAAACTAATTTATATTTTCAAAATTAATTATTTTAACTATCCAAACTATTAACTAGTTTGCCATTTTCAATTAAAACTATATTAATTAATATTCTTTTTGTATATTTTAGAATTTGACAAAACTATGAATATGAAAAGTGTTTGAAATTGAATAACTAATTCAAAACTAATTTATATTTTCAAAATTAATTATTTTAACTATCCAAACTATTAACTAGTTTGCCATTTTCAATTAAAACTATATTAATTAATATTCTTTTTGTATATTTTAGAATTGGCAAAACTATGAATATGAAAAGTGTTTGAAATTGAATAACTAATTCAAAACTAATTCAAAAGTGTTTTAACTATCCTACAAGAACTGCGAGGCGAAGAAATCAGGACTGGGTATAGCGGCGGCAGGGGTAGGGGAGAGGTAGTAGCCCGCCGGGAGGAGTGCCATCGGAACGAAAGGCGAGGCAACGGGGTTGAGGCGGGAGACGGCGGCCATTGCTTTCGTTTTGGCTTTGAGGGGAGGCGCTTTAGGAAGACGCAACACGGTGTGTATAAAGAGCAGGACGGGAAAAGAACTAGTGAGCCGGCTTTTTTTTCTAAAAAGCGGTGATGATCGATCCATACCATTATTCACATCCAGCCATCCATGTAACCATGTCTGTCGTAGCCATGGAGAATCTTCATCATGCATTACATAAAAGGTTTAATACATTATTACATTATTGCACCAACAATCCTATCTATTATTTCTGTTTTCTCCTGGGTCGTAGCCATGGAGAATCTTCATCGTTCAGTAGGATGCCTGGGTCAGTTTTCACTTTGAAGGGCGGAATTTCATGAAACTTATTATAATCTACTGACATGTCTGTCTTGTCATCTACTCCCACGATGTTTCTTTTCCCTGAAAGAACTATGTGGCGCTTTGGCTCATCGGACAATGTCTTCTTTTGCTGATTTCTTTTTCTCGTTTTTGTAGACATGTCCTTCACATAGAAAACCTGAGCGACATCGTTGGCTAGGACGAATGGTTCATCCATGTACGCAAGATTGTTGAGATCCACTGTTGTCATGCCGTACTTTTGGTCTACAACTACCCCGCCTCCTGTCAGCTTCACCCATTTGCACCGAAACAAAGGGATCTTAAAAGTAGGTCCATAGTCAAGTTCCCATATCTCCTCTATGTACCCGTAATATGTTTCCAAACAGTGCCCATTCTCGTCTGTTGCATCAAAGCGGACACCACTGTTTTGGTTGGTGCTCTTTTTATCTTGGGCAACCGTGTAAAATGTATTCCCATTTATCTCGTACCCTTGAAAAGTACATATAGTCGAAGATGGTGGCCTGGCCAAACAGTACAGCTGATCTCCAACGGTGTCGTCATTCATGAGATGTGTCTGCAACCAACTGCCAAAAGTCTTCTCGTGTTCCCCTTTAATCCAAGAGTCAGTCTTCCCCGGGTTTTTGGAGCGTAGAATATTCTTGTGTCTCACGATATACGGAGCCACCACGGTGGAATTGTGTAGAACTGTGTAGTGTGCTTGAGAGAAAGAATGCCCGTCCATACATACTTTTGCTTTCCTTCCTAGTGTGCCTTTTCCTGTCAGCCTACCCTCATACCGAGATTCAGGAACACCAATCGGCTTAAGGTCAGGAAGAAAGTCCACACAAAACTCAATGACCTCCTCTGTTCCATAGCCCTTGGAGATGCTTCCTTCTGGCCTAGCACGGTTACGAACATATTTCTTTAAGACTCCCATGAACCTCTCGAAGGGGAACATATTGTGTAGAAACACAGGACCGAGAATTCTAATCTCTTCGACTAGGTGAACTAGGAGGTGTGTCATTATATTGAAAAAGGATGGCGGGAACAACAACTCGAAGCTGACCAGACATTGGACCACATCAATCTGTAACCCTGATAGACTTTCTCGATCGATTACCTTCTGAGAAATTGCATTGAGGAATGCACATACCTTCACAATTGCCAGGCGAACATTTTCCGATAGAATTCCCCTCAATGCAACCGGAAGCAATTGCGTCATAAGCACGTGGCAGTCATGAGACTTTAGGTTTTGGAATGTTTTGTCTTTCATATTTACGATTCCCTTTATATTCGACGAGAAACCAGTCGGGACCTTGATACTGAAAAGGACTTCAAAGAAGATTTCCTTCTCTTCCTTGGTAAGAGCATAGCTAGCACGCCCTTGAAACTACCCTGGATGCATGCCATCTCTTCCTTTATGACGTTCCTGGTCCTCCCGTGCTTCCGGTGTATCTTTTGACTTCCCATACAAGCCCAGGAAGCCTAGAATATTCACGCAGAGATTCTTCGTCAGGTGCATCACGTCGATTGCGGAGCGGACCTCATGGACTTCCCAATAGGGTAGCTCCCAAAATATAGATTTCTTCTTCCACATGGGTACGCGCTTATCAGGGCCGTTAGGAACAGGTTGGCTGCCAGGACCCTTTCCAAAGATTACTTTTAAATCTTTGACCATATCAAATACTTCAGCACCAGTACGGATGACAGGCTTCCCCCGGGGTTCTGCCTTGCTATTGAAATGCTTGCCTTTTTTCTTTAAGGGATGCTTGGGCGGAAGAAAACGACGATTGTACGGGTACACATTCTTCCTACATTTGTCCAGATATATACTTTCTGTCTGATCCAAACAGTGCGTGCATGCATTGTATCCCTTGTTTGACTGTCCTGAAATGTTACTAAGAGCAGGCCAATCATTGATGGTTATGAAAAGCAACGCTCGAAGGTCAAATTCCTCTTGTTTATGCTCGTCCCACACACGTACACCTGGTTCGGCCCACAGCTGTAAAAGTTCATCAACTAATGGCCTTAGGTACACATCAATGTCGTTGCCGGGTTGCTTTGGACCTTAGATAAGCACTGGCATCATAATAAGCTTCCGCTTCATGCACAACCAAGGAGGAAGGTTGTAGATACATAGAGTAACGGGCCAGGTGCTGTGACTGCAACTCTGCTCCCCAAAAGGATTCATGCCATCTGTACTCAGACCAAACCATAAGTTTCTTGCGTCACCTGCAAATCTCGGGAACTCTCTCTCGATTTTTCTCCACTGCCGACCATCAGCGGGGTGCCTCAACTTATCATCTTTCATACGATCTTCCATGTGCCATCGCAACAACTTCGCATTATCTTTATTTCTGAACAGACATTTCAACCGTGGTATTATAGGAGCATACCACATCACCTTGGCAGGAACCCTCTTCCTGGGTGGCTCGCCCTCAATATCACCAGGGTCATCTTTTCTGATCTTATACCGCAATGCAGTGCATACCGGACATTTATCCATATTCTCGTACTTCTCACCGCGGTAGAGGATGCAGTCATTAGGGCATGCATGTATCTTCTGCACGTCTAATCCTAGAGGGCAGACAAGCTTCTTTGCTTCGTACGTGCTGGCGGGCAATTCGTTCTTTCTTGGAAGCATCTTCTTCATCAGTACCAGCAACTTTTCAAATGACGAGTCAGTCACACCGGTCTCTGCCTTCCACTTCAGCAATTCAGTGTGCTACCCAGCTTCTTCTGGCCATCTTCACAAGTTGGGTACAACAATTTGTTGTGGTCCTGTAACATCTGCTCGAACTGCAACCTCTCCTTTTCTGTGTCGCAGCCTCGCCGTGCATCAGAAATGACCCGGCCAAGATCATCAGCGGGCTCATCTGGTTCCCGTTCTTCACCCTGATCTTCTTCTTCATTGTCTTCCATTGCGGTATCAGCATACTCAGGGAACATAGATCGGTAGTTGTCATCATCGTTCTCTTCTTCTTCATCGCCGTCTTCCATCATAACCCCTCTTTCTCCGTCCTTGGTCCAAACATTATAGCCCGACATAAAACCGGACCGAAGCAGGTGGCTCTGAATGACTCTTGAGGAAGTGTAATCCTTCTTGTTCCGACATTCAACACATGGACAAAACATATAGCCACCACCATGCTTGTTCGCATCGGCGGCATCTCGAAAAGAATGCACGCCTTCTCTGTAAGCGGCTGTGCGTCGATCACCGTACATCCATGGATGGCTCATCTGCGTTATACGACAGTATATCAAATACAATCACGATCCTAAAAATTAGTACCGCACGGTCTAAACGAGGAAATATAGTTGCTAACCTTTTAGAATATGTAGAAATAAAGAGGAAGAGGTTTAAGTGTGGCTCGGACATCTCATATCGTAGTTGTGTTCGGTGAACTGAAGCGGCATCGCTCTAACACACATTTCAACAAACACCTCTAGTGCATCCAAGAAAAATAGAGAGCTAGCACACACCCACACTCTTCCATCCAAGAAAAATGCAAGGAAGAGGGGAGAGGGGGGTTGTGGCCAATATATATAGGCAGAGGACTTTAGTCCCGGTTTGAGACACAAACCGGGACTAAAGGTGGCGCACATGCGGGCTGCACACCGCATAGCCCTTTAGTCCCGGTTTGTGTCTCAAACCGGGACTAAAAGCTCGTTACGGGCCGGGACCAAAGCCTCCTGGGCGGCTAGGCCATTTTGGGGCGACGTGGCCGGGCCTTTAGTCCCGGCCCAGATGGAGGCCGGGACTAAAGGGTCCAGGCCAAAGGCCCGTTTTCCACTAGTGCGTCGCGGATGGGCGGCCGCCCGAGCTGGCGAGGAAGCGAGAGTGCTGCCCCCAGGGGCGACCGGACTGGAGAAAGACACCGGAGAGGTGAGGGGAGTGCGACTCCTAGTAGCGAGCGCGGAATCCGGGGCTTAGGACGATCTGGTTGTATCGGCGGGCGGCGGCGCGGACGCGGTGGAGGTACTTGGCCGGAAGGCAGCGGAGGATCTCCTCCACTACGACGTCGCAAAAGCGATCCATCGTGTTGTCTCGTGCTGACGGATTGAGAAGGAAAAAATAGCTATGAATTGGGGAGGGCAGTATATACGAATCTATTCGCGTGAGAACTCTCCTGGGTTCTTGCGGCGGTCTTACAGGAAGAAAGGGTGCGGCTCGGCGGCTGCGAGGAAGACAAGGTTTTTATTTTAGCGGACGGATCACATGTCGATTTCTTCCTACAAAGGTGAACAGTGCATGGAAGAGAGCAAATGGTCCGGCCCAAGAGTTCCCGACGTGCTATTCGTCTGATATCTACCTATATAATGGCAAACTCTTTCAGCCATCGATAGAAGTGTCCACGTCACAGGTCACTGTTATGATGAACAGTACCTGCAAATAGTGAATCGCTAAAGTTTGCATGAACAGTACCGCGGGATGAACAGTACCGCTCGATTCCTCAGTATTTCTGTCCTTTTTTGTGTGCGGCTGGTCTCAGAGAGCTCGATGCCGGATTGCCGGCGTTCTATTTCCTTCTATTTTGTTTCCACTGATCGGTTCTTACTGATGTTTCTTCAATTTGGTTGATTGCATTTTCATCTTTCCGTGCTCCACCACACCATTGTTTTACCTGTTGTTTTTCTTCTCTCCAGTATGAGGGCACGCCGTGCCATAGGCCGGCGGCGAGGTCGGCCCCTTACGTCGCTTCCTCCGGCCAAGGTAGGTACGCAGAGGCTCAAAAAAGAACACTCCAAATAAGTAAATACTTCAACCCATGTAATTCACTCCCCCGGTAATTTTGGCTATAACTATCTGATAGTATTTTTCAACAGGGCGTCAACAAAAACAATCTAAATAAATAATAAACTACTAAAAATAACACCACGGGCACGGCGTGCCGCCGCGGCAAATTTCCTAGTAGGTTTTTTATAACACTTCCCATCACGTACCTCTGAGGCATTTATAATGGTGAGTTGGTCCTTGGAAAGTTCATAAAATCTCTCATGATGGTATTGATACACCTACCACGAGTGCGGATAAATTTAGCTCAGGCTACACAAGTACACATAGCTTGTTTTGTCTAAATTCAAAACCAACAGTTTGAAGTTTTCAAAAAAATTTGAAACAAAATTATGGACAAATACAAAGATTTATTCTACTGGTGTGTAAGAAATCAGGGTTTATTTGGTTCCTAACCACAATGTGAAATAACATGTAGTTTGATATGTGCAAAATTGTTAAAATTATAAATCTAAAGTAGTGAACAATGCAACTTTTTAAATCTTCAAAAATTGTCAGATTTTGTCATTTTTATGTAGAAAGAATACTAAGTATTTTGAGTTGAGATTTTGTAGACTTGTAGATACACCATTGACTATACCTAGAAATTCTTTTACTCTCTCCGGCCTATATTACTCTTCGCTAGTATGGATCTATCTAGCACTAAAATGTGTCTAGATACATCCATATTAGCGAAAAGTAATATGGGTCGAAGGGAGTAGAAATTTTTGAGACTTCAAACTGTTGTTTTCAAATTTTAAAAATTACCCGAGCTACATATTGCTCGGGCTAAATTTTGAGTTTCCGCACCTACCACATGTTATAAAAACACACTTGTAAAATTTGTGCAAGAAATGCATACTGTGTGAAAGAGTTCTTGCAGAGAAGTACATAAAAGAGCTTAGGTCTGTACATTTGTATACCTTCCATGTAATCGCAAAGAAACGGTCACACCTTTATTTGTTTTCCTAAGAGTTGAATTGACTTCATTCATTTGGGTGTGGATGATGAGTGGATCTCATATCGTATTATTTCTGATTCCGGTTTTAATGGGTGCCATTTGGAATTGAATATGAACAACATAGGAACAGTCAGGCCGGTGCACGATAACAGAACCAACGAACTAGACACAAGAACTAAACCAAGAACATCAAAGCAAAAAATCACGGACAAAAATAGGAAGCGAATATGTCCCGATAGTGATGCAACAATTTTGCAAAAGAGGGAAGATGTGGCGTAGCGGAGAGGAAAGATTCATGGCTTTTTGTGATAAAAAATGAAACATGTCATGTGGAAAAGAGGGGTCAAACTTGATGGAGAAATATACCTTGTCTCATCGGAGATGGCCTAAACGGCTAAGAGCAACTCTAGCAAGACCCACATCACTCACCTTGCAAATTCGTGTACAAAAGAGCCTACAAACGTGTTTTACGGATTGAAAATGCGCCATGGAGAATAGACCCGTAAACGGGACGACATAACATCATATTGTTTTGACCCACAATTGCAAACTGTAAACCGGTCACGGCATCGAGAGACACACACTTTCATGCCTTGATCAAAGCTTCGTCTTTAATCTTGGAGTAGTTTGTCGTTCTTCTACATGGCGTCGTCTTGTTCACGACCTCTTCGAACACTCCCGCATCTACCTCCTCCAACCCTTCCTCGTCGTCGCCCTGGCCCTCCATTTTGTCATCTATATCAGTCGTGTCGTTCTCGCAGTGACCAAGGGGCTCTTGCTCGAAATCGATGGACGCATCGTTGAGCATGCTCACGAATGAGACTAGATCGCCGTTACGATGTGCAAAAATTACAATCAACTCAACTTCACCGCAAATTAAAATGAGAAAAGAGGAAAATCCATACCTTGCGAGGCTATCAACAAACACTTGGTTGGCCGGCTTCACATTTGAGGACATTGTAGAGACTAACCCTCGTTAGGCGGGGTCAACGGCGTGCCGACTGCCGGAGTGGGGATGGCAGCACCTATGAGGACGACGTGTGTGCCCTGCCGCTTCCATTAGACGCCAGCGGTGGTGGACGCAGGCACACGAACGACCGCGAGCTAGGCTGCAGCTCTAAATCCGGTTGCAGTGGGCGGGGACAACTCGGCCGGCTCGGACTACACAGCGACTACCGACGGGTTCGGCGTGGCCATGCCTACGCTAGGAGGGGCAAGCGAGGGCGAAGTGGGCGGGGAGGAGGAGATCAGCGGCGGCGGTGTGAAAGCGGGGGAAAAGGGCGCTAGTTTTCCCCCGTGCCAACGCCTCGCATGAATGGGTGTCTAGCTCATTTTTGTTGGCACGCAAAACTGCCGCGCAACACCAGGATAATTGTCGTGCTTTCGTGACGACGAACGGATGCTTTCCAAGCAAAGCAACAAAGATCCCCTCGCTTTCGTGGAGGAGAGACGACCGCTTTTCAGGACAAAACGGCAAAGATCCGACCAAACCCTAGGGTTGCTAGGGCATAGCAGGAGAAACGATAAAGAACGAAAGGTAAATAAAAGAAAATAATGATAGATTGATTGATCGATTGTCTGGGGTCTTTTCCAATCGGCCATCGCCTTATATGTAGGCACGCTGGACTTGGCGTGTACGACCAGAACACATCAAACCTAAACCGAATATGCTTTGGCCCTTGATTTGGTCATGTATACAAATCTAGCTACCAAATCTGCTAGCAATTTGTACCATCACGTTGCAGTACGAGCTGTCACGTATAAATACACTTTGGCCCACAGAGAGAACAATAAAATATCCGGCAACGTTGCTAATCAAACCGATAATGAAGATTTCATATGCCTTGTGCACCACCAGCATATGTCATTCTCTCTGTCGCACTTCTCCTTGCTTGAAGCTTTGTCAACTAATTCGGCTTGGCATCTGAATTTTGCTAGGACCTCTCCTAGGAAGCATCGTTGTAGCTCAATCTCTGAATTTCGCCAGGATTTGTCCTAGGTCCATGCAAAAATCTGGTATATTTCATCAAGTATTTTGCTCAAACACCAATTAAATAAATTTGGCCGAACTAGCCAAATTACACCATCAACACATGCCCCCCTGTTTTTGGTACAATCGCATTTACCAAAAACATTATAGCAATACCTTCTGACGATGATGATCACTTCACCGGCCAAATAAGTTGCTTAGGGCGATGTCAAACATCAGCCAAATTTCTGTTCAAAGAGACTATAACAATACCTTAGGACGATATTGATCATTTCACCGGCCACATAATTGCTTAAGGCGATGTCTGAAGAAACACCTCCAACAAATATTCTGTTATGCTAAGGGCGATGTTCAAAGACACATCGGCCAATTTTCCTTACAGCGATATGAATAATATATCGGCTAACTTTTCTTAGGGTGATATTTCAAATAATATATTGGCCATAGTATCATCAAACTTCTTGCCACATGCTAGGATAATACTTCTTTAAATATTTTCTATTTTGAACTTTGGACAACTTCTCTCCCTGCAAAGATTGTATCAAACATGGATTTTGAGGAACGATCTCTACAAATGTCGTCGTGGTGAAACAACATATGCCATAGGATAGCTTAAATGGGGGCCGAACTAGATGCTGGAGGATTCGGGAGAGGGGAACGAGCTAAAAAGCACGACAGAAAGAGACACTGATCTACCTAGGTTCGGGGCTCTCGTAAGGAGATAACACCCCTACTCCTGCTCTACTGATTGTATATTTGGGTCGATGTAGTACACAACAATGGTTCTTCCAAGCTCTCTGCTAGAGAAGGAAGATGAACTGGTAAGTGTAGGAACACAGAGTGACCAACCAACCTTCAACCCTTTGCTAGAACTCCCTGTGCCACCTTATATAGTGGTGGCCAGGGTTACAACGGTCATAGAAGACCAGGAGACACCAACTACACTCCAAACAGGACTTGCTGTCGAGGGCAGACGCCCACGACTTTCTCCCTGATTGCTCTCGATGGGACTCCCCTTGCTGTACCTTGTACTTCTAGGACTGTGGCCTTACCTCTGTGCGGTAAGCTCGTACTTGTGCACAGTGAGGGTAGGTAACCTCCACTGTGCACCCTGCCATCTTACTCTGCTACCATGCTTGGATGTTTTCTTCCTTGATTGTAGGGATGTGACACCTTGGTTGACTTAAGTATCCCGGATATGACCGTTGGCCATACCCAGGACTTATATGCCGGACCAACGACCTACGAGGGTCGGGTAATCCGGCCTCCCCTGCTCCTGCACAACACACCAAATGGTTAGGCCGGCATATCTAAGTATATGCCGGCACACATTTATAAGTATTCCGGCTATACCGGCATATCCAAGTATCAGCCGGGATACACACATATGCCGGCCTGGCCGATGCTCTTATATTCCGGCCAGGCCCTTCCTTGATAACCCGGCATAAAGTCAATCATAGACCTTGTGTCTTTCTAGTCTCTTGACCCTACCGGGGGTTATCCCCCCGACACTAGTCCCCGAAGCTGCCGAGGTTCCCCAGTCATAACTGTGGAGCCTTGACAGGTTCAACATGCCTTTCTTCATTATGCCCCGGCGATCAGATTTATATGCCGGCACATCTGCACATATCCCGGCCTCTGTTCCTGTTCCAAAACTTATTCCGGCCGGTCCCGAGGGTATTCCGGACGGAACATATACATCGGGCAATTAATCCGACATATAGACGAGTCTTCCTCGAGAAGCCATGCCTGACAGCTTTGCATCGAAACTTGTAACTGCCCTGCCACCTCGAACGGTCACCCACGATGTGACGGTTCATAGTGCAGTTACTCCTCGCCATCATTGCGTCATGGCACGGTTACCGGAACCGCCGCCCCACTCCGTGCCGCCACGTGGCGACTCTCTGCAGGAACGGTCGGGGGAGTGGAACACTCCCACGATCCCCACGACCCTGACCTGGCAGACATATAAATAGGGCGGCGGGGGTAGACTTATCTTTTTACCCCCACCATCGTCTTCCTCGCCTGCTCCTTTGCCTCCTGCGCTCCACCGCCGGTCCGAAGAACAGCATCTCCGCCGCAGCCGTCCTGCTCCCCGCCGACGCCGACGCTCGACGGCGCCCGGCATCTCCGTCGACGACGCCGCCGCTGCCGCACCGTTCCTCCGCGACATTGCAGGGAGATTGAAACTCTTCCTGCACGCTCGCCGCCGCTCCATCGTCGCCGGCCAAGCTCCGGTGAGACCTCCCTCTGTTCTTCCTCCTTCACGCTTCTTCATAGCTTCTCATTGGTAGCCATATCCGCACAGATCTAGTGCAGTTCCTCTCTGGATTCGACTAGCATTGCTAACAGCACTCACAGGTGTTCTTCCTTAGAATTTTTACCCTTATTTGTTTCCTGTTTTAACTGGCTTGGTAGATCTTTGATTTCTGCTAACCTTGGGGAGAGTGGTATGCCGGAGAGACTAACCTCCCTCTTTTCTCCGGCCTTGATAGGAATAACATCACGGGACTCCGGCTCTCACGCCTTGTCCCGGCCACTAAGATGGCATCTTCAAGCATGACGGGCACCTCGGCCTCTGAGGAAAATACCTCGGCCCGAGCCCAAGGACGCTCCGGCTGGGAGGGGTCGGAGGTTACTCCGGCCGACATATCCTGGGTCACCTCCACCAGGAGAGTCCCGGAGGGCGTAGCATGCCGGCTACCAGCAGGAGAAACTGTGCCGGCACCTGAGCCTGGCGAACGCGTCGTCTTCCTCGCCCACTTCGAGCGTGGCTTCGGCCTGCCGGCATCGGACTTCTTCCGGGATTTCCTCAACACCTACGACCTACAACCTCATCATATCCCGGCCAATGCCGTGATGATCCTCTCCGCCTTCGCTGCTTTTTGCGAGGGCTATGCCGGCATAGTGCCCCTTACTCAAGGCTGGGCGAAGTACTTCCAACTGCGGAAGCAAGTCGTCCAAGAGCCGCCCCGGAGCAAGGACGACCCGCCGGAGACGGCCCAGGAAAAGAAGGACCGCCCCATGACCCTCTGCGGCGCGGCCACCATCATGTCCCGAAAGGGCTCGGACTTCCCCAAGGTGGAACTCCTGGAATCTTGCAAGAAGTGGCAGAAAAGCTTCTTCTACGTCAAGAACACCACCGACGAGGATCTGCTCAACCTGCCGCCATTTGTGGACGAGCCACCCTTGGCTATGACGAACTGGACCTACAATCCGAAGAACTCGGTGATGCCGGTGAATGCGCTTCACCGGGTTAAGGGCGAGCTCCTGGATGCCGGTCTTACTCCTCAAGACCTGGTGGCCTGCTATATAAGCCGGCGCGTCTCCCCTCTGCAGCGCCGGTCGCACAAGATCTGCCAGATGAGCGGGCCAATGGACCCCAACCGGCACTCCACACACGAGCTGACTCCGGCCGACATTCTGCGCCGGATTAAGGATGTCTGCAAGTCCTCTCAGGCCACTTTTGCCTGGGGGCTAGAACCATACAGCCGGGATAGGCCCGCCCCAACGGTAAACCATCTTATCCGATACATAAAGTCCATGTCCGGCACATAGATACTTAAGCCGACATATGTCTGTTTGCCGACACATATCGTATTGATCCGACATACCTCTTCCACCGGCATATTTCCTTGTCTGAATACTTGACTTTGCTGTTTATACAGAAATTCAGCTTCCAAACCATGGAGAACTCCCGGATCAAGATCGCGGCGGACCGCACTGTTGCGGATGTTGAAGATCCGGATCATTGGGATAAGCTTCCCAGGAGCACCCGTGCTGCAGCTGCCATGGGTAAGGGCTCTTCATCCCGGCATTATACTCAAGACCGGAGTGAGATTGATTCTGACGAGGAGATCATGCTGTACTATGACCCGATGCCACTTGCGTATGCCTTTCCAGAAACACCTATTGCTTACGAGTTTGCAATGCCGTCCTCAGCTATCCCGGACGATATGGTTATCGACGCCGCCCCTCTGAACCAGGGACCTCCTTCCACCGGCGGACGTGCCGGCCGGAAGCGAGGGGTTAAGCCCCAGTCCGACACACCTCAGAAGTCGAAGAGGCAGAAGGTCGTCATGCCCATCCAGAAGAAACAGAGGCCTGTTGCCTCGGGGTAAGTTTCCTTTTCTTTGCATTTCCTCCGACATATCTCTTGCTTGTATTACTGACTTGGTGTTTTCTCTCTTTCAGAGCTCCTCTTGCGCCGGAACAAGCTTCTGGCTTGAGTGGCGACCCGAAGGTTACCAAGCCCGCTGCCCCTGCTACCTCCGACATTCCCTCTGCCAGTCACACGACCTCCCCGGCGCCGGCATCCTCGCCTGCGCCCGACAAGACCTCCTCCCCGGCGAAGGACGTTCCTCCGCCGGAACAAGACACCTCTGCCCCCGACGTCCACATGGACTCGGGGGCTCAACAGGAACCTCCGGCTCCTGATGTCCACATGGACACAGGAGCCCACCAAGAAGCACCAGACTCCGGCGCGCCCACCAGCGACGCCGGCACAACTGAAGACGCCGGAGCAGACATCAAGGGTAAAGGCCCTTTAGTGCCGGAAGTCCGAACTATTCCGGATCCTGCCTCTGCTGGCCAAGATGCACCGGCCGCACCGGAACAGCCCGCGCCCAAAACTCCTTCTGCTGAAACGACTCCTGCACCGGCCAAGACCACGGCGCCGGCCAAGACCTCTGCCCCGGCCAAGTCCGGCACATTGAAGATCCAGCCGACCAAGTCCGGCACTCCATCCGCCGCCACTGCTCCTCCTAAGGCAACGCCTCAGACCAGCTCTGCTCTGGCCCTGCATCTTGGCAGGGCAGCAGCCCGGCCTGGCTACCGGCGCAACTTCTTTGACACGCCAGAACTTGAGGGCATCATCCCCCTGGTGACAAAGAGTGACCAAAGCCTCGGGTCTCTCAAGGAGCGCTGCGAGAAATGGAATGACGCCGGCTGCCTGGACACAGCTGAATCCAAGAAGAAGAAACAGGCCGAAGCTTCAGCCACCGGCAACCCAGCTGATATCCTGGCCGCTAAGCCCATTCCTATTGCCTGCGAACTTCTCAGTCTTCAGCAACAACTTCATCGCCTGGCCGATGCCACCAACGTAAGTCCTTTACATATAGATATCCCCAGTCCCCGAAAATGTCGGCTGTCCGGGATACGGACATCCGGGATTTTCCAAGACCTTTTGCACTTAGCTGCTTTTGCAATAAACTTTCCGACATATGAGCTCGATTCGAGCTTCAAATCCTAGTCACCGAGAGCCGGGATAGGTGCGCAGCACCTGTGCCGGGTCTCTACAATTTCACATCTCAATTATTTTTCAAATCCTCCTGACCGAGATATAAGCTCGATTCGAGCTTCAAATCCTAGTCACCGAGAGCCGGGATAGGTGCGCAGCACCTGTGCCGGATCTCCTATAGCATAAATAGTTCGTATAATCTTCAACTGTACTGGCATGCTTTAGTTATCTCATATCCCTTCAAATCCTAATACTTTTGCAGCGCATGAATAACGCCCGTGCCGACATGTTCCATGACTTGGTGTGCGAGCATCGGAAGCTTTCCGACGCACACAGCAAGCTCCAGCTGGAACTGTCCCAGAAAGGTAATTTCAGCCGACATACCTTGCCCCTTCTCGATAGACCTCTGGCCGGCACATCTTAATATGCCGACACCTAATCTTTGTCCGACATTTCGCAGCTGGTGCCGAAGCCCAAGTCACCGAGCTTGCCAAGAGAGTGAAGGAGCTGACAGGTATGCCGGATCCTCTTAACCTTGAACTAATCCTTCTGTACTTCAAATCCTTTAATCTTTTCACTGTTTTCTTTCTTCAAATCCTTGTTTTGACTTCAAATCTTTTCAGACGAGAAAGCTGCACTGGAGGCACGCCACCAGGACTGTGTGTCCTCAGTGGATGTAGCCAAGCAACTGGACGACCGGGATGCCGGTCACAAGGCCGAGGTTGAGCAGCTGAAGGGCCGGATCACCGAGCTTCTGGACGAAAAGGAACAGAGGGAGGGCCTACTGAAGAAAACCCAGTCCCTGCTTGTCATCTCCGAGACTGATGCCTCCAACGCCCACGCTGAACTGGATAGCCTGAAGGAGCAGGCCACCAAATGGGAGGTTACAGTTTCACAGCTGAATGCCGACCTTGCCAGTAAGCTTCAAATCCTTTCCCTTTATCCTTCCCGACATAGTGTAATTCTCTCCGGTATATTCTCCTTTTGCTAACATTGTTTCTATTCCTCAGACATGTTTCCCGCTTCCGTCGCAGACGTTGAGAGGGCTTTGCAGTTGGATCGAGAAAACCGGGGTGTTCCGGTTGACTCGCCCAACTGGGACATGTCGGAGCAGCTGTTGGCTCTGCAGTCCCGGAAGAACGCCATGTCGCTCTACACTGAAGAACTCTTCTATGGCGCCCAGGAGGCATTCTCTGCCCTCTGGCCGGGACAAAGGACTCCCACTGACCCCGTCGACCTCGGCAACGATCTGCAGCTGGCCAAGGTTCGCCTCCGGGAGTGGCGAGATTCCGGCGCGAGGGTTGGAGCTGACGAAGCTCTCAGCTACTTCTTGTCCTGGTATGAAAAGGCTGACTTGGAGACTTTGCGCACTGTGCGCGAAGGATCCATCTGGACCACGGATCCGGAACACATCCGGTGCCGACGGGAGCTGGCCCACAGCTATGTGGACTATGCCGACACCGACGCCTTCGTTCGGGATATCCGTGAGTCGGAGAAGAAGGACGATGCCGGGACATCCGCCGCTGCTGAGGGCTCCGACTCCAGCCGGGATGAAGATGAAGCTGAAGAGGCCGACACTGATGTCCCGGAACAGGCATCTGCCCCGGGCGGAGGTGATGGCTCCATTCCATCTGCTGGGTCCGGCACTCCTGAAGCCGACATCTCCACCGCCACTGCTCCACCAGCCGGCGCCTCTGCTTCTGCCCCTGGTCCTTGACTTTGCAGCACAAACACTTTAAGTTTTATCAGATCCCCGGTATGCCGGGTGCAGATGTAATATACACGCTTAATTTCCTTTGGTTTGCTTCCTGAACAAGTTTTATCTTGGTTTGCTTGTTACTAATGCCGGATCATCTTTTGGCTAAGTCACCGAGTTGTTTTCCTGTTTCCTCAATTTCACAACCTTGGCTGCTTGTCTACCTCAATTGGCTTTCGACGTATGAGTCTCAAGGTTGCTTCCTCGAACATACAGTACTTTAACTTTGAGACTTAGACTTCAAATCATCCGACACTTTAAATTTTAACTTTAGCTTTAACGAAAATGTCGGTTCGCTTGCTTTGTATTTCCTTAGCCTTTTTCCATGTGTAGACAATCTCCGGCATCTACTCTTGCTAGCCATGAAGCCGGGTTTCGGACAGCAGCTGAGTCGAAGAGTGGCCTTTGGTGCCGACACATTACTAGGCCGACATAGGAAACATTCAAATAAAGCCAGCCGGCATATAACAAAAAACTGTAAATAAACAACAAATATACCTCGGAGCTAGTTACCCGGCTTCTTCGGGATGCCGGTATTTCATTCATTAGTCTTGTGCCGGCACAACACGCCGGCATACAAAGGAAAATATGGAAATACATACATTGTGTTGCTCAGGAGTAAAAGGGGCGCAGTAGAGCTATGTTCCATGGCCTCTTGGTTTCTTCTCCGGACCTGTCCACCTTATTCTTCTTGGGGTCCTGCGCATCTATAAGATAATAGGCATCATTGTGCAGAGCTCTGCTCACAATGAATGGCCCCTCCCATGGAGGAGTTAACTTATGTCGGCCTTCTGTTCCTTGCTTTAGCCGGAGTACTAGATCTCCCTCTTGAAATCTCCTTGGATTTACCTTCTGCGCATGATAGCGTCTGAGGTTCTGCTGATATACTGTTGTTCTTGACAGAGTTATTTCCCTTGCTTCCTCTAGCAGATCAACATCATTTTCTCTGGCTTCTTTAGCCTCTTCCTCAGTATATAGCACTATTCTTGGTGCATCATGTATTACATCTGTTGGAAGCACAGCTTCTGCTCCATACACCAGGAAAAATGGTGTGTAGCCTGTTGATCTATTCGGAGTTGTTCTTAAACTCCACAGCACTGCTGGCAGCTCATCTAGCCAACATCCCGGAGTTTTCTCCAGGGGCTCTATCAGCCGGGGTTTTATGCCGGATAATACTAGCCCATTCGATCTCTCTACTTGGCCATTGGCACAAGGGTGGGCAACCGACGCAACGTCCAGCCGGATTCCCACCTCCTCACAAAATCTGGCAAATGGTCCTTGGGCAAAGTTTGACCCATTGTCAGTGATGATGCTATGAGGAACACCATATCTCAAGATTATATCCTTTAAGAATTTCACTGCTGTGTGACCATCACACTTGCTTATGGGCTTCACTTCAATCCACTTGGTGAACTTGTCCACCATGACCAGGATATGGGTCATTTTCCCTCTGGCCGGCTTAAAAGCCCCGACCATATCCAGGCCCCAAACAGCAAAGGGCCAGGTTATTGGGATAGTTTTCAGGGCAGATGCCGGCTGATGAATCTGGTGGGCATATCTTTGACACCCATTACATTTCCGGACCAAGTTTTCTGCCTCTTGCAGTGCCGTTGGCCAATAGAAGCCATGCCGGAATACCTTTGCCACCAATGCCCTGGACGAAGCATGGTGACCACACTCCCCCTGGTGAATTTCCCGGAGCATCTCCAGACCCTCCGCAGATTCGACACATCTCTGCAATACTCCGGTGGTACTTCTCTTGTATATTTCTTTGTTGATGATGGTATACGCTTTGGATCTCCTTATAACCCGGCGGGCCTCGGTTTCATCCGCCGGCACTTGACCATCCACCATGAAGTTCATGATAGGACGTGCCCATGAGGGCACTTCCCTGACAGTGAACACTGCCTGATCTATTTCCATCATTTCGACCGACACATAATCGATCTCCATGGGCTGCGAAGTCCCCGGGACTGAAGAATCAGTCCCCGGGTATGCCGGAGCAGTCCCCGGGTATACCGGCACAACCTCTTGGCACATTTTACCCTTGCCTTTAGTTTTGCTCCGGAATACTGTACTAACAGCATATGCCGGCCCAGTCCCCGGGACTGAGGAAACAGTCCCCGGGTTATCCGTCCTGGTTCCGGCATCTATCTCCATTGGAACTGCTTCGTCTGGACCTGGCGGGACATAAATGGAGGATGACTCCGGCGAGGGTTTGATCGATGGCCTCCTCAGATGCTCCAGCGAAATGCCGGGCGGGATTGAATCTCGGGAAGACCCCAGCTTGGATAATGCATCGGCTGCATCGTTCTGAGCCCGGAGAACGTGCCGGAACTCACAACCTTCAAAGTAACCACTTAACTGCTGCACTAGGAAACGGTATGATGCCATGTTAGCATCATGCGCGTCCCATATGCCGGAACACTGCTGAATCACTAAGTCAGAATCCCCGAAGCACATAATCCGGCGAATTCCTATGTCCTTAGACACCTTCAGGCCATGCACAAGTGCCTCATATTCCGCCACATTATTTGACGCTGCAAAGTGAATCTGCAGGACGTATCTCAGCTGGTCATTCTTTGGTGAACTGAGAACTATGCTGGCACCCAAGCCATGGATTGTCTTGGACCCATCGAAATGCATCCTCCAATAATTGGCATCTGGCAATGGTGGCTCATACTGTATCTCGGCCCAGTCAATAAAGAAATCAGCCAAGACCTGGGACTTGATTGTATCCCTCTTATCGTACTGCGGTGTATATGGTGAAAGCTCTATTGCCCACTTGGCAATTCTGCCACTGGCATCTTTGTTGCCTATAATTTCCGAGATAGGGGCCTCGGCCACTACCCGGATTGGATGTTCTTGGAAGTAATGCTTGAGCTTCTTGGCCGCCATATAGACACCATAGGTCATCTTCTGATAGTGGGGGTAATTTTGCTTTGAGGTGGAGAGGACTTCACTCAGATAATATACCGGCCGCTGCACGGTTTTGCCTCCTTCCTCTCGCTCTACTACCACCACAGCACTGACAACTCGGTTGGTTGCCGCTATATAGAGCAACATTGGCTCCCGGGGCATCGGAGACGCTAATACCGGCGCTGTTGACAACAACTGTTTCAATTCTTTGAAAGCTGCATCTGCTTGCGTTGTCCAGACAAATGTGTCGGACTTTTTCATCAACTGATATAACGGCAAAGCTTTCTCTCCCAGCCGGCTTATGAAGCGGCTCAGGGATGCGAGGCACCCAGTGAACTTCTGTACTTCCCTCAAATCTGTCGGCGGCTTCATCCTTTCTATGGCACGAATCTTGCCGGGATTCACCTCAATACCCCGGCTGGAAACAAGGAAACCGAGCAACTTGCCCGCCGGCACACCAAAGGTGCACTTAGCCGGATTCAACTTCATCCGGAATCTCCTCAGGTTCCCAAAGGTTTCCCGGAGATCATCTATGAGAGTCTTGCTCTCCTTGGTTTTTATGACGATATCATCGACATATACCTGCACATTTTTATCTATCTGATCGTGCAAACACTTTTGCATACACCTTTGGTAAGTTGCGCCGGCATTTCTTAAACCGAACGGCATAGTGAGATAGCAATAAGCCCCGTACGGGGTAATAAAGGATGTCTTTACTTGATCTGGCTCAAACAAGGGGATCTGGTGGAAACCAGAATAGGCATCTACAAATGATAACAGTTCACATCCAGCTGTGGAATCAATCACTTGATCGATCCGAGGGAGCGGGAATGGATCTTTAGGACATGCCTTATTCAAGTTGGTGTAATCAACACACATCCGCCATACTTTCACTATGGCGGGCTCGTCTTTCTTCTTTTCCACCAAAACTGGATTAGACACCCAATCCGGATGAAGTACTTCCTTGATAAAGCCAGAGGCTAAGAGCCTGGCCACTTCCTCCCATATGGCTTTCCTTCTATCGCCGGCATTCCGCCGGAGCGGCTGCTTCACTGGCTTAGCATCGGGTCTCACGTGCAATGCGTGCTCAGCCAGCTCCCTCGGCACACCTTGCAGGTCCGAAGTAGACCATGCAAAGATATCCCGATTCTCACGGAGGAAGCTGATGAGCTCGCTTTCCTATTTGGGATCCAAACTTGCCCCAACCAGGGCATGGCGCTCCGGGAAAGCTTCATCCAGAGGCACCTTTTTGACTTCCTTACTCACTTGAAAAGAAACGCTGCCACCGGGATTTGTCATGCCCGGCATAGATTTGCCGGCCACGACCGTCTCAGCAATCTCCACTGCTCGCTTGAGCCTCTTCCTCTCCTCTGCAATGATCAGAGTCTCGGCCAGATTGGATCCGGCGGTGGCACATGCCATCGAACGCTTGTAATCACCAATGATGGTGATCACTCCTTTGGGTCCCGGCATCTTCATCTTCAGATACGCCACATGCGTAGAGGCCATGAATTTTGCCAGTGCCGGTCTACCCAGCAAAGCATGGTAGGGGCTCTCCAGATCAACCACCTCGAACATGAGGTTTTCCACCCTGCAGTTATCCCGGCTGCCAAACATCACATCCATCCGGATCTTGCCCATCGGCGCACACGAAAGTCCCGGCACAATGCCGTGGAACGTGGTCTTGCTCGGTTCCAGCATATTTTCCTTGATTCCCAGCTTCTCCATCGTATCCCGATACATGATGTTGATGCTGCTTCCATTATCAATGAGGACCTTGCTGAATCTTACGTTATTAGCCGGCCCGACGAATGTCGGATCCATCACCAGAGCATATCCGCCGGGATTTGGCATGATCCGGGGATGATCTGCCCTGTCCCAACCAACAGCCTGGTCAGACCAGTACATCAGCTTTGGCACAGCCGACATAACGGCATTCACCTCCAGACACCGCCGGTACAAGCTCTGCTTGTCTGTTCTCTCGGTCTCAAAGACCATATAGCTCTGATCATACTCCTTGTACTCATTCCGGCCCGCTCCTGGGCCTCCGGCGTTATATTCCGGATTATAGCTCTGGTCAACTTGATTTACGCCGGCATTTCCGGCGTTGCTCTGATTCCCCGGATTAACCGGCCTAGGTGGGACTGCAATCGTATTGGCCCCTGTCAACGGCGATGGAGCTGCCGGGACAGAGGGTCTAGCCGGTCCCCAGGGACCTGCACGACCTGCTAATATGTCGTCCAGCCATGAACAGTTCCTTGTCAAATGGTTTGCCGGCTTTCCCGGCTGGAATGTGTGGAACACACAAGGCTTGTCCATGGCAAGACCCACAGTATACTTCGGCCACTGCTTCTTCTGGCCGGCGGCTCCGCCGGCATTCTTGTTGGTCCAGACATTCTTCTTCTGGAACGGCTGTGCTTGCTGCTGCGGCTGCTGCTGAGGCTGCTGATAGTTCTCATATCTCGGACGCTGGCTACTGCCGGCGCCCCCTTGCTCTTCCTCCACAGCTGCAACTTGTGCTGCCCCATACCGGTGATCCGGCCTTTCATCTCTTCTCTTGTTCCGGTTATCAGTGCGATAATATTGCCCTGATCTCCCGGCATTGCTGGTGTTCCCCTGGGTTTGCCCCTGTCCTTGTGAATCGAGACTGGGCTGCATGGGATCTCCCAGAGCATAACTATCAGCGATCTTGATTGTTTCGGCCAGCGTGGCCGGCATTTGCCTCTGAAGCTTTTGCCACAGCATGGTGCCATGCCGGCACCCATGAGCGAACCACATGATGGCCTGCTGCTCATTGATTCCTTCGCAGGAATTGCGCAACGTGCACCACCTGGTCAGATAGTCACGGTCAGTCTCATTCACTCCTTGCCGGCAGTTAGCCAGCTGCTGCGGACGGTTGGGCCTCTTGTATGTACTGGTAAAGTTCGACACAAACTGCTCTTCGAAATCAATCCAGCCGTTGATACTTCCGGCCGGCAAATTATTCAGCCATATCCTGGCTGGACCTTCCAACATCTGCGGCACATATCGTACCGCCCATCTGAGGTTTCCTCCGGCGATGTTCACCGTTGTGGAGTAATCCTCCAACCAATCTTCCGGCTTCGTACTGCCATTATATGTCCTCGCGCCACGCGCGAGCTGGAAGAAGTAAGGCACCGGCTCCCCCATAATCCGGGGTCCGAAACACATAGGGCCCGGAGCTCCTTGTCTCTCCACCAACTCTGATTGGTGGATCTTGTCCAGCTTGAAACGTGCATCATTGGCTTCCAAGGACCGAGGTCCAAGCCGGGATGCTATTGGGCCTGCGATCATCTGCTGCTGCTGCTCCGGCTGATGCTGCTCACTATGCCGGCCTTGCTGGTGCTGCTGCTGATATCCCGCCCTGGCAAGGGCGGAATTGCCGTCATCCTCTCGATGTCCCGGATGGCCTGCACCCTGCTGCTGCGCTGCACCTCCGGCGCCCTGTTGCTGACGCCGGGCTGCACTGTTACTCCGGCCACCACCGGCCGCGCCTGCTTCATGCCCGGCCGGCACACTCTGGCCGGGCTTCTTGCTGCCGACATACTTGTCAGCTTGGCCGACATTCTTTTGCACCATCGCCTGCTTTCCGGCGGCAGCCGGATCGTAAACCTGGATCTGCTTGTCCCGGCGGCCAGAGGTCACACTTCCGGCACGCCGGGCGCTAGGATGCGGGGACGAGGCTTGGCCCCTCGACCTCGCGCCGGCACCTCCCGCCGACACAATGTACTGAGACGCCCCGGCACCCGGGTTTGCCTTCTTAAAGGCCTCCTGCTGCTTTGTAGCTTCAGACAAAAGTTGGTTAAGCCGGGCTTGCTGCTCACGCAGTGCTTCGCCGGATAAACAAGATAAATCCTTAGTTACCTCGGCCGCCGCTCTAAGATTCTTTACTGGCGAACTATAGACTACCTTAGGCACAGTACTAGTTGCGGTATGACTCTTATCTCTAGCATCTTTTCCTATCTCAGCATTAAGATTTCTGCCTCTAGTTCTAACCTCTTCTATCCGGCTAGGCCGGATTACTACAGGAGTAAAACCATGGGCTGCCTCATACTCACGGAGTTGCCGGTTAAACCGTTCGCGCTCCTGGTTCATGGCCAGGGCCTCGTCGACGAGGGCCTGACGAGATCCCTCCAGGACCTCCCTTGTCTGCTCCGGATCAACGCCGGATCGCACCGGCTCGAGAAGCCGGTCGATGATGGGAAGAAGAACCTCGCCCCTAGCCGGCACACCGGAAGTGCCGGCCAGGTTCTCCGCACGCTCCAACGGAGGACGCGCCGACCTCTTGACCTTCGGCGGCTCCGGAGGAGAAGCTCCGGCCGCTGCTGCTTTGCCGGCATCTTCCGCCGGCGGCACGGATGTGCCGGCCATCATCACCTCAGCCGGCTCTACTGAGCGAGCACTACGCCCAGCGTGAGCCAGCCGATGTGACGGAGGATCCGACGCCACCAGCACCTCCTTCCTGCAAATTTTCTCAGTCCCCACGTACACCTCGTGGGAACCGAAAGACATAATCCGGCCATCCCTGGGGAACGGCCGGCCACCGAGACAACCGGCGTTGTCACTGACGAAACTGAGCGAGCCTAGCCTTTGGACGAGGCCAGAGACCACGCGCACTCCCGAAGCTGCTATCACAGACCCCGTCCGAATGAACACTCCGCCCAGCATATCGATCTGCCCCACGGTGGGCGCCAAATGTCGTCGTGGTGAAACAACATATGCCATAGGATGGCTTAAATGGGGGCCGAACTAGATGCTGGAGGATTCGGGAGAGGGGAACGAGCTAAAAAGCACGACAGAAAGAGACACTGATCTACCCAGGTTCGGGGCTCTCGTAAGGAGATAACACCCCTACTCCTGCTCTACTGATTGTATATTTGGGTCGATGTAGTACACAACAATGGTTCTTCCAAGCTCTCTGCTAGAGAAGGAAGATGAACTGGTAAGTGTAGGAACATAGAGTGACCAACCAACCTTCAACCCTTTGCTAGAACTCCCTGTGCCACCTTATATAGTGGTGGCCAGGGTTACAACGGTCATAGAAGACCAGGAGACACCAACTACACTCCAAACAGGACTTGTTGTCGAGGGCAGACGCCCACGACTTTCTCCCTGATTGCTCTCGATGGGACTCTCCTTGCTGTACCTTGTACTTCTAGGACTGTGGCCTTACCTCTGTGCCGTAAGCTCGTACTTGTGCACAGTGAGGGTAGGTAACCTCCACTGTGCACCCTGCCATCTTACTCTGCTACCATGCTTGGATGTTTCTTCTTGATTGTAGGATGTGACACCTTGGTTGACTTAAGTATCCCGGATATGACCGTTGGCCATACCCAGGACTTATATGCCGGACCAACGACCTACGAGGGTCGGGTAATCGGCCTCCCCTGCTCCTGCACAACACACCAAATGGTTAGGCCGGCATATCTAAGTATATGCCGGCACACATTTATAAGTATTCCGGCTATACCGGCATATCCAAGTATCAGCCGGGATACACACATATGCCGGCCTGGCCGATGCTCTTATATTCCGGCCAGGCCCTCTGATAACCGGCATAAGTCAACCATAGACTTGTGTCTTTCTAGTCTCTTGACCCTTCTGGCTGGTTAGGGGAGAAGGGCGCCCGTGGCTGTAGCTATGAAGCAGCATAGTCGTAGCGCACGGAGGGACGGTGCGCTACGGGTAATATTACCCGTAGCGCACGGAGGGGGTGGTGCGCTACGGATGAGAGATACAGTTTAAAAAGAAACAAACCCGTCTAAGACACAACCATCTGTCTACCTTAGTGGCTTCGGCCAGCCAGCCTGTTCTAAGCCTAGGAGTTCCAGGTTCGAGTCCTGGAACCCAATTTTTTTTGTTTTATTGTTTAATTAACTTTTTAGCATGTTATTACATTCTTATATATTATAATATATATTAAAAGTAAATAAACACAAATAATATTTTAATTGACTTTTTAACATGTTATTACATTATATATTACAATATATATTATAAATAAATAAGCACACATAATATTTTTGTATCATGCCAAAAATACAAAAGTGATTGATAAATGATACAAAATATGAGTTACATATCTAGTTTGGTTTCATTTTTTTAATTGACTTTTTAACATGTTATTACATTATAATATATTACAATATATATTATAAACTAAATAAGCACACATAATATTTTTGTATCATGCCAAAAATACAAAGTGATTGATAAATGATACAAAATATAAGTTACATGTCTAGTTTGGTCCAAAAATGGATAAGTGATACATAATAATAATATGCCCACACACACGGTCAAGCTTGCTACCGTTTCACAATCTTTTTGCCCTTCTTTGTCAATGTTGTAATTAAGCCCCGGAATCCGCGAGACTTTCTCTTGAACGGTAGACCTTTAGGTTGGGTGGTCCGGCTTCTTCTTGTTGTGTATGGTTCATCGGCATCGCTTTCATCTTCCATCTTCGGGTCACCGTACATGTCAAAGTCTTGCTCGTTGGCGACTCCATCCATTTCGATGATGTTCCTTTTGCCTCTTCTCACGACAACCCGGGTAGGCTTTGGCGGGTCGGTAATGAAGAAGCATTGGTCCACTTGGCTTGCCAGTACCCATGGCTCATTTTTAGCGGTGACGTTTGCGCCGGCAGTCTTGGATTTGGCTTCGGGTATAACCATGGTGGTGAAATACCGGTCTTCTTTTACGACGTTTTTGGCCCATCTAACACGAAACATCGGCACCTTCTCCCCAGCGTAGCTCAGCTCCCAGATCTCCTCGATCCTTCCGTAGTATCTTTGCTTGACATCACCGGTGTAGGCTTCCATCGTTACCCCTGAGTTCTGGTAATCGCAATTACTGTCCTTTTCCTCAGTGTAAAATGTGTAGCCATTGATATCATATGCCTGATAGGTCATTAGGCAGTGTTCAGCTCCCTGTGACAAGGCGAATATGAGTTTTTCTTCCTCGGAAGATTGCATTGGTGGGGGATTAGCTAGAAGCTTGTCCTTGAACCAACGCGTGAAATTGGAGTTGTGCTCATTGATTATTGCTCCTTCCGTCCTCTGCTCGGCCCTGTCACTATACTTATTCGCAATAAAGCTTTTGTGCTCTTCTACCCAAGGGTCGATCAGTTGCATGTGCTGTAGCGCGACTAGGTTTGCTCTATCAAAGTCGGCGCGTCGACCAGTGAAGTCGATATGCATTTCATGACGACCCTCGCGGTGACCCCATCCATCGATCCTGTCAAGGTGCTTGTTGACGGGCAACCAACAGGGTTTTCGATGTTAAGATAATTCGTGCAGAAGGAGATGCACTCTTCGGTCAGGAAGCCCTTGGCTATGCTTCCATCGGGACGTGATCTATTGCGAACGTATCCTTTGATGACACCATTCATCCTTTCAAACGGCATCATGCTGTGCAGGAACATCGGCCCGAGTTGGACGATATCCTCCACGATATGGACGAGCAGATGTACCATAATATCAAAGAATGCGGGCGGGAAGTACATCTCTAGCTCGCATAGAATCACCACGATCTCTTCCTGTAGCCTGTGAAGTTTCCTCAGGCTAATTGACTTCCGAGAGATGACGTCAAAAAGTTGCAGAGGCCAAACAACATTTTGCGGACGTGCTCGTCCATTATTCCTCGAATTGCAACCGGAAGTATCTGCGTCATCAGCACGTGATAGTCGTGAGACTTCATCCCGCTGAACTTCTGCTTCGCTTTGTCTAGGTATCTACTTATCTTGCCCGAGTAACCGTAGGGAACTTTGACTCCTAGGAGGCAGTTGAAAAACTGCTCGATCTCCTGAGGACTTAGAGTGAAGCACGAAGCGGGGCATGATAGTCGTTCCTCTTGGCCCTTTTTCCCTTGCGACGACCTTCGGTCTCCTCATCATCATCGTCATCATCAGATCGTCCTAAGTGAAGGTCTTCCCTGATCTTCATAAATGCCAAGTCATGCCTTGCTTTCGGTCCATCTTTGGTCCTATCAGGCATGTTGAGAAGGGTGCCAAGCAGACTCTCGCACACGTTTTTTGTGATATGCATGACATCAAGGCTATGGGGCATGCAGAGGATCTTCCAGTAAGGCAGATCCCAGAAAACAGACCTCCTTTTCCATACCTTCAGGGGCGGCTTGGGCGCCTTTCGCTTCTTTCCCGGTGCAGGGCACTCTGGCCAACTTGTCAACAACTCATCGATTTCGTCGCCGCTCCTTAGACATGGGGGATCTCGGATCTCAATTTTACCATTGAACAGATCTTTGCGTTTTCTCCATGGGTCATCCTTGCGAAGCCACCTTCGATGCCCAAGGAACACGGTCTTCGAAGAACCGGGATCTTTTTGTAGCTGGTGATATGTTGTGTCATCCATGCACCGAATACATGCACAATATCCGTGGACCACCTGCCCCGAGACATATCCGCAACCGAGATAGTCATGCACCGTCGTGACCAACGCGGCTCTCATAGGAAAATAATCTTGTGCGACGGCGTCCCATGTATTGGGTGGTGTGTCCCATAACGTGGCTAGTTCCTCTGTCAGCAGACCGAGATACAGTTGGATGTCATTTCCCGGTTGTTTTGGACCTTGAATTAGCATAGTCATTTGTATGTACCTCCTCTTCATGCACAGCCAGGGGGGTAGGTTGTACATCCATACAAATACGGGCCAGTGCTATGGGTGCTGCTCTGGCTGCCAAACGGATTGAGTCCATCGGTGCTCACACCCAACCTGACGTTCCTTGGATCATTACCAAATTCTGGGCACTCGATGTCCAATGCCTTCCACTGGCTAGCATCTGAAGGGTGTCTCAGTATCATGTCCTCCTGATCATCATCGTCATCATCTTTTGGCTTCTTCCTTTCCGCGTGCCAGCGCATAAGCTTTGCTTCCTTAGGGTCTGCGAAATATCGCTGTAGACGAGGAGTGATCGGAAAGTACCATACTACCTTTCGAGGAGCTTTCTTCCCACTCTTGTATCGAGATGCGCCGCACACCGGACATGTGTTTCTCTCCGCATCTTCTCACCGATAAATGATGCAATCATTAATGCAAGCATGGTATCTCACGTGAGGTAAATCAAGAGGGCACACGATTTTCTTGGCCTCCTCGATACTAGTTGGACACTTGTTCCCCTCGGGAAGACGCTCCTGCCAGAATGCCATGTTTTCGTCAAAGCTTTTGTCGGTCCATTTGTTCTTGCCTTCATCTGCAGTGCCCTGAGCGTGACATCCAAACGTGTATCCCCGGGCCTGCATCCTGCATACAATGGAGTAACCGCGTCCTTCTCTAGGCTCGCCAGCTTGGCTTTCTCTCTAGCGGCATCCCGCGCGTTGCTTGTCGGCTTGAGAAGTAGTGCTTGAACGTAAGGGTTCTGCACCCAGCTACCTGACGGTGTTCCATCTGCTCCGGCATCTTGATCTTCTTCACCATGTCCGGCATCTTGATCTTCTTCACCATGTCCGGCATCTTGATCTTCTTCACCATGTCCGGCATCTTCTCCGCCTTCATCATGACCGGGAAAATCTTCGTCACCACCATGCCCTTCCTCATCATTTCCCATCGCCGCTCCATGGACGTTGTCATATCTTCGTCACTTATCCACCGAGTGTAGCCATCCATGAAACCGCGAGAGAGCAGGTGGCTCTGCAGTTGCCCGGAATAAGGGTCGATATAGCACTTCAGTTTGCATTTGTGACACGGACACTTTATCTCCGTCTGGTTATTTCGAATCATGTCGTGCGTCGCGGCTTTCATATATCTTGCCACTGTTCCTTCATTCATCGACCGGACCATGGTTGCCTGGTATACATATATATGGAGCAAGAGAATATCTTAGAACCGGCCAAATACACACATAGTCGTCCAAAAATTTCGGCATGACCTTGCTAAAAAGCGACCTATCGTGGTGCCAAAATATACCGAAATGGAAGTAAATCACATTTCGGCATAACAACATTTGGCACCATCGGTAAATCATCATATTTGGATCCAAACAAATAAGAATTCATACATACAAACGTGTCCGATGCCACACAAGCATGCATACATACAAACAACAATGACACACCTACAAGCATACCCGTAGGGCATACAACACCGATGCCACACACCGATGTCCTCATATTACTCACCTATTATAGACGATACCGCGACACGAGAGAACGAGAGTGTGTGTGTGCACGAGATAGTAATAAAGTGATATCTAAAGGTTAGTAGACATTGCACTCATATATCTACCAACCAAAGTAGCTTTAATAAGCTAAAATAGATGGAAGAATGATGAAATTAGGTTGGGGAGGAGGAGGGGGACGACCAGATCTAGTGGTGAATGGAGGGGAAGAAGGGGGGCAATGATTGGAGCTAGGTGGCTTTATGCCTTAAAAATAAGCATCCCAGGTTACCCGTAGCGCATTGGATAGACATGCGCTGCGGGTAGAGAACTTACCCGTAGCGCATGTCTATCTAATGCGCTACGGGTAACCTGGGATTATGCCTATATATCTCTCCTAAACTTACCCGTAGCGCACCTCTAGTGAATGCGCTACGGGTAACACTAACTACCCGTAGCGCATTCACTAGAGGTGCGCTACGGGTAAGCTTAGGAAAAACGACCGTCCCAGTCTACACATAGCCGTAGCGCACGCTTAGCTCTGGTGCGCTGCGGGTAACGTGTATAGCAGCAGCGCACTGTGCAGGGTGCGCTACGGCTAAATAGCCGCAGCGCACCACTTGCTGTATGCGCTACGGGTAAGTCTTCCACCTATAGCTGTTTTCCTAGTAGTGCCATATCTAGGCCGTCGCTTGTTCAAAGCCAAAAATCGGTATGTGTTTATTGAACAGTAATGCATGTACATATTTTTGCATTATTTACTTTCTAGTACATGTGTACAACAAACCGATTCTTGGTGATTGTATTGCATGAAAGTAAAATATCACTTTGCATATAAATCGCTGCATGCTATTAGGGGTATTGCCGATTTTATTGTTTTAAATTTTATCCAACAATCTTGTTTATAAAACATCGGTCTGTGTAAAATATCTTTGTACAAAATAACCAAGCTAAGTATTGAAGCTTTACAGTTTGGTTTGCAAAATTTAATAGACATTGGTGTAAAGGTTATAGATGCATTTCAAAATTCGCTTCTGGTAGTGCAACAAATTAAAGGCGAATTTCAGTGTTTTGATGAATTACTAAGTAGCTACCTGGACCGATGTTTAGTTATAGCTAAGTCTCTGGATATTTTCACTATGAAACATATTTCTAGAGAAGAGAATCTTAGAGCCAATTTTTTAAGCATGGCAAGCTTCAGGTTATCTTATTAGCATATGCAAATTTTTCATACCAGAGAAACCTATGCTACCGCTGTTGGTAGCAAGACCGATCTGCTAGCTATCAATTCAGTGCATGGTGTAGTCTGTTACTAGTTCGGTCTAGCAGAAAATAGTACAGAATAATGTAAATTCGGTGCATGGGTCACAAACAACCGAATCAGAAAATAGCTTAGAACATGAAGATTTTTTATATTACAAAGGCCGATGCTAGCTGCTGTAGAAAAGCGTATACAGATGTTATATTCTCGTTTGGTATAGCATGCAGAAGCATTACTTTGTAAAGAAAATTCTGTGCATGGTCCAACTTGTTTTAGGGCAGAGCTATTTATTTGCCCAGCAGGCATCCGGTTACTACATAAGGAAAGAAAAAATTATATATTACAGAAGTCGATGTTTGCTGCTGTAGAAAAATAAGTCCACCTTGCTGGAAGCTAGTTTGGTGCAGCGTGCAGCTGGTTCTGATTAAGTTTAACAAAGTAGTACATGGCAGTCTTAATTCGGTACATTGGTCACAAATAACCGAATTAGCAAGTGATTTAGATTCGGTTGATTTGAGAGCACTTGTGATTAATTATTTAAAGGGTTCAAGTCAAATGAAAGATACAAAATTCGGCAAATGATTGCCGAGTTGGGAAGGCCTATATAGATTTGTTGTCGGGGGATAACCCCCGGT